>VZTU01001851.1:14636-34796 GCA_013400835.1 Zapornia atra | reverse complement strand
CTGTTTAAAAGAAAAAAAACAAAACACCATAACAACAACTAAACAAAAATTAAACAGCTCTGGATAAGAATACATGGCTTTTCAGGTTCCAACGAGACAAGGAAAGTTAAACAGAAGTTTTAATATAACTTTTTATTAAAAGCTTTTTCTTCTTCCTCTCACTGGCAGAGGATAAAGCTAATTATTGGAGAAAAGCATGAAAGGAAAATGTATTATACTGTCCATTGTCAATTTTGTGCTAGAATTATTTTTGTTGGTGATAGACAAACACTTTGTCATATTTTTCTGCATCAGTGGGGACTTCATTGTGTAGTAAGGGCAGTCAGAGATGCATGATACACAGAGAATAAAGAAAGGGTTGGAAATCAGTATGATTGTCAGTTAAAAGTGACAATGAAAGAAGTTGCAGTTGGGCTAGATAACACTGGTCATTAGGTGGTCAGCACTTCCACTGTTACAATTTCTAATATTTTATTATCAGGATTTTCATACTATATAAAGTAGAAGTGGGATGTTACCAATGTTTTTAAGTTCTTTACAAAGCAAACATGTGCGTTTCAGTAACATACCAACACTTCTATAAATGTTCCTTTAGAAGATTATAAAGCCCTTTAACAACACTAAGCAACAAAGCTTTGTGACAAATTGCTCCCAGATATAAACAAAACCCAAGTATGGCTCCACAGAGAAGTAATTAGAACAAACTGGCACACTATTTAGATTGGAAATCATCATAGAATAAGATTGCCTTTTTAAGCCTCTAAAGAGCTTGAAGTGATACATTAATTTGTCAATGAAATGTAGACACCTCCTGCAGTAAGCTGAGTGAGGATTTTCAGGATCAGAAGTCTGGATTTAGGTGCCCAAGATCCGCATACATTCTCTGTGATCCAGAGTGCTTAATGATGCTACATAAATGGCTTAAGCACACCCACCTTTTAAGGTAGTCAACAGCTGTAGCTTTGTTAGTAACTGATCCAAGGTCCCAGAGGCTGAGTTTTCAGGTGAATGAAGACTTACAGCTCCAGTGGAGGCCAGCAGTAATGTACTTAACAAAAGGTTACATTGTGCTAAGTAGTGTGAAAAACTGATGAAATGCAAATTTTGCAATGACTTCTGAATTTTAAGACTATATGCTTCAATTCCTCTCCTGTAAACTATATTACTTAACCTAACATGGATATTTTTGGTGAAGTCATATTTACGTTTTTTGGTAACTGGACACTTGCAGAGGAGTTAGTCTATCTGAGGCACGTACGCGTTGTTTCAATGGTGCAATCATCTCTGACATTTCATGTGCAGCCTTTGTTTTTGTTATTTTCATATTGTTACCATAGTTAAAATACTTATTCTGAATGTTCACATTATGTTTAAGAAGAATGACATTTAATTCCAGAGGTGACCAATTTGTTATGGTCCCTGTAAAACAAAGGCTGACCCAACTGGAAATGGTATCTCAGTGGTTGAAAATAACTGGTTCTGAACTGCTGTTGAGCAGAAACAATTAGGATACTCATATCCTAAGATGAGAAAATTCATTTCCATGCCTGTAAGCAAAAACAGTGACAAGTGCTAGAAATACCCCAAGGCACACAGACTCCAAGGCACGCTTACACAGACAAACAAAGCCCAGGATACATTACATTAACTGCATTAAAGTAGTCAGCTAAATAGACGGAGTGCAATACATTAGCAACATTCTTGCCCACAGAATGTTGCTATATATTTTAGAAGAACTATATTAAATATCATACATAAAAAGCTAATTAAGAGGGAGGCATTCTGCCAAATACATTAACATTGCCATTAAGAAATTGTTTTGGAGTAAATACTGATTTTAGAATCTGCATCCATTTTGGAAAGGAATACAAAATTAGAATCTCCGGTTTTCATAAAATCCATCAAATAAAACTAAAATAACATTATTAAATAATATTATATACAGCTCATATGCACCTGTGATATTGAACATTAAACTAACCATCTTATTTTAAATATAAAATTGCTTAGTAAAGTTGAAAAATTGATCTTTGTTGAAACATTTTTATTGCCAGCACATTTTACCACAACACAGAATATAGAAAAGAATAATAAAATTCAGTTTCATAGCTACAAACTTCCTATATGTGAGAATAGATTGTTCCAAAAGGCCTGCTGTACTTTAGCTTTACTAATGTCTAATAACATGAATCTCCTCAGGCTAAAAAAATAATATCTTGCAGTATGTATTTGGTAGTAAACAAATTCACACCTCAGTTTCGATTACATAAAGATTAGCATTTCTTAATATTTCACTGTCAGTCTTGAAGTCTATTGAATTTTCCATATGAAAGTTGAGCCCACCAAAAAAAAAAAAATCCATAAAAATTTGTAACATACATGTTTACAGACTTGAATTTTTGAGTTTCCTGTATTACCTTTCCTAGCATCAGAATGTTTAGCATCAGTGACCTTTAATATTTGGCAGTTGTACCTTTTTTCCAAATAGCAGCAAGCAAAGAGAGACAAGAAAAAATACTTAATCTGTGCTTTGTGGAACTAGCAATTAAAATATTTAAGCTTTTTAATTCTATTTCTATAGATGGTATACTGAGTAAAAAAAAAAAAATCATAAGGTTGCATAAAAAATGGTGGAATAAGAACTGAAAGTAAACCTTAAATGATTTTCTGTGATACACATGTAACAAAATATTCCATTTTCTCCTATGCTTAGTACTCCACCTTTATAATCCTTGCTTCTAGTTATAGCATTTAATTTATTCTTACCTTTCCTAAGTTATTTTCATATTTTTTGTATTTTGTGTCCACCCATAATTGCTGACAGTTCTATAATTGCACGTGTGTATACACACAGATACACAGAGAGGTATGTACTCAGTATGTAGTACGTATACATACAGAATGTAATATATCAATTCTCATATCATAGCATTTAATGACAATAATAATTATGAAAATAATGTATTTTTGTGCCAGCCATCATTAATATTTTAGGTAAAATCAAGGAGTAAAATATACTTTTTGGGGGGGTTTTTTGTGTTTTGTTTTAATTTAGGTCTCAAATATATGTAAGAAATATTAATTGTTCTTAAAAAAACTTGAAATCTTTACAGTCTGTGCATGTAAAATTAAATGTGAATTAATTTTATGGATTTACTCAATATGATTAGGAATAGAAGAATCTGAGGTCCATACTGAAACCTCTATTCATACAATCTCTGTTTATTACTTTCTCGCATTTGATGTATATAGCTATAACCAGCACAGCTGATATTATTTCTATATATCTAAGTTTGCACGTTAAAGGACCTGTAGTATAAGAACAATTTCTAAACATCTGTATGAACTTCCAAATCGATTTTTGTTTTAGTTTAAAATCACAGAATCACTAGGTTGGAAAAGGCCTTTGAGATCATCTAGTCCAACTGTACCTGTCCTCTACTAAACCATATCCCTAAGAACCTTCTCTACCCATTTTTTAATGGTGACTCAACCACCTCCCTGGGCAGCCTGTTCCAATGCCCGATAATGTTTTTGGTGAAGAATTTTTTCCTAATGTCTTATCTGAACCTGCCCTGGAGCAGCTTGAGTCCATTCCCCCTGGTCCTATCTCCTGTCGCTTGAGCAAAGAGACCAACACCCATCCCTGTACAACTTCCTTTCAGGTAGCTGTAGACAGTGATAAAGACTCCCCTCAGCCTCCTCTTCTCAAGGCTAAACAAGCCCAGCTTCCTTAGCTGCTCCTCATAAGGTTTGCTCTACAGTCCCTTCGCCAGCTTGGTTGTCCTTCTGTTGACACACTCCAGGACCTTAACGTCTTTCTTGTAGTGAGGGACCCAAAACTGAATACAGTACTCAAGGTGCAGCCTCACCAATGCTGAGTACAGGGGCACAATCACTTCCCTGGACCTGCTGGTCATGCCGTTTCAGATACATGCTAAGATGCCATTAGCCTTCTTGGCCACCTGGGCACACAGCTGGCTCGTATTGAGTTGGCAGTCAACCAACACCCCCAGGTCCTTCTCTACCAGGCAACTTTCTAGTCACTCTTCCTCAAGCCTGTAATGCTGCATGGGATTGTTACGTCCTATGGCCTTGTTAAACCTCATCCCATTGGTCTCAGCCCATCATTCCAGCCTGTTCAGGTCTGAAGAGCCTCCCTACCCTATGGCAGATCAACACTTCTTCCCAGCTTAGTGTTGTCCGCAAACTTACTAAGGGAACATTCTATTCCTTCATCCAGGTCACTGATAAAGATATTGTACAAAACTGGACCCAGGACTGAGCCCTGGGGAACACTACTTGTGACTGGCATCCATCTGGATTTAACTCCATTTCCATAAAACCTATACTAGAGAAAATAATATGTAGTGGAGGATAGCTGTACACATTTTTAATGTACTTTTTTCCAATAAACATTGGAATTAGTTCATGATGCTTTGTCTTCAAAGGAAATCAGAAGAAAAACACTAATTTGTTAATATTAACTACTGCAATTCAAGCACATTATAGGTTTCTAGTTGAAATTAAATAAGTGTCTTTCTCAGAATATTTCTTTTCAATTAAGGCAAGAGTGCAGTATAGCAAGATACTGATATTTGCAAGTGTGCAGCAATAGCATCCTTCTATGGTACTTAACTGTTTCTTATCTCTGAAGTGTTCTTTCTCTCATCCCATGCTACATGACATGAGAGTTCAGCCTTTACACTTGCCTAGACCTCAAAAGTAAGATCTACATATAGAAATTATTGTCTGGATATCGTGATGCAGTTTATTGCTTGTCTGACCAAGTGGAGCTCCCTATTGCTACCAAAATGATTTTTTTTTTCCAGAGCTAGGTATGACGCCATTCAATAACATTTATTTTTCTGAGCAGGTGTAGGAATGCAATGAGGCCCTTCACTGGTAGAAGGGTCCAAGGACAGACCTGTTCTCAAACATTGTTTATTACACAGTGGAGGTTGTTGGACTTGTAAAGCCATAAGAACATAGTAAGTCCTCATCAGGAAAGATACTGTGACAAGAGCAGGATGGAAGGGGCACTAAAAATTATTTTGACATTGTGGACCATGCATAGTTTTTCACATGACTAAGATTTGTGGATTTTCCATATTTCTATAACCGAGTAGTCCATAGTATTTTAACTTCTGGAACATTTATGGATTAGCTGATTATGATTGGGTAATAACAAATTATTTGGCTAATATGTAATTATGTGGATAATAGGAGATATTGATGTCATCTCAGATAGTGTGCCTGAGAGCCATGAAAAATATTACTGATGCTACTGCTGAGGGAAATGTGAGAACACTTCACCGAGAACTGGTACGGCGTTGCATTTTTGCAATGCATATCAAAGCCAGCAGATGGAGTGTTTCAGTTATGCTGAACAGTTATTCCAAATTTCATCAGAACAGATTATACCTAGCCCTTGCATTACAGCAGTTATACTTTGCCTTTTAAGAAATCAGATGCTTAAAAGCTCTGAGATACAAAGCAGCTATGACACAAAACATCTTATATTTACATACAATGTTTCTATATCGTTATTATTAACTGAGAATGCAGTTTTCTGTACCAAGTATACGTTCTACACATTCACAAAATTTAAGCTGGTTTATGTAAATGTGATGCACAAAATCTTGCCCCTGAAAAAATGTTTCTTTTCAATTCTATCCCATTCTTTCTGGGATGGAATATCTTGTTTATAATGAGTTTTTTCAATTTACATCATATTCAGTGTGCTGTATTCTGGGTCAGGCTGGATGAGGCTTTGGGCAACCTGGTCTAATGGAGGGTGCCCCATGGCAGGGATTGGAACTAGATGGGCTTTAAGGTCTCTTCCAACTCAAAATGTTCTAGGATTCTATTCTGTTATTCATGGCCTTTTGTACTCTTTGATTAAAATAAATGTTGTATATGTCATCCAAAAGAAAATTGATTTATATAATTTTTAGAAATGAAAATGTGCTTTACCTTAAAGTATAGCCCATAGTAAAATATAGAAATACAGCAAAGCAGTGCAATAGCAAAAGTTTAACTAGTCTTAGGCACTCAGAAATTGACAGTGGATGGCCGTGGCGGACTCAGCATCCCTCCAACCCCACAAGTAATCTCTCAGTGCACCGAAGCTGTCTGGCACCTCCTGGCTCCTCCAGTAGTCAGCCTACACACCTTCTAGGCTGTCCCAGATACAACTCCCACACCTGGACACCTGATTCTTACCCTACTAACCAGTTAGTCCTTGATTACTAATTGTTATGTTACACATATGTCTACAACACAGTTATGTATTTTCCCACACACTGCGCAGTCTGTTCAGTTACCTTCAGCACACACACAAGGATGTCTCACCCATTGTTCCGATGCAGTTGCTGTACTCAGACTCCAAACACACACATGAATGGGAAATAGGGAGCCTCGATACCACAGGGAAGAGTTTGAGATGGAATTTAATAAGAAGGTAGTACAGGCTGCAGAGGCACAGGGCATGGCAGAGACACAGGGCACAGACCAGCAATCCAACCCAACTTGTCCCCTTTATCTTCTTATCTCTCCAGCTTTATACATGTATACCTCTCCAAACCAACTTGGGCTTCCCTTTTCACACCTAAATATCCAATAACAAATCTTGCATAATCCAAGAATGCTTTCCTACAGGTATGCAGGGCAGATACTCAAGTCTTTGACTGGAGTGCTGGGGGTTCTGCTCTTTTGTGTGTGTGGAAACAAGGCAGTTATGCTATGAGCTAACACTATGCCCAGGAAATCAGCTCAGATGTATGAAAACCTGACCACAAAACACTTCCTTTTCTTTTTTTTTTTTTTTAACATTCAAGAAGATAAAAACTTTTTAAAGGATATTTTGTTCCACAAAGTGAAACATTGTGAACCTTTCACAGTTTAAAGCAAGAAAGTCTAGAAAGACCGATAAATAACCATTGAGTCAATATTAGGCATAACTAAGAAATTACTTCCCTATTCAGAGTAGAGCACATTATAAGGACAAATTTAGCTCTTTCTGGAGGGTATTCAAAATAAGAACAGAGTTGGATGGAAAGAGAAATAATTAAAATTACAGGAATAAAATTTTAATTTGCATTTCCACTAGATTTTTCAGTAAAAGAATAAGAGCAAAAACTCTAAATGCACCACTTTATAAAGTTTAGAATGACTAAACAGCAGAGAAGCTACATGGGAAACCAAAGAAGCCACATGAGGTAGCTGTATGCTTCCAAAGCAGATAGTTGATTTAATTAATTATTGCTAAAGTAGAAAGAAACAGAATTCTTTATGGATCTAGTAAGATAGTTAAAAAGTAGTATTGCCTAGACTTACGTCACTCTTGCAGACTTGTGTAAATTGCATTTTTAAAAGTACTGAAGAGAAAAAAAATAATTTTTTTGAAGTAACAAAAATTATCCAAGACTTTGCATATTGTAGCATGAAATAATTTTGAAAATGCAGGATTATTTCCATTAGCTACTTCATGTATCTCTTCCACGAACAATTGAAATCTAAATCTAGGTTATTTCCGTAATTCTGTTGCCTTATAATTAATGAGGCACTATCAGAAGTAAAAATGTTTTTTGGATGAGATTAACAAATTCTGATTGTTTAAAGATAAATGTTTTAAATATTTGCCTAAAAAAAAAATCTTTCCATATCAAGGATTTTATACTCAAATTAAAAATCCTTTTTGAGGATATAAAGCCAGAAGTCTGTAAAGGCAAAAATCTTTCCAATCTTAAAGTATAAAATAATATAGAGAATTATCTTAATATATATTTTTCCTTCTCTGAGTAACAGTACTTTCATCTGAAAGAATATCTCTGTGAATAAATCATGTATGCAATGCTAAGCAGAAATATTTTTGCAATAGAATTTATGTCAGATTTTTCTCTAGTAAAAAAATTTATGCTGACTTTTAAAAAATAATTTACTGTATTAGTCATGATTTTAATTAATAAAAAATCCCTTCTGTTGTTTCATCTCGATGAATATTTTGAAAATCAACAGTGATGACAAAATAATGTAAGCAACATGTCAAACTTAACACCATTGAGCTCTGAAAAAAATTTCACATTCAGTTTTGAATTCAAATACTGCATCTCCTTATAACAACCTTCCAATACCAGAAAGCTGCAAGAAAGCTGGGGAAGAACTGTTCATGAGGACATGTAGCAATAGGATGAGGGGTACTGGTTTTAAACTAGAAAAGGGGAAATTTAGGTTGTATATTAGGAAAAAGTTCTTCAATATGAGGGTGGTAGATCACTGGCACAGGTTTTCCAGGGATGTAGTGGATGCCCCATTCCTGGAGATATTCAAGGTCAGGGTTGATGGTGCTCTGAGCAACCTGATCTAGTGAAGAAGTCCCTGCTTACTTCAGGGGGGTTGGACTTCATGGCCTCTAAAAGTCCCTTCCAACCACTCTACACATGCTATGATTCTATGATCTTGAGTTAAAATAAATCAAAACAGTAATGGAATAAGAAAAAAAATTAGGATGAATAGCAATGTCAATGTATATTGTTTTTATGTAAGAAAATCTGAGCTGGATGTCTTTATCATGGTTCACTGGTAGAGTTATTACTCAGAGAAAAAGCAAAATCAAAATATTTGTATTCTACAGGACCTTCAAGTGAATCAATTTTTCTCAATCTCTTTCAAACTGGAGACAGAGTTGTAGGAATGTAATACTGACAGCAGGATCACAATCCAGTTCAAAGTTATTCATACTGAAAAGATAAAATCCTTTTTGAAAAAAGTGTATTAGATCTCATCAAGATTTTATAGGAAGGGAAAATGTAACATTTTATTTTCTCACATATATTTATGTGAGTCTAGATGCAGCCAGAATATAAGATGTAGATCTTAAAATAAAGGTAACAGCCATCAAAGTGAGATTGTAATCTGGTATGGTCATGTGGTATCACTTGAATATAGAGAACAAATATAGGACAAATGTATATAAACTGGTATTTTATTCCATAATTTTCTTTGAAGTTGACTAACAAGAAAATACGAAGATTCAGAGACTTTAATGTAGCCACAATACATATGTTCCATTTAATGTTTCAGGTGTGCAACTTTGTACTCATTGTCATAATGCAGCTGGGAAAGGAAAGAAGAAAACATGGAACATTTGTCTCTAGAGCACTTTAAATTCTGGAGTTAAATTCTGCTTGTTCAACTGCAGTTTCAGTTAGCAGTTTGTCCAAAAGGTTTTGGTCTATGCTTAAGTAAGGAAAATATTTCTGAAGAAAGGGCTTTGGTATATTTTTATTTTTTCAAATTATGTAACTAAAGGAATCATACCAGGAAAGAAAATTCAGGGGCTACAACATCATGATCACATAATGTTATTACAGGCACTCACATCTAGAACATAAATCGTATGCTGATGTAACGCAATTGTGGGAATTCTTTTCTTTCCATTGAAATAACTTACGTTGCATTTTTAGTAAATTCATGTGCTAAGTATTTTCTTGCATGATCAACTTCTATAGAACACAATTATTAAATTGGATAAGGTTTTGGAACTTTACAGTGTATAATTATCTTCTTTTAATATTCAAGAACTAGACAAAATAATTATCTCAAAACATCTTATCTGTCTGACCTATCATTTAATTACTCCATCATTTCAAATCATCCCATTCTTTCTTACCTCTTTAAAATTACATCCTTTTATTCAGTCTCACATTGTCTCTGCTTTTTTTCTTTTTTTTTTTTTAACTTTTTTCTGTTATTCCTGTATTTTTTCTGTTTATGAATGGGATGGAAGTGTTACCAGCTGTCTTGTACCACTGTAACTTGCTTGGCTTCATTGGATTTATTCCAGTGCATGCCAAAGGAAGATTTGATTTGATTTACTAAGTCACAGGAAGAGCTTTCAGGTTCACGAATTTAAAATACTAGCATAACATGAATCTCATGGGATCATCCATTTTTAGATTTTTGTGGGTTTTATAATTCTAGATCATTGCTTCTTTATAGTTAAGATTTTATTCAGATAATCAAAAATATGCCAAGGTTGCCTTCCTTTTCTATTAGCAGAATATTTTATAGCATTCTGCCTGCAAAACAAATAAACAGAATAACATATCACCATTTTTGTTTGCTTTTTGTATTTAAAAGTAGAGGGGTGGGGTGAGGGATGTGGAAGTTACCCAGTGAGCCTGTTATGAATGGAGATCTTCCAAATCTAATGTAAATGTTCTTTCTGAAGTGTTCTTTCTGAAGTGTTCTGTTGATTTTGCAGGTAGAACACTCCTGTTGGGGAATTATTACACTTTTGTTTAATGAGACATTTAAAGATGCCTGTAGGGCAATGCCCTTCATATATATCAATGTGTAGAGCTGTAGTAGCTTCTCTTTTTTTTCCCCCTAAGTCTAGATCTTCAGGTAGCATGGTTAACTATAGTTCAAAGTCAATGTAGTTCTGTCGTTCTGTAACCGTTGAGGTCTGATCCTCATAAATTAATGCATGAACTCCTTTCTGTAACTTTTTATATAAATGTTTTGCCATAACGAATCCCAAGAAACATTAAGTTAGAGAAAATTAAAGAGAAAAGTGGCCAGGAATGTCATAATTTTTGAACCCAGTAACAGCTCAGTGTAAATCCTTAAGTGTTCTTTCATCTTTCTTGAGCTCATTAGCTGTAATAATCTTCCTGATTCTAGGTCACTCATTGAAGTGTAAAACGCACAGGGATATGATTATATTTACCTGTTGTTAAGACTTAAATTTTTTTGACATCTAGGGACTGATGAGAAGGGTAACTGTATCTAATGTTTCTGCATTAATCCTTAGACATTTTGCAAATCTTGTAACTCAGCCAGATGGAATATTCTAGCATGTTTCTCTAAAATACCTCAATGTCATCTTCTCCTGTAGCAGGTAATGCAAGCCACAGAAATGTTACTAGCTAAAGTAGGCAATAAATTCTCATAACATAAAGTTTAAAAGACAGATCAAGATATATTTTCTCCCAATTATATGTTTTAAAAGCAATTAGTGTTGACGATAGCTTCTTTTATCTTATTCCTAAACCTACTTACCTTCATTTGTTTTATTTTACACAGTAATATGAATAAATATTAAAGAAATAATTTTTTTTAAAATTGCCAAAAAAAAAAAAGCCTTATACAAGTTATTTCAAGGAAGACGTGAATAAAAAAGAATACATGCAGAAGCTAGAAACAAATGCTAAAAAAAAAGAAAAAAAATAGCAGAATGAAGGAGAAAATGAAACAAAAAATAACAAAAATAAAGACAGATAAGCTTACTAGGATATTAAAATATTGTCTGTCATAAAATGATATAAACATAGGAACATTTACAATTTTCACCTTGCATAGGAATTTTAGGATTTAGTGTCCGAAGTAGGATTAATTATCAAAGGTAAGGTTATATATAAGCTTCAATAAGCATCATAATTTCATTTTAATTTCTCTTGTATTATTACATAGTACAGGTAACTCATTTGTGCTGAAATATTGTGAAAACTGCATTTTAATGATGGAACAAATTGGGTGCTGTTATTTCAAAAACTAAGATGTATTTATTTTTAAGTAGTGCTTAACACTCAGATGGAAATCTGTTAAACAGGCTGAAAATTTAATATAGGTGCCTTTAACGTTTGTGGATTTTAAATTAAAATAAAATTTCTATCTTTAATCTTTATAAAACCAGAAACTCTAACTGCTTGTGAATTATCAGAAACTGCTTATTTACTCCTGCTTACAGGGGAAAAAACAAAATCATAATTTCAGAGAGGCATGAACAACACTTTAAATAGTTTATTTCAATTATTCTTGCTGGTTTTTATTCCTCATGGCATCATTAACCCTATGAACATTCAGGATTATAGATTTATATAAGCATGATATTAATCAAATCCACATGCAAAGCAGGACAGCATGCCTCATGTTGAGAATGCACTTAATGGTTTTGCTGAAAAGAAGCGTCTAGGAAGACATTACCCACAACTAAAGACCGATCTTCTTTGACAAAACATTCTAAAGAAGAAAAGATACAGATTTTTTATAGTGTTGATAATGGAATAAAGCACAAAGAAATTAAGACACTTAAATCTTCCGATTTTCTCTATTCTTAATATAATTTTGAAATATACTTCAATGTTATTAAATTATACATTTAATCAGATGGATATGGTTTGGGTTTTTTCCAATTCTTTACTATTTCTGTGGGACTGTCATGGGGTTTTTTGTAAGCAAGTGAACAATTTTTGTGAAGTTGTTTTGTGAACAGAATTCTAAAGGGAAAAAAGGAAATAAGATCCAGATAAATTATCCCACATTTTCAAAATTAAATCTAAAAATATATTGATTATTCATGTAATTGAACAGACTGATTCTTATTGGGAGCTGCTTTATTCTTAGTATTTCTGAATATTAGGATACATCCTTGGGTATCTACTATTTCAAAATATTGTTATTAGATAGCTTTCATTTGTTGCTTTATACATTATGTTCCATGTTATTTAAAAATAAATAATTACATCACAATAATAATAAAAAATCTTACTTCCCCTTTAAGTTCTTATAAGCATTTTTCAGACAAGTACAAATACAGTGTGCTCTAACATGAGTCTTTCAGAGAAGACCTCTCTGAATATTCTTATTGAACATGTGATGAACTTTCAGAGGGTTTTAATGAACTTTTAAGATTTGAAAGGAGTCGCAGAATCTAATCATTTTGATTTTCAGCTTCTTTAAATGGAGATCTGCTATTTTTAAGCTTTCTGGTGAGTTTTAAGAGCTACTCTATTAATCAATCCAAATCATGATAACAATCTTTAGCCTTGATATACCACTTCATATTACATATTCAAAGATCCTTTCCAATATTAACAATTACACCTTCTTCGTAGAACACAAGTGTATCCTAACACTGGATTTTTGAATGCACTGAGTAGCGGTTATATTCACTCGTCCCCACATGAATCTTATGCTGTTTGCCACAGTAATTCAACAAAGTCAACATATCCTTTGCATCCAAGAAGTAAGTGCTATTTTTAAAAGTTTTTAGTTTCACTGTGCATTGATTTCAGCTTATTACACTGCATTAATAACTTAGTAACATCCCTCAAATTAAAACAATGTAATTAAGAAAGGCAGAAAAATATAATTACTTTTTGTTTGAAAAGTCTGTAATTTCTATGCAGACTGGGTAAATTATTCATACTGGGTGTGGATTACATTTTATTCTCCCTGCACTGATAACATAATCACATAGTCCTAATTATAGAGATAGTAAATAAGAGAGAAAAGTATATATACCCCTCCTCACTCCTGTAGAAACTTCTATTGGCACACTAAGTACTAATTAAAATTCATTATTGCATCACATTTTACACAGATACAGAAGTTTTGTAACAAAGAGAAGAGAAGACATTTGTGTGGGAATGAGAGAGACAGAGGGTTACTGTTAAGATGTTTTTCAGTGAGCACTATTCTTGCTTTCTAGCCCTTGTTAAAATGCTTACAGTTGTTCCCTTAAAGCTGTTGCTCACTGGTGTAATGTGAGCTGGGGCACTCTAAGAAGAAAGCCAGAGCAGAGCATTCATTTACACCAGCTGCAGAGCTGATATAATGTTCATCATGTTTCTCCTGAAGAGATGGTTAAGTAGTATTACTCTGAGCACTGTTCTCTCCCTCTTCACTGACAACTCTCCACCAACCCCACCCTGTGCTCTTAAAAGTCTGGTTGTAGGGCTTGAGAATGTCCTACAGAGCAAGAGAGCAGCTGAGCAGACTGCTTACCTTCTGCACCTCTCTGATCTGGGAAGAACCTGTTCCAGGGAGAGGGAGATGAAAAAAACCAGCCTGATGCTCCGGTCATTACCAACAAGATCTGGTGACTGCAGTTAGTACTGAAGAAAAATGCTGACATATTTCTCCTTGCAATGCTGGCTATCTCTCTGCATACTGCAGTGATGGCAGCAATGATGGCAACTCAGTTGTAATGTGCAAGTAGGAAATGGAAACCAGATGCTAAGTGAGAATGCACTGCTCAGCTACCTGGTCCTCATTTCCTTCAGGAAAGGCAGATGAAAAGAAAGCACTGTAAGACTTAAAAGTATAATTGCAAATAAGTACTGAGCATACTAAGCAGTTGACACGTTCACCTGATTTTACTCCTGTCCTTTTCTTGCTTGGTAAGAAAAAAAGGCATTAAAAATTGGAAAGGATTAAACTGCAGATGTACCTTAGGCAGGATTCCTTCACTTGATGTCTAAGTTGGTCTAGGCATTTAAATCTGTGTTATAGCCAACAAAGACTATTTGGAGTCAGTTTGTTTCATTGCAGTCTGATGTACATGATGAAGAGACACTGGACCTATTGTTCAGCACTCTACTGATAACAACAGGAGTTGCTTTTCAGGCATTGTAAACACCCACATTTAATCACATTCTGCTCTTTGTATCTCGTTTGTAAGCAGATGAAAAAAGAATAAATGTCAGTACTAGAATATAAAGATGACTTAAACCTCTGGACTGCATTCAGAAGTCAGGATTCTGGATACACTGGCAGAGAAATCAATGGACATTTAATTAAGGCTGGAAAACGAATCTTCTTTTACAGAAACGATTTTACAGTTTTCAAATCCGTCGACAATCATCAATTTCCAAGATGTTTTCTTTCTCCCTCCATTTTTAAGAACTGTGTCAGAAACTGTGCAATAGTGTCAAATCCTTCATGAGAAGTTTGCCCTACCTTCCTGAATTCATTTGACCCTAATATAGTCTGAAGTTTGAAGTGGTGGCATTTTTTCACTATTATTCACTATATGATCTAGAAAATTAAAACCAGAAAACCCTACCTAGTGTGCCGTATTATCACAACTGTGTGTTTGTCTATATGTCTGCTCATGGAAGGACTTTTTTCCTTTACTCTATAGTGATCTTCATTGTATTTTCTCTTTTTAACTTCTGTTCTGCTTGCCTGTCTTCAGAAAGGCTACATTTGCTAGCACATTCATGAAAGGGGTTGAGATCCTGTCTCTGTAATTAAAATTGGTCTTCTATGTAACTCAAAATTTTTTGTTGCTATTTGGAATAGATCAGATTATAGCAACTCTTCCCAACCACTGCTTCCTTTAATTCTGAGCACATTTTTAATTTTGACGCCCTCAGGTAGTTTAGGCTTTTGTGCATTTGGTAAACCAGTTCAAACCCTTTAGCAATGGCATCACAGGTTAGCTATTGACATCAGGGTTTTCTAGATGTTTCACTGAGAAAGCTGATGTTTCACTGAGAATGGTATTGTTTCAGAAGCATGAAATATTATTTAGATCTTTTTATTCTTCCTAAGTTTATATATACTTTCAAAGATCTGAATTTACATGTAGTCTAAAGCGGGATGGGTTTGGTTTGGTTTTCAAAAAATTATGTCTCTTCTGAAGGTATTCCCTGTGAGGAATGAGAAGACTTTCTAGGTTGTCTAAAGCCATCTAAGCTGCCTTTAAAAGGTTATCTGTTATTTTGTGAAAGAAGGAAATATAAGAAGACCATATGCAGTCATGTACAGTTCACGTGTTCAGTTTCTATTTGGGGAAAACTAAAACAGCCTTAATTTTGCCCTGTTTTTCCAAACACTGAACCTTCAAAGCCTTTTCTAATCTTGTTGAAGTCGCTTCAAATCATCAAATAAAATCATATTTATTTGATGCATTGTGGATTTTTTTGTTGGTGGTGGGGGGATCTCTATCTGAATTCTTACTGGAACTTTTTTCATCATTCTGGGTTTTCTTTCCCCTTGACCGCTCCTCGCTTTTTGAGTTTGACTAAGCCTACAATGTTTTAGGAGGATCATGGAAATTGTGTATTCCTTTCTCTAAAGCTATACAGTAATTTCAAGAGGTGACTTAGATTTGCAATAATTGTTTCTCTGTCACTTATTTGAAACTGCAGCAAGACTTCAAACTACCAGATGTAATATACCGTAACTGTGTTTGTTCTAGACTAAGTTTCTGTGTAAATCTCATTAGAGGGCCATATCCCAGATCCTAGATTCTAATGAACCAGCTATATAATGACAGAAGTTCGTTGTGGATGCCAGTGGGCTTCAAGTTTAAGGAATTCAAGTCAGCATTATATTGCCTGTTCTATGATTACATTACAATTAGTGTGAAAATTGTAATTCAGGTTTTTTGACATTTGAACTTTAATTTAGAAGTGCAGTACTAAATATTTCTCAATTTCTTCTGAAGTGACTTTTGTTTTAACCTTTTCTTTTACAGAGGGTATTTGCTTATATTCCACTAGTGCCAAGTGTGAATACTTTTGAAGCATCTTATTGTGTGACTGTTTCTGATGCTTCCCAATTTCACAGTATTGATAATTAATTATGCTGCTGAGGAAAATTTAAGTTACTCTTTCTTTTTTTTCCAAATTTTACTTTTTCAAGCCCCGTTATTTCAATTTTAGAGATGCAAAGACCTGTACTTTGCAAAATCTTTTCTCTATCAAGATTTAAAATATACTAAAAAATAAATAAAACAGTAACAAAGCTTTAGAAGCTATATATTCCATAGATTCAACTAAATGATAAACTATTTCAGTTTTAGTTTGACCTGGTTGTGGTTGTATCTTATTACTGTCTTTCATAAAGTTGACATGGAAAGGGCTGACTACTACCAGCACATTTTACTTTTGCTCTAAGGTAATTTGAAAATCAATTAGAAAATATATTCAAAATAGAAATTATTATTTCAAAAAGAATAGGAATGCTTAAAAATGCTGTTGGTAGTTCATAGTATTCTGGGACCAGTCTCTTTGTCTCCTTGTTAAATGATGGTTCTGAGCTAACTTTAAAAAGATTCCAATTTAATTATGAAATTAACAGTTTCTCAGATCGTACAATAAAAAAAATACAACAAATGAAGCACAGTAAAAAACCTTTGAACATGCAGTTAGATTTGCAGAAAAACAGAGCAGGGAAAGGGAAAGTAACATAAATATAAATCTTTCAACAACAGGTCTTTCTAGCGGAATTTCTGTTCATGTCTTTCCCACAGAGTAAATTTTCCATGTAATCAAACACAAAATCTGCACAAAGTCATTGTCAGCTATGTCCTTGATACAGTATTCTCTGTAGGGCTGCTAGGAAGATTCTTGGATCTATTTCTGGGTACTTTTCACCTTTTGAGTGGAAGAACTGCAGGAACAAGAAGCTACAAGAAGAAAAAAGAGCCCAGGGTCAGAGCACTAATAAAAGCACTGTTCACGAGTAGTTGTCCTAAAATGGGGAAGTCATAACTCTAATGTTTATTCATAAACATGAGAGAGAGGAGCAGGGTGGCCAAATGCTACTGAGACCAGGAATTTCATTATTTGAAACCCAAGTTTTCTTAAAAAAAATCCAAACACCTTTAGTAATTATCTACAATCTTCCCAAACATAAGAAATGTGATTTCCCTTCAAGTTTGGCAGCGCTAGCATGTGTGAGGGGTATTAAATATGGCAGGCTTTCAATCCCAGAGAGGATTTTTAATTCGTTCTGTGATGAGATTCCAAATGTCCTCTCTTGTTTTTATGTCTAGTTCAATTGCCCAGATGTTTGTCACATCTGAGAGATGATCCTTCTCTGGCTACATGAGCAAGGAGGCAGTTATTTTGGAACAGATGATCCCTTGTCTACAACGCATTTGAGATATTACATGAGGAATAGGACAGAAGTACTGAAATTGTTAGAAAGAAAGTTAATTACATACTGGGGATAAAATCTTGAGTGTATTTCAGCTGACTTTGTTGAAACCAGACTTTCATCTCTGGCAGTGGTAGCAATGCTTTTAAAATAGAAGCAGAAGACTATTCCCTGTCAAAGAGTTATGTACAAACCAAAGTAATTAACTGCCTAAGGGTGAGGAAAAAAACCTGTATTTTTCTGTGAAAGGGATAATATTTTTCTGTTGAATGACTTACAGGGAGGGAGATTTATGTTACATCTTTTTTTAAGTTCCTCAAAGACTGATGACACTTTTGAAGTTAAAGCCCTTTTGTTTTCAGTTACTGGAAATGACTTAACAGTTTTCTACTATAGAACAGGAAATATACAATGACAACAAATACTTATTTCAATGTATGTGACAAAAATGTTATGGATATTTTTATTAAATGACATCCAGATGCTTATTTTCCTGTCTTGCCATTTTAAGCCTTCTGCTCCTCAGGATGGAATCCATGTGAATATGAGCAGTTTTGTTATTTTGTAGACCTTATGTTTCATAAAAGAAGAAACATGCTCAATGTTGACATGGGCATAATCTTTTGTCCTTCTTCCAGTTTTCACAGATGAGACAAGTGAAAGAAAACACTGAAATTTTTCTGAACCTCTTTCAGAAAAGGTGGCCGAAGTAGAAATAAGAAATTACTCTTTGGAGGAAAACCAGTACTTCCATAAAGTTATTCAAACACAGTGATAATTACTTTACAGGGATGACTTCTTTTTGGCTGGTATTCTGTACCCATTCCTCTGAGTTTGTTATAGGGTTTCCAGACAATCCTATCAAACGATTTGAAAAGTCATTTTGACACCTGGTTATAGCTAATTCAAGGGCAAAATGAGATATCTTACCCAAGTATTTGCAAAGAAGAATAACTATCTTTTCTCATAACCTTAAAATGGTAGGAATCACAAAGAAAGATTCTTAAAACCAAATTCTTTTGAACATTTTATTATGTCTACATATTGGCACAATTTCCAGTAAGCTGTGCAGAAAATAAGCATTAAAATATCTTGTTTGTGAAAACAAATGCTTTTAAGAACTGACTGAAATGAAATGGTGGTTTAGTTAAGAAGTCCTAAGTTTCCTGTAATTCATAAGAGCTAATTTTCACAGAGGCACTACAATGGTGTTCTTACATTGTGCACTTAACAAACCCAAGATTTTTGTGGTTTTTACAAGGCTTTATTATGCATGCCTGGAAAGTCTGTAGACTAAAGAAAACTGTACAGTTAAGGAAGTGATCATTATATGTGGTAAAAGAATGACTGACAAAAACAGAAAGTAAAAAAACCCCAAAAAATCTAACCTGCAAATATATACATCACCACAACAGAAGAATCACAGAATATTAGAGGATGGAAGGGACCTCAAAAGACCCTCTAGTCCAACCCCTGTTCCAGAGCAGGATCACCTAGACTAAATCATATAGGAACGCATCCAGGTGGGTTTTGAATGTCTCCAGAGAAGGGGACTCAACAACTTCTCTGGCAATCTGTTCCAGTACTCCGTCATCTCACATTAAAAAAGTTTTTCCTTATGTTCCCATGGAACCTTCTATACTTCAGCTCGTACCCATTGTCCCTTGTCCTATCATTGAACATCACCGAGAAGAACCTGGCTCCATTATCCTGACACTCACACTTTACATATTTATAAGTATTGAGATCACCCCTCAGTCTGCTCCTTTCCAAGCTAAAGAGACCCAGCTCTCTCAGCCTGTCCTCATAAGGAAGATGTTCCACTCCCCTAATCATCTTGGTGGCCATGCGCTGGACTCTTTCAAGGAGTTCTATGTCCTTCTGGAACTCTGAGGGACCCAGAAATGGACACAATATTCCAGATGTGGTCTCACCAGGGCAGAGTAGATGGGGAGGAGAACCTCTCTTGACCTACGAACCACACCACACCCCTTCTAATACACTCCAGCACATCATTGGCCTTCTTGGCCAGGAGGGCACATTGCTGGCTCATGGTCATCCTGCTGTCCACCAGGACTCCCAGGTCCCTTTCCTCTATGCTGCTCCCCAACAGATCTGTCCCACAACCTATCCTGGTACCTGGGGTTGTTCTTCCTCAGATTCAGGACTCTACACTTGCTCTTGTATATTTCATTACATTTCATTCAGTTCTCTAGCCTGTCTAAGATCTCTCTGAATGGCGGCACAGGCTTCTGGTGCGTCAGCCACTCCTCCCAGTTTTGTGTCATCAGAAAACTTGCTGACTCTGCACTCTGTACCCTCATTCAGGTTGTTGATGAATATATTGAATAGTACCGGTCCCCATCCTGACTCCTGAGGGACTCTGCTAGATACAGGCCTCCAGCTTGATTCTGTCCCTGTTGCAGTTTTGTATAGCTGTGCTGCTTCAGTGGCCTTTGTAAGCCGCAGTTACAGCTTTCT
>VZTU01001851.1:0-14514 GCA_013400835.1 Zapornia atra | reverse complement strand
GGGGGGGATGAAGGGAGTAAAATCGTGATGAGTTTTAAGTTTGCTAAGAAGGGAGGGGTGGGGGGAAGGTGCTTCAAGACCTGGACGCTTCTTATCTTGTTCTGGTTCACTGGGTATATTAGTTGTAGTAAGTAGTAATAAATCACTTTTCTTTCCTTTATTCTGTGCTGTGTCTGTTTTGCCCATTCCACTAATTGGAGAGTCGTCCCTCTGTCCTTATCTCAAGTCCTAAGCCTCCCAATATCTATTTTCTCCCCTTTTCGGCTAAAGTGGGGAGTGAGCGAGTGGCTTGGTGGGTATTTGGCCTCTAGTTAGGGCCAAAACCACCACAGTCCCCTTGACCATAACTCTGGGCGGGGGGGCGGGGGGGAGAAAGTTATCAGGATATCAGAAAAGATACGGAGCAGGGGAAGGGAAGCAGCATGTGAACAATTCTTCATCCGTTTTCTCAGGTTGCTTGTAGAGCAAATCACGGCAAGTACTAAATACCTCTTCAAAAGGAAATACACAAGCAGCTTAGAAATCTGTGTGCTAATCAATGAAGACACAGTATAATTATCTTATGGTGATGACTGCTGTCCGAATGTATCAAACAATTAAACACAGGAGATTAAGTGTGGAGTACTTGGAAGGTGAAAGGTGTGGAATTGTGTTATTATATAGCATAATTGAATGGTCACGAGGAAAAGAAAAAGCAAAAGACAATCCTGTACAGTACTGCTTGGGTATAGTTACAGAACATTCCAGGGCACAGGGTATGGATATGGCATAAGTGGTACTTGCTTTCTTAGAAAGTAATGGAAGTTGAGTTAATAGATTAAGTAACTGATGCTACTGAATCCCACAGTGAAACAAAGGATGACTGAAATCAGGAAGAGGGGTTGTCTTTTGTGATTTCAAGCAAGAAATACTATTCATGTAAAATTGATGAGAATTAAATATCTGAATTTTAAAATGTGGTAGAAAACAATGCCATGGAAATTTTGAATTGTACTAGCTATTAAGAGAATATCTTGGTGGAGTTGCTCATCTTCACACTTACTTCAACAAGTCTTTTTCTAGTCTAACTTCAAGCTTTTCAAAATTCTTTATCTCATGCTTTATATCAAACCTTCTCTTTAATGATAAACAGTTTGCAAGTAAATTCTGTTTTGAAAGCTAGTTCTGAAATCTTGATGAAAAAGATCACAGGATATGTTACCAGCTATTTCAACATGATTTTTTTCTTGTGCAAATATATGTCAGATCTTCACCATTTGATCAGACCAGTCAGTTAATGCATGTTGACTCTTTTGAATGTAACCAAGTTAGTCTGCAAGCTGAAGAGCTCTAAAGGGATTAACATTTGAATGTAGAGATTAAAGTACATATTGTATGGATTCTGCTGGCATGATTCTTTATTTTGCAGACTAAAAGAGTAGACCTATCAAAATCAAGGTGCTGCTTTTTTTTTGTTTTCAATTCTTGGAATTAAAAATGTATATTCTGACACGTGCATAACTGTTAACATTCAGCTAGTCATCAGTGAATATCCAAGTTGTACCACCTTGCAGCGTATGAATAATTCTCTTTTGTAACAGCTCAGATATGGAGTGAAAGGAATAAGTGGAAGTTTTATATGTCATGGAAGTTTATATTTCATCTATACGTATGGATAGGAACAATTATTGGATCCAATATGAAGCATTACATTCCTTAATAAGTAGTGTATCATCTAATAAGGCATTTCCTGATGCCTTTGTTTTGTCTCTGTTCTTTTAATTTTATTTTGATCACAGAAGACCTATTATTTGGGTTTTTCTTTATAGTTTGCATTGAATAAACAGAGCAGTACATATGGAATTGATAGCTATCCTGACTTAGATAGAACAACAGGGACACAGGTTCTGATTTATGGAGCTTTATTATGATAAGCCAAAGTTCACACTGTGCTTTTCACAAATGGTTTGGATAGATGCATAGGAATTAACAGTTGTTTCTCTCCCTAATTTTTTTTCTAATTCAATTGAAGTAGGCCTCAGCAAGAGATTTCTAGGAAAAACTAAATTGATAAGTATATGCACACTGAATTATTAAAAACCTTATTCCAGCAACTGTATTTGGTAGGAGGTGCTAAATTTCTAGGCTGAAGTTCTTATGATGAGTAAATAGTTTGGTTTTGAAAAGTGACTTGTGCACAAACTATATTCCACATTTTTTTAAAAGTGCTAAATGAAACAGCTGAGCTTAAATAATAAATAATAACATATAAAGATTTAAAAATAGTTTGAGTATATGAGGGAGATGCAGAAAGATATAAATAAAACAGACTCCTAGAAATGGAAGTTGATAAAAAATGAGTGTGTAGGCACTGATATGAAAATGAATTCTCTAAACTAATTTGTAGTAGGAGGTAAGATTTGCTATATATGTCAGATGAGACAAACAAATCCCTAATTGAGGATCTCCATTCTCTTCCTGTCTTATATATCTATAATATACTAGTATTTGTAGTAGAAGAGTAATCACACTTCATAAAAGGCATCTTTTCTCATCATTTGAGATAACTGTGAAAAATCTAAGATAAAATTATTGGATGCTTTCAATAAAAGTTACTTTACAGTGTAGCAATACAAGATGTAACACCTTAAGAAATTTCTTCTGAGTAAAGGGGTCTCTGCACATTTAAATCCTGAACAAGACAATCTTGTGAATGTGCCATAAAGAAGATGATTTAATGAGCTCGAATATATACAAGTGTATATAATTAAAGAGACAGCATCTGGTTGGTTTGTTTGTGGTTTGTTATGAAAATTATATAATCTTTCTCTGAAAGAGCATGCTGAGCAGCTGAGCGCTTTGTGCTTTTTCTCAGTTGATGAAATTCCCCCACTAAGCTCAGAGGGGGCTTAGTCTGAGCACACTTGAAGACAAGAAGACAAGCTTTGGGAGTACAAGGGCAAAGCAGGAAAACTGATCTAATATTTAGTTGATAGGAGGGCAGAAAGCCTGGGGAGGGGATGCAGACCTACAGTCAGACTGCCAAGCTGGTGAGAAGAAAAAGTATCCTAAGGCTGTAGAGGAATATGGAACTGCTATAACTAAACATTAGGAGCGAGAGCAAGCGTATAGAAAAGGACCTGCTCTGCCAGGACACAGTGACTTGGTGGAGATCTACTTTGTATAATTATTCTTACCTATTTTTTATCAAGAAATGGATTTCTATATAAAAAGAAAATTTCTTACAGTTCAAGAAAATTTGGCTTTTGAATGTAGGGGCCATTTGTGACATTTGGGGATATTAATGATAAAAAGGATCTATTGGGAGATCCACCTTTCAGCTTTGACTGATTTTGGCTGGGACAGAGTTCATGTTCTTCACAATAGATTCTACAATGTTATGTTTTGGATTTGTGACTGAAATGGTGTTGATAACAAAAGGATGCTTTAGTTATTGCTGAACAGTCCTTACAGACCATCAAAACCCTCTCTGTTTCTCAGCAAATAGGCTGGGGATGGTCAAGAAATTGAGAGAGGAGACAGATGGGACAGCTGGCCCCAAATGGCCAAAGGGATATCATGCTAATCAATAAAATCTGGGGGAAAGAAGGTGGAAAGAGGGACATTTAGGATTATGGTATTTATCTTCCCATGTAATTATTAGGCATAATGTTTTCCTGGAAGTTACTACACTCCTGCCTGCCAAATTAGCCAATTAATTCCTTATTCTGCTTTGCTTCCGTGCACAGCTTTTGCTCTACCTATTAAACTGGGTTTTTTCCTCAAGCCATGAATTTTCTCAATTTTACCATCCCATGGCAGGCAGGGGCTGAGGAGGATGGAGGTTAGGGAGAAGAGACTGAGCAGCTTTGTGGGCTGAGTTGCCTTCTGAGCTGCCATACCACCTAAATGGGGTCAGTCACACATAAGCTGTTCATCTTAATATTTTATTAAGACACAGAAAATCTTCCTGAATTCTTTCTTGTTACAAATAGACAGTACAGTTATTTACCCAAGATAACATAGTGATGCTACAAATGGCTATTTCATCTTGAGTGTTTAAGAGCACAACTTTCATAAAACAGAATTATTGATTGGAAAGAAATTGTTCATGATAAATGGCTTTTCTGCCTCTTACAGCCCGAAAATCTGGGGATGAGCAGCAGAAGGTTAATAGATGAGTACCTATGTACTTTGTTCTGGTGCTTCTTTTTTATGAAAAAGGGAATTGATGCAAATGCTTTGCCTCATAAGCAAGAAAATTTAGTCATAAACATTGTTTGTATATATTTATTTGCAAAGATGCTACCATATGTCTTTATGTAAACAGTAGGGAAAACACATTTGTTAGGTGGGTGGGGTTGATTTGCATTAAGTGGCCAGGATGTGTATTAAAATATGGGCTTTACCTTTCTAAATGCAGTACTTGTTGAGAAGTATTTTGTTATTTTTTTTTAAATCATTAATTCCAATACAAATTTTATTGAAGGTTGATACAGAAATGGATTGCTAATATTTATTTCATCTTTTTTTTTTTTTTAGGATTTATTTATACCTGTGGTGGAACTTTAAAAGGACTGAATGGCACTATAGAAAGCCCTGGCTTCCCATATGGATATCCAAATGGTGCAAACTGTACATGGGTTATAATAGCAGAAGAAAGAAACAGAATACAGATCGTCTTTCAGTCTTTTGCTCTAGAAGAAGAATATGATTATTTGTCATTATATGATGGGCATCCTCATCCTGCAAACTTTAGGACAAGGTAAAGAATAAATCTTATTAAAATGTAACTTGTATTCATATATTTAAAATGTCTGAGAAAACAGTTAAAGCTAATATTTTAAAATTATGGATTCTTTTCTATTTAGACTTTAAGGTGCGCACATTCAACAAAAATGTCTTAAAAATCTATATGATGTTCTTTAATTCTAGTTGAAGTGCTAAAATTAATCTAGCCCTCATAAAATTGTTCTCAACAAAATGCACTTAATTAAGAAGCATATGAGCATGGATAAATGAATGTGAAGTGCATATGAGATTGTGGAGGTCTCAGTTTGTGTGATCTTATATCAGTGGAACATTTGTAATCTTTGGAACAGGACACTTTTGAGACAAATCAGAAAAAGATAACATATTTAAGACAGAAAGAATTTTTCCATGCAATTGTATATGAATATCTTCTAGCACAAACAAAAGAGTGAAAAAACATGACTGTGATGGGTCACAGAACATTTTGGATCACTTGACCTACTTGAATCTACTTCAGTGTCATGGCACACTTGTCCAGTTCTGGAAGGCTGCGTCTTGAGGGATACAAAATAATTCTGCAACAGCAACAGATCACAAGGGATCTATACCTTTGCTAGTTATCTTTATTATCATCTATCTTGACTTTTGTAAGTCTACCTAAATTCCTGTAAGGGCTTTGGCAGAGTCACATACAAAATCCTTGTTGCTAAATAGGAGACATATGGATTTGATAGATTGACTATTTGACGAATAAGGAGTTGGTTGGATGGCCACATCCATAGAATTTCAGTCAATGGCTTAATGTCCAAATGGAGATCAGTTACAAGTGGTGTCCCTCAGGATTCCATATTGGTGGTCCATAGGTTTGTTGATGAAATGGCCAGAGGGGTGAATTGCACACTCACTCTCTGTGATTCTGTGATTCTCAGGAATTTTGTGAATGACACCGAGTTGCATGGTGCAGTTGATTTGCCTGAGGGAAGGGATGCCATCTAGAGTGTCATTGAAAGGCTTGAGGTTGGGTCACTCAGAACCTCCTGACGGTGCGGTCAAGTGCAATACCGTCACCTGGGTCAGGGCAATCCTCAGTATCAATACAGACTGGAGATTGAATGGAAGGAGAGCAGTCTTGTGAAGAAGGACTTTGTGATTCTGATGGATGAAAAATTGGACATGAGCCAGCCAGAAATGTATGCTTGTAGACCAGAAAGTCAGCCATATCCTGGGATCCATCATTAAAAGCATGACCGCAGTTTGAATGAGGTGATTCTCCCCCTCTACTCTGCTCTCATGAGAGCCCACCCATTGAACCTGTAGATAAAAGTTTTGTTTGGGTTGATTTGTTTTTGTTGTTTGTTTTTCACAAGAAAAAACAAGAACATGTAGTTTTCCTCCTTTCTTCCTGCTTGTCAAAAGATAAAATTTACATGGAGATTTGATCTCATGTAGGAGCCCAAAAAGGCCCTCACTGTCAGTCAATACTTCTACTGGTGAATCCGCTCTCAACTGTAATCTCAAAGAGTATGTGAACAACATTCTGTACAAGTACAAAAGAATAAAACAATTATTACTAGTAGGAACTCATGGTCCTTACTGAGTTACAGTTTTAATAAGAGTCGAGAAAGCATGTGAAGGAACCTAGGAGGATGGAAAGAAGAGGAAAATACTATCTTTCAAAGGCAGAATTTTTTTCTTTGTAGTTCTTGTTCAAGCTACAGAGAAGGTTTCTATATATTTGTGTGCACGTGAATGTTCATATCTATATGAACGTTTTGATATAACTGATGTATCTCTCTGTATACATATGTATGTAGATACCTATCTACATATATATATATATATGTGCTGTATTCTTTTTATATTAAGCGTTCAAAGTTGGAGCTCTGGGACAAGGTTTTTTAAAATGTCGGTGTCTTTTGAAGAAAGTCAGGGAAGCATGGTATGCTCAGAAGTTTTGGTACTGTGTATTTAGGATGCCACTACATTTTAGTGAGGAAAAGGATAAGGAGTTCCCTAGGAGAGGATAGAATAAATCAGCACTTAAAAAGGAAAAGACGATTAAGCCTCCATATAGGTCTTGAAATAGACTACTTTTGAAAGACTTAGAAGATCTTGCCAGCATGTGGGTGCAGTAGAAAAATAGTACACATTTGTGTGAGTGGAGAACTGAAGTTTAAATTAAGAAAGTATGATAGTGAAATTATGCAAGCTTTACTAAATCTTTCATGGAGATGTTTATTTTCTCAGATCGCTGTAGTAAGGTGATATTTCCTAGAATTTTCTTTTTGCAATTTTCTTTTTCCAGTTTTGCAACTGGAACAAGTTGCACTGAGAAGTTGTGGATACCCCATCCCTGGCAGTCTTAAAGACCAGGTTGGATGGGGCTTTAGGAAACCTGGTCTAGTGGAGAGTGACCCTGCCCATGGCAGGGGTATTGGAACTGGATGATATTTGAGGTCCTCTCCAACCCAGATCATTCTGTAATTCTATGAGATACAAAAGGCCACTATTTATTTTCTACTTCAATATTTTGATTGAAAGAAGTTTCTGTATGACTGAAAAAGATTTTGTAGTTGGGATGTTTGTGAATCTGACTCCCTCCCTATCCAGTCTTATACTTCTTTTTAAAATTGTTCTCCTCATTATTGAATCATGTTGAAATTTGTTGTTGTTGTCTTCAGTGAATGCTTAACAGCCTTAAATGGTTTAGATGGCACTTTAAACGATAACTAAACAATAATGAATGGAAAAAAAGAAACTTACCTGTCAGATACAGCTATTGTGGAAAATATGCTTCCAGTATTACACATTCATATTTGTGTTACTGTATATGCTTGATTTTATATATTTAATGTTAGATCTTTGCCTCAAAATATAAATGGAGAAAATATATCTTAGAGTTTAAAGCTGTGAACTAAAAAAAAAATAAATTAATTCCATAAATCATATTTGTAATTACCTACCAAAGAAATCTGTTTACGGAATGATAGTATTACATACTGTATTTGAACTAAGCTTTCAGCAAAATTTCATACTTTGGAGTCTTTCTGGGTCGTCATAGACACTGTCTTCTCTGTGTATTTTTATGACTTTTCTGTACCCTTTATTTCACATTTATACATCTAGTTCCCCACTAAAAAAAAGAAAAAAAGGGAAAAAAAAAAGAAAAAAAGATCAGGGATTTGTTTTATACAATTACTTTTAAATTGCAACTTTTGTTACAACTTATTTTGGAAAGTAGCTAATACTTCTGAATGCTGTCCTGAGTGAACTCGCAAGTTTTCTTCCTTTTCTTTTTCTTTAAAGGTAATTTCTGACTGTAATGCATAATATCCTATCAATAAAGACCAAGCAGTATGGTTTTGGTTTTGGGGGGTTTTTTTGGTTTTTTTTAAGAAGTAAGATCTTTAGAACTGAACATTGCTTTTAAAAGAGATGGCATGCTCAATAGTATGACTTTTTTTTTCCTCTAATTAGTTATCCCAACTTTCAGTGTGATATTAGAAATAGTTTTAAGTAATTGAGTAAGAACCCAAGCTCTGTCACTGATGCAAGGGAATATATTTTCCAAAATTACCACTACTTATCCAGTTCATTGATGTGATATTTAAATATTCATCACATTACATTAAAACAATGAAACAAATGCAGATCTATTTTAAACACAGAAAAAACCTGCATACCTGCTGCGGTTGTACTGGGATAAACCGAATACTCCAATCCTGTTGTTGACTAATTTTATAAGTCCATGTTCAGATAGAAATTCTGGGTTAGCAAAAAATTATATATTTTATAAAGTTAAAAATAAAATTATTTGGAAAATTAAAAAGTATACCGGAATGTTCTGGTAAAAAAAATCATTAGAAAATTTCATTATGTGTGATCTTCAAAAGGACAGACATGGTATGGGAGTTTGGGAAGCTTCTCTGTGAGGAAAAATGGTATAATCATTTTATGACAGCTGTTAATTTATTTTCATAATTGAAATTAAGTATGAACATTTTTATCTAAAAATCATGAGAAGTAGAGGTGTGACAAAGTGGTACAAACTGGAATTTTTGAACACAATATATATCTTTCTTGAGTTTGAGAGCCTGCAAGACCAGCATGTATCTGCAGAGATATATTTAAATATTGATATGGTAACTGTGTCCAAAGATTTAATTGGATGAATTAAAAACTTTTCTCTATCTATAAGTGGTTAATTTCCTCTTATGAATTCTGTATGTAAGGAAGCTTTAACATTCTTAGTGTTTAAAAGGTGAGTTAATATTCATCTTTTCTAATCTCTTGTTTTTAAGCAAGATGAATCGTCCTTTCATCTACATTTCTTGCTGAGGCAAACAAGAATCAAATGCATAGGTTACGTGATCTGTGTTTCTGAGCTGAATAGAAGAAATTCACTGAAATGACTGGAGGCATCCACTGCTTTTTCTTTATTGATGAGTTGCTTTCTCCCAAAACATCTGACTCCATGAGTAGACCTACATTTTTAACATTTACTACCCAAGCACTTGAAGGAAAAAAAAAAAAAAAGGAAAAAAAAATCTGATTACTAAGTAGATCTTTGAAATGTCAGAATGTTCCTTAGGTTAAGTATAATTGGGTATGCTCTCTTCACCCTTGTACTTCTAAAGATTTAAATGTGGTACTAAGCAAACAGACTCATACTTTGATAATGGTATTAGAAACTGTTAAAAAAGGAAACATTATACTTAACAAAGGAATAAGCATATAGCTAAACTTATATACTAAAAACTAAAATACTCTTTTTAATTCTGCAGCATATGGAAAAACAGATAATAATCCACTTAGAATGGATAAGACTCACTGTAATTTTTTTTTTGTCCAAATTGTTAAGAACGGGAAAAAGAAAAAAGAGTAGAAATATGTAAAATTTAAATAAATCCTTATTATTAATTTGTATTAAATATTGCTGGGTTCCTGGCAGATGAATTGGTTTATTTCTTGGCTCTGGGTTGAGGTGATGTTATCTGAAAAGGGTGTGGAAAACTATTGGACATGCCAGGACAAGAAGCCAAAACACCTGTTCTGACCACTTCATAAGAGTTGGACCTGCTTCAGTGGTCTAGGGAGCCACAGCAGGAGGAGGATGAGTGCTTTCCCTGGATGGCAAGGAAAGACCCACACGGATGAGTCAGGTACCCTGCTGTCTCGCTGTCAGTGCAGGCTCCTGGCCTAATAGCACTGTCAGATACCTGTCTCTCCATCATAAATGTGCCAGGTATTACTGACAACATAATCAAACATTGTGTTTTAGCTCAAAACCAATCACGAATTTCAGGTATATTTTCTCAGAATAATTTACATTATTTTACAATGTTGAAATGCTAGCATCATCCATCCTTTTTCTACGTCTAACATTTTATTGAAAAACCTTCAGGACACAGTATAAATTAAACAAAACCAAACAAACAACAAACACACCCCCCATCCCACAGTAAAATCAAGTATACATTAGTAATTACATTCTTACTCAAAAAATAAATAGCACTAAGTAAAATACTAATAATTCCAAATTTTAAAAGGGAAGAAATATATTTCTGGAGTACTAGATATTACCTATAAAACTTTCTATTTCTTTAACTTGGATTTTACATGCCCTAAATGGTAAAAATTATCTTACACATTACATTTATGAAGAAGGAAGGCTAGCAAAAAATGAAGTTTGGAAGAAAGTTCTAGTCCCTTCATTTAATAGTTCTGCTTGGTTTTCCATTTCTTATTCTAACTTTGCTGAGTATGTGTTTCTCCTTTTAACAGATAGAAGTCTGGGTCAAACAGACAGCATTTAGGCTATGCTGCTAACATCAGTGCAACATCCAGCTTGTTACGTCACCTAATGGCACCCTGGTAGCTACAGTATTTTTTTTCTTCTGATTCAGACACTTTCCTTCTTCTGGTCCTTAGAACTTTAACCTTAATTCTTTGTGAAGCTTTATATCTATGCTACATTCTTTACAATCACCCAGCCAAACTAATTACCTTACTTTTTTCGAGAATCTATTATGTTTTTATTTCTTAGCAAGTGTTTCAATCTTTCTGATAGTAACTCTCATCAAAATCAGAAGACAAAAACCAGCCCCACATTTTTTCCTTGCTTTTGTCTACTTCTTCCTCCATTTCTGCTGTATCTGTATTTCCACTTACAGAATTTCCCAACTTCATGAATTGTTTTACCTGTTCTTTCCCATCTTATTTTGGTCTTTAGGTGATCTAAAGTACTACAGGATATAGTATGGGGTGCCCAGAGCTAGCGCCAATGTCTTCTCTGGGCATTGATTCTCCTTTCTGAACCCAGGCTTTGTTGAATGTATATCCTTTTGTTCTTTTAAGTTTTTTCTCATATGAACAATGCCTTTCTTGTTTACTTAGACCATATAAAGACCCTTTCTAAATACTGTTTTCTTCTGGCTTATATTTCCTGTTATTAGAGTTATCCTCCAAGTTAGTTTTGTACCATTCAGCTGCTATAATAAAAGTTCTCAAGTTAGCAGACTCAGTACTAATTAAGCAAAAATGGTAACTCTGTGAGGTTCTAGATTAAATCTGACAGAGACAAAATCTCTTTGACTATTGGTTATTAAGCCTTTCAGACAGGTCAGAGTAGAATATTTGCAGTCGTTCAGGTCTTCCTTCCTGACTAAGCCTAATAACTGAAAACATAAAGCTGCTTTTTTTTTTTCTTTTACTCTCCTGTTTAAGTTTTTTTGTATATTAATGTAGAGCAAGAGTTGTTGATAGAGAGACAGTGGACCATTTACCTTACCTTAAAAAGTTTCCATTATCATCAGAAGCAACAATAGATCTTTGAGGTTTTTTCTGCCCAGATTGTTTATTATGCCCTAAGTACATAGACTTTTCTTCCTCATCACTGTTCACTTTCTGCCCGAATTGGCAACTAGAGCAGAAACTGTGAGCTGATTAGGATCTAATTAGGGATTCAGCACTTTGGAAACACCTTCAAAACGCTGATCACTGAGTCATTGATTTTTCTTTATGCTGATCCACAGTTCTCTAGATTTCTCCACTGTTTGCACGGAAAGAGTGGAAAGGAAAGAATTTCAGTTGAGAATTCAGGGATCAACTCAAATGGGATGACATTCCTCCCTTATATAAAAAGAGAAAATAAAAAGGTATATAAGTGCTAGTCAAAGACCAAAGAAGAGATAAGAAAACGGAAGGAAAAAAAGAACAAAGACCAATGCAAACTAGAGGAGGGAACAATGGCAATTAAACAAAGAAAAGAAGGCCCAGTAAACCATCAATCAGTGGAAAATAATGAGATGATAACAACTGAATTAATCTAAACAGGAAAATTTTCACTGCATGAACAAAAAAATAAATACAGCAAAAGTGTAACAGAAGATTTGTAGAATGTAGAAAATGGAGTGAACATAGGTAGGGGCACACAGCAATAAATGCAGAAAAGCTTTTAGATAAGACAAAGATAATTGAAAAAATGTATCAAAATGTAATGGTAGAGAGATATGCGGTTTGGAGAGATGGGTTCTGAGCATCTGAGACATTTAAGCGGAGATTTCTTTCTTTCAAACTGAAAAGTTTGCTTTATGAAGAAAACACATTAAAGCAATAAAATGCTTTTCATTGTGGTTATAAATACAACGCTGAAAGAACAGTAGCTCACATAATTTTGTACTATATTTTGTGAATATTTTGATATGATGTTAAATTTCTAGATACCCACTGAAAGGTAGAAAATGAAAATTGATTTTAAAGTTCTTGTCCAGACAAGACGTAACTAGTCTCTTGAAGTTGTGCGCACTTTATTGTGAAGAAGCCAAGATTTTAGGAGCCAAGAAAAAAAATAATTAGCCTTCATTTAGTCAGCAATGAAGTCTAAAATTAAATAGTAAGAATTTTAAACTATATCCAGAGCACCATCAGCCAATCAAACAAAAAAGTTTGGTATTTATCTGAAGGTGGAGGCAACTTTCTGTTAACTGGCCTTAGGAAGAATTTTTTCCAGTATGTCTTCATAAGGCTTCTTTCTATTAAGTAACTGAAATGGCCAGTTTGCCTACTTTGAAATATCTGATGGACATTGGACTAGCTTGTTCACTAGGTTTCACATGCAATGCAAGAAAAATCTTTTTGCAGCCACTGGAATTATTATATTCCTTGGAAAAGCTGGTAAGTAGCATTATTAATGTTGGGGAGGTTGCATATAGGGGAGATTAAGGGTGCATATACCAGTTATAGGGAGATATGTGTGGTCATCTCTGAGAACCAGCTCTGCTAAATATTAGGTATTCATCTTTATTTGCATTGCTAAATTGCTTTTGGGGACTTGAAACAGTTTAGGAAGCAAAGTTGATTTTTATACATAACACCCATATATGATGTTTTACCACAACATGCCAGTACAGACTGTCTGTGTCCATTAGCATTCCACCTATGTTCCAGCTATAAAAGGGGGAAGAAAGATAGTTCATAATAATAATCTTGTCCCACAAAGTTATAGTCAATGGGAAAGACTCATTTTATTGCAGGGATGTCTGACTTAGACTTGTTTACATGTAGCTCTTAAATCAGTTCTTAAATTCACCTTGTATTGTTTCAGTTGACAACATTGATAAACATACATTATAAAGTTGATAATTGAATCTGAATGTATCTAGAATAACCAAATGCTATTACTCAACTAAATTCTGAATGCCATGCTTAGTTCCTACATGAATAGACTACTTCTATAGTTTTTGAAGAAAAGCATAATATTTCAATTTTAACTGGTATGTATACAGAAAGCCAACATAAACAGTTGAGTGTTTGTGCAAATACATGTATGTGTGTGTGTATTTTCATATACACGAACTAAAATGAAGTAATGTTTGAGTGTAAGGCTTGAACTGGAGAAGTTTTCTCTGTCTCTCTAATATTTGTCTTAAATTGTGAATGCGATAGTTTAAACCCGAGAAGTGGCTCCTATAGATTAAATTGCCTTGCACAGTTTGAAGTCATTATTTTATAATCCAAATTATTTATGCAAATATAAAATATATTTTATTTTGCCTAAATACAAGTTCATGTCAACAGTACACCTGAAATTCATGAATCTGGTGACATGGAAGAATGGCTTTTCAAAGAAATCTCCCCAAGCCCCAGAGATTCTTAGATTCTTTCTAAGTGTTAGTAACATTAAAAGACCAAGACCAACCAAACAAAAACAAAGCCCACACAAAAAAAACCCAACGCCACAAAACAAAAAAACTCTCTAAATCCACTGTCAGTTCTTCTGTAGTCAGCTTGGGTCTTCAGGACCTAAATGTAGCAACATAGTTAGAATTTACAAATTCAGTCATGAATTTATACAGTTTTCTTATATGATCTTTTTTTGCACTGCAATACACATATGCTACATATCTACCTGTCAAGGTATATAGAAAACATAATTTGATAACCTCTATAGAAACAACTGAGGTAATTCTGGTAGATAAATATTCTTCCCTTATAGTAGTAAATTAACTATACAGAAGAAATTTATATTTTATAGAGTTTTAAATAATAGTAGAAGTTCCTCTAAAATAAAATAAATTGGCTTTTCTTACTTATAGTTTAAAATCACTTTTGTACTTTCACCATCCTAAAAAGTTTTAACTGAGACTTACAAGCAGAGAATCCTCATCTCTTTCAGGTTTTTTCTAATACTGTACAAAATTAATTTTTTGTTTGACAAATGCTCTTCATTCTTATCTATGGCCTGCAAGAAATCAATAAATACATTTATTGCTAAAGCTTTCA
>VZTU01001850.1:0-17521 GCA_013400835.1 Zapornia atra | reverse complement strand
AGGTACTAAATAGAGGGGAAAAAAATCCCTTGAGTAATCTGATTTACCCTCAAGGTGTTCTTTATTCTCCACTTCTAATGTGAAAAGGAGTTGATGTTGGCTAAAGTAAAGAAGAGAGAATCTAATGGATGGTACACTTTCAGATGCTTGAAATCCTTTACCATAGGAAGCAAATTGTTCCATTCTAGTCTTCAGTTTCTTGATTTATAGTTGATGGAGTGGAAAAAATCTGTTTATTTTGAGCTTAGTGTATCAAGAAAATAATCCTCTTATTCTCTTCAGTATTCAATAATGTATATTATTACCTAGTAGGGGAAGGACCTTCTTTTTCATCCAATTTTGTTGGCATTGTCATGAACCTATTTCTCGGAATGCCAGTAGATGTTCAAGGCACGAGGATGAATTCATTGTCTATGTAAGTGGTGTGATTCTCAGAAGTTAAAAGGACAGCAAAAAGTTACTCAAAGGTACAAGTAAAACTGATATAAACATATCATCAATGAAACTCTTTTTCAAACTTTTTGACCATCAGCTGAGGTACTCAGCAAAAGGGCAGGTTGTTCATGATATGGTCATCTCCCACAGTGGGTTCTCATTGTGGGAGCATGAAGGCAACATGATCTCTCTTAACTGGCACGAGACTATTAATGCTTAAGTAGCACAAGGATTACAGAGACTTGTTTGTTGTTTGGGTTTTTTTTTAAATTATTTCACTATCTTTTACGCACATAGATACATTGCTTAAAATTTCATTAACTTTAAAATCACAGAATCACAGAATCACAGAATCACAGAATCATTGCAGTTGGAAGGGACCTTGAGAGGTCATCGGGTCCAACCACCCTGCCAAAGCAGGTTTCTTAGGACATACTGCACAGGTATGCATCCAGACAGGTCTTGAAAATCTCCAGAGAAGGAGACTCCACAGCCCCCCTGGCCATCCTGTTCCAGTGCTCTGTCACCCTTACAGAGGAAAAGTTCTTCTCCATATTGATGCGGAACTTCCTGTGCTCCAACTTGAGCCCATTGCCCCTTGTCCTGTCTCCACAGACCATAGAAAAGAGGCTGGTTATTTCTCCCTGTGTCCCACACTTGAGATATTTATAATAGTTCAAAAGATCCAATCATATATCATATACTTTTATGAATAGAAAAAAAAAAAAGTGCGCTAAACCACTTTCAGAATCAAACAGTCAGGAAGAATCTTTTTTTGGAAACATTACAGAAGCATATAACTGATTTTAAAAGAAACTTTAACAATCTTAAATATAATATAAAGAACAGTCTTTGATACCTTGATCTTAGCTTAATTTATATCAAAATCAGAAACAGGACTTTTTCCACTTTGTTATCTACTAGCAAACAAAATCCAAAGGTTTTGGCTAATTTGTTGGAACCTCTCCCAGTCATATTAAAAACAGTTGAAGTTTGCTGTGAAATATTTTCCTTCCCTGGGTTTAAAAGCTTAGCAGAGTATCTGGAATATCTAAATTACTTTCATTTACATATACATGTGATATACATGAGGAAATTTTGATTAATGTTTACATTATTTATCTTACAGAGTACTTAAATCTAATGAGCACTTACACTAATCACTTCTGCATCAGGAATAAGGGAATAAACTTGAAATGACTGCATAAAAAAATTCAAGAAATTAACAAGGTCAAAAAATATTCATTAAAACGTAGAAGAGATCCCTAGTAATACAGGTAGAGATGATTGAAAACTTTAACTGAAAAAAGAATAGTGATAAATAGCTAAAGTACTTCATATTTATAATAGAATCATGGGATAACAGAATATTTTGCAGTGGAAGAGACCTTCAAAGATCATCTAGTGCGTCTTCCCTGCTATGTTCAGGGACATTTTTCACTAGGTCACAGATTGCTCAAAGCCCTCCCATCCAACCTGACTTTGAATACTGCCAATGATGGAGTATCATTGGCAACCTGTTGCAGTGTCTCACCACATTCATAAAATAAAAATAAAATAAAATTATTCCTTATATACAATCCTAACTGTCCCTCCTTTAGTTTAAAACCATTTCCCATTTTTCTGTCACTACAGACCACTTTAAGTATAGAAAGTCTGTAATAAGGTCTCCCTGGAGCCCCTCCCCACTCCACACTTAACAAACACTACTCTCTCAGCCTTTCTTTCATCTTCTATCACTGATCATTTTCATGGATGTCCACTGTACCCATTCAAACAGGTCCATGTGTTTCTTGCACTGTGAAACACAGAGCTGGACACAGTACTCCAGGTGGGGTCATGTGGTGGTTTGGCATTGGAGGCTTTTTAGTGGACAATGGGCGCACGAGCAATCCAGCCTTTGAACTGTAACAACTGCGTGCATGCTGTAAGGCTTGTAGCCAATCACAGAGTGTGTTGGGGCACGTTGTCCTATATGCGCAACCAATAGGGCCCAGACGAGTGAACACGGCAGGGGTGGAGCTATCCAGAGGTGATCACATAGCACGGGTCTATGTAAGCTGACGAATGGGGTGAATAAACAGCATTCACCTGATCAGATGGATCCCTGAGTGTTTGTCCAGGATCTCCTGCAGTTTNNNNATCTCCTGCAGTTTGGCCCTGGCTACAGGCCAGATGCCCACCAAATGCATGCTATCACTCCCCTTTTCAGCTGAGCAGGGGAGAAAATACATATTGAGAGGCTTAGGAGTTGAGATACAGACAAGGAGGGGCATTCCACAATCAGTCTCACGGGCAAAAAAGACTTAACACTGAATAAAGGAAAGAAATCTATCCAATTTATTACACTACAGTACATACANGGTGGAATGAGGTTTTCGGTCGCTAGTTCCGCATGAGTTCCTTTGGGAAGGAGGGGAGAGGGGGGCTTCTATGGGGTGCAGTCATAAAATGTATCTCAGTGTCTCAGACGCAGACTGCTACAGCCTAGTGGAGTCACAGCTGTCCCAAATAGACCTGCTCCAGAGTGGGTCTCTCTCTCTTGTCTCTCTCCGTGGGCTGGAAGTCCTGCCAGGATCTTTCTTCAACACAGGCCACAGCGTGTTCCATATGTGTCCACCTGCTGCAGCGTGGGGCATCTCCATGGGTGCAGGTGGGATCTCTGCTCCATCAGAACCCCACTACACAAAACCACAACAAGCCTTAAGAGAACAGAGTAGGGGAGGAGAATAACCTCTCTCAACATGCTAGGTGTACTTCTTTTTATGCAGCCCAGGAACAGTTGTCTTTCTGGGCTGTAAGCATATATTGTCAGCTCATGTCCAATTCTATATCAAGCAGTATCCCCAAGTCCTTTTCCACATGGCTTCTCTCAGTCAATTAGTATTTCAGTCTGTATAGATGTTGGGAATTTCCCCAGTGTAGGTGCAAGACCTTGCACTTAGCTTTGTTGCATTTATGAAATTCACATGTCAGATTGCCACTGGCTGGCATCCCTTTCGTCTACCAAATCAGCCGCACCACTCAGCTTGGTGTCATCTGTGAACTTGTTGAGGGTGAACTCAATCCCACTGTCTGTGTCATTGATGAAGATTTTAAATAGTATTTGTCCCAGTACAGACCCTTAAGGGACACTGTTACTGATTTCCATTTGGACATTGACCATTGCCAGTAACACTTTAGATATAGCCATCCAGACAATTCGTTCTCCAAGAGTCCATCTATGTCCTGGTTTAAACCCAGCTGTCAACTAACCACACAACCACTCACTCACACCCCAGTGGGTTGGGGGGAGAGAATCAGGATCAAAAGTGAGGAAACTCATGGGTTGAGATAAAATAATTGAAATACTACTACTAATGGTAGCAAAAAGGAAAATAACAGAGAAATAAACCACAAGAAAGACAAGTGATGTAAATTGAAACATTTTCTCACTGGTAACTGATGTATGCTCAGTCAGACCCAAAAAAGCGCCATTCCCCACACTTACCTTTCCCTCTAGTTTTATTGCTGACCATATATCATACAGTTTAATAGGTAAAGCAAATGATGCACATGCAAACAAAGCAAAACAAGGAATTAATTCACTACTTACCATGGGCAGGCTGGTGTTCACCCATCCCCAGCAAAGCAGGGTTCTATCAGGCCTAATGGTTATTTGGGAAGACAAACATCATCACTCCAAACTTCTGCCTCTCCACCTCCTGCTTTCTTCTTCCCACAGATTTATATGCTGAGCATTATGTCCTATGATATGGACTATCCCTTTGGTCAGTTGGTGTCATCTCTCACAGCTGTGTCCCCTCCCAACTCTTTGTGCACACCCAGCCTCCTAGCTAGTGGGGTGGTGTGAGAAGCAGAAAAGTTTCTGGCTCTGTGTAAGCACTGCTCAGCAATAAAAAAACATCCTTGTGTTATCAACACTGTTTTCAGCACAAATCTGAAACACAGGCCCATGTTAGCTACTATGAAGAAAATTAACTGTACCCTAGCTAAAATCAGGACAATCCATCAAACCTCTATATCTCAAATTTAGCAGCAAGAATGTTTTAGGAGACCATATTAAAAGCCTCAGACAAGTCTAGGTAGATGGCAGCTATAGCTCTTCTTTTGTCAACTGATAAAGTCACTTCATCATAGAAGACAAAGCGAATAGTCAGGAATAATTTACTTTTGTTGAAGCCATGTTGCCTGCCTCTGATCATCTCCTTTTCTTCCATGTTTTTACATGTCTTCCAGAAGGATCTGCTCCATTATTTTAATGGACACAGAGGTGAGGATGACTGATTAATAATCTCCAGGGTCCTCCATTTTATACTTTTTTTTAAAATGGCATGGTGTTTCTTTTCTTCCAGTTACTAGGGATTTTGCCTGAACTTTTGCCATAACTTTTTGAATATGGCGAATGGCTTGGCAACTATACCAGCCAATTCACTCCAGACCATGGGATGCATCTACTTTAATTTACATGCAGTTACTTTGATTTGTGGAGCTCAAAATGTTGGCTGCTTAATTTTCATTGAATACAGAATTTCAGTACTAGGAATTTACAATCATTATTTCATATTCGAGTGTGTGATGAAACTCTGTTATTTGGCTTAGCAGGAAAAAAGAGTGTTAAAGAGAAGTGAGCAAAAGTATTGCATTCGATTGTGACAAAATAATACATTGGTCAAAGACCTTGCCAAACATGAAATGTGGACAAGATGTGTGGTCTAATGTGGTCATCTACTTTATGAAATATGCCATTTCCTCTTATACTAGTAAAGATGCATCTGTTTTATTTCTCCAGGGAAGACATCTTCAGAAACCTATGTTCCAAAGCATACAGTTTTGAATCAAAGGAGTGACACCTATTGAATCGTCATTTCCTTCATCCAACAATATGCTGAAAAATCACTGATGGTTGATCAAAAAAAAATCATTGTATCTGCTAAAAAAGATATTTCAGGAAGAACTAATTGTTATGGATGATTGAATCCTTAAAGGTGAAAGAATTGTAGTGCCAAGATCACTGACTTCAGAAATGGCACTTAACATCTTTGGGACAGAGGAAAGTAGAGAGCTATGAAGTAAACATGCAAAAATAGCTAACTGGCCTGTTATCACCAAATGGCAACCTGTATGAACAATACCTCCATTCCAAAAACCTTCAGAAAAGGTCTGAGAGTCCAAAGAAATGATCCCATACATTTCCATAGTGAATAATGAACATTAAGATTGTAATGTATTATGTTAGTCCCCAGGATTCTGATGGTTTTGGCTGGAGTTAATGGGAAGCTGAGTAGTGTGTAGTGACAAATACATGTGTATCATTTTCTGGCACAGAATTATTGTGTGTCTGGTAGTAACCAATATTTTATTATACACAGGTTTTGGCCGCATAAAAAAAATTAGCATGTTTAAATCAAACTATTTACTGCCTGCTATCACATCATTTCAATGAAACTGTTACTGCACTATGAAAAAATTGGGAAAATTTACCTTTAAAGAAATTCTCCAGGTCTAATTTATAACACAAAGTTCTGGCCTTTTTTTATAAAGACAGGAGGAGACACAAGTTGGACCCTAAAGAAAAAGCAACGCATGTAAAAACATTCGGAAGATCATTTCAATCTTATCATTTTTATTTTGGGGTTGGTTTTCTTTGGATTTTTTTTTTTAAATCTGTTGTCAGAATACAAAAGCCTTTTGAGTAACCCTGACTATTAGAAGAGTTCTTGCAGAATCTATGGAGAAACTAAAGATAACTTATTGTCATGTTGGCTGTGTAGCAATAAGAAACTGACTGTTACTAGCACATTTCATAAAGGGCGCTAATAGCAACAGCTAAATTGATTTATTGTCCATCTGTATTTTTCACTAGTTAACAGGCAGCTAGAGCTGCCCATACAGCAAATGAAAATCAAGATTCAAATATCATAATAAATGTTTTTGAGCCCTATATTGTACATATGCATCTTGTGAATTTTTTTTAGCCTGCTTCTTGTGGAAAAGCCTAAGCTTCTCAAAAAGCCTAAGAACATTGGACTATGTTTATAACTAAGCAAAATACTACTGATATATCTGGATGATCTCTGAGGAGCAGAAGTGCTAGCCTAAGTCAATACAACAGGTTTTAGTGTGACATACAAGCAAGATTGCTAAACAACATTTTGGGCAGAATTGTTTGTTTATTTGTTCTCCCATTAATACTGTGACTACCCAAACTATGAATTTCCATAGTCCAGAACATAACTATGGGAAAATATATATGGTCATCTTAGGACTGCAGCTTGAAGTTTGTTATCACCAATGAAATAAAAGTTGGCCTGGTTTTGCTAGTGGAGAAACCAGTTGATTTGTGAAAAGCTCCCAAGGTGAGACTACCAAGCCATCAGCCAGGTAACTTTGACTTAGTCAGGTTGCTGAAATAGTTATCATTGGAGGACAGAATTTCAATGACTCTGGTATTTTGAAGGCCACATAGCTTTTCCCTACTTTGTTGCTATGATTGTCCTCCTCACTATTCAGTCACTGCTTTTTCTTACAGTAGCCTTAGTGAAGAAAGAACAAAATATAACAGTATTTTCTCAGTTGGTGATATTTTTGTGCTAAAAGCAGAGCAACACAAACTGAAGACGTTGATTCTGTGGAAAAGTATCAAGTCAAATTTAAAAAAAAATATATCTGAATATTGTGGTTTAAACCTCCATGCCTTCATACATGCCATCAGATATCATACAGGCAAATTTTCCTGAGCAAAGCAAAATCTAATTTTCTAAATATGGGCATAAACAGGCTTTCTATGGAAATGTGCCATCTATTAATCTGGGAAGTGATCCAAAAGGAACTGAGCAAATATATCTATGTACATAATGGGCATGCAGGACCACTCAGAAGACAGGAACCTCATTCACCGCCAGAGAACTACTTTGACAGCTTAGATCGTGCTAAAGTGTTAAGATACTCTGAATCAAAATCCCAGACTTAACAACTAAAATTTAACAAGAATGAACACTTATTTAACATTAAATCAAAAAATTAACATTAACACGTAAAGAAATACTGAGAATTCCTTCTATACAGGATGATAATAATGGGATTGCAAAATATAGCTCAGGCTAGATTTTGATTAAAACTCCCTTCCCTTTTCAAACAAAGGCAAGATAGGTGAAATCTCTTAGAACTAAGGAATATGTAACATCTGAATTTTAGCTAACCAGGTCTTCTGCCTTTGGCAATGATCAAAGTGTGATTTGCAGTGGAAGGTTAAAGGCTTCAACAATTTACGTATGCATTTTGGCAGAGAAGAAGATATTCATGAAGAGGAGAAAACTTTTTTTTTTCTGAAGATCAAATTAAAGCACAAAAAATTGAAAATTCATATGAAACAAGTCCATGGTTACATTATATTATCATTCTATATGCCTATGTGATAAAATTAAGAGTGTGGCTTCACTTGTTAATATTTCATAGAATCACAGAATAGTTTAGGTTGGAAGGGACCTTAGAGATCATCTTGCTCCAACCTCCCTGCCATGGAAAATGACACCTCCCACTAGACCAGGTTGCTCCAAGCCCCATCCAACCTGGTCTTGAAAACTGCAAGGGAGGGGACATCCACAACTTTCCTGGGCAACCTGTACCAGTGTCTCACCACACTCAGAGTGAAAAATTTCTTCATTATATCTAGCCCAAATCTAACCTCTTCCAGGTTTATAGTCATCACCCCTCATCCTATCATTACATGCCCTTGTAAAAAATTCCCCCTCCGCTTTCCTGTAGGCCCCTTCAGGTACTGGATGGCTGCTTTAAGGTCCCAGTGGAGCCTCCTTCAGGCTGAACAAGTTCAACTCTCTCAGCCCTTCCTCATAAGGGAGGTGCTCCAGCCCTCTGATCATCCTCATGGCCCCAACGACTCAATGTCTTTATGTTGGAGGCCCCAGAACTGGACATGGCACTGCAGGTAGTGTCTCATGAGAACAGGGTAGAAGGGCAGAATCACATTCCTCGACCTGCTGGCTACGCTTCTCTTGATGCAGCCCAAGATCTGGTTGGCTTTTTGGGCTGTGAGCACACATTGCTGGTTCATGTTGAGCTTCTCATCAAGAGACACTCCCAAATACTTCTTAGGGCTGCTCTCAAGCTATTCTCCTCCCAGCTGTATTTGTGGTTGTGACGAGGCCAACCCAGGTGAAGGACCTTGCACTGGCCTTTGTTGAACTTCATGATGTTTGCATGGGCTCACCTCTCAAGCTTGTCCAGGTCTCTCTGGATGGCATCCCTTTAGCGTGTCAACTGCACTACCCAGCTTGGTGACATCCACGAACTTGCTGAGAGTGCACTCAATCCCACTGTCCATGTTGCTGACAAAGGTGTTGAGCAGTACCAGTCCCAGTACTGATCTCTGAGGAACACCATTCACCACCAGCCTCTATTCAGACTTTGAGCCATTGACTGCAACTCTCTGAGTGCAACCATCATCATTCTCACCTTATATTTAGTATCAAACTAAAAAAATTCTCACACTTATCTATGAAGAGGAGAGACATGTAAGGATAAATGGCATGCATATGAGTATCTGTGCTTATGGATAGATGTAATGTTACGGGAGGGTGCGGCTGGACTATTTTTGGAGTTAACTATTTGATACGTGCAATGAACAGATATTTACAGAAGGTTGAACAGAGTTAGAAGTTAAGTAGAGTAGTTGCCTAATAATGATTGGATGCATTAAAATCCTTTGAGGACCTGGAGCTAAACACTGTGTTAATAAATGTGCTGCTAACTTTTATCTAGCAGCTTCTCTCCTGAGTGACTAAAGGGACCTCAGGCCAAGTTACAAAGGACTTTATTGGCCTTGCAGACAAAGCAAGAGAATTTCTTATTGCCATCTAGACAATAACTTTTAGCACTTCTCAGTCTAAAAGAAGTCATGTATTATGCAAAACCAAAAGCTCATAGGTCTCAAAAAGACTTTGCCTTCCATCTGATGAATTTCAAAATAATTATGAACTTTTCTTATGAGTCAGAGTGGCCATTTTAGTTTTGTAGAAGATCCCCTACTTTCCCCATTGCCACTCTGAATGATCACAGAAACAACATTCTAATGTTTTTCAGGAACAATCAGATTTGTAAAGTAACTCAGAATATTGTGTTAATTTAGGATGAGATTAATTTATGCAAGTATTTGTTTTACCTAATTATACTTTATAGTGTTTAGATAACTTGTGAGTGATACAATGTGTAGAGAATAAAACCTCAAAATTGAGTAGGTAAGAGGACCAAGTTAACAGCAATCTCAATTCTTTTCTCCCCCCCACGCCTTTTTTTTTNNTTTTTTTTCCCCCCCCCTGCCTTTTTTTTTTTTTTTTTTTGAGATGAATCCCAGAGTCCTGAGGAAATTGGCTGATGTAGTTGCCAAACCACTCTCCATGATATTTAGAAAGTCATGGTGGTCAAGGGAAGTCCCTGGTGATGAGAAGAAGGAAAAAATTACACTCATTTTCAAAAAGGGTAGAAAGGACATCCCTGGGAACTACTGACCTGTCAATCTCACCTTTGTACCTAGGAAGATTATGGAACAGATCCTTCTAGAAGCTATGCTCAGGCACATAGAGGACAGGGAGGTCATTTGAGACAGCCAACATGGCTTCACCAAGGGCAAGTCCTGCCTGACCAATCTAGTGGCTTTCTAAAATTGATTGAACACATCAGGGAAGAGCAATGGATATCACATACCTGGACTTCTGAAAGGCCTTTGACACAGTCCTCCACAACATCCTTCTCTTGAAATTGAAGAAATATGGATTTGATGGGTGGACTGTCCAGTGGATAAGGAATTGGCTGGATGGCCACATCCAGAGGGTGGTGGTCAACAGCTCAATGTCCAGATGGAAAGGGATGACAAATAGTATCCCTCAGGGATTCATACTGAGACCAGTGTTGTTTAAGATCTTCAGTGACATAGACATCAAGTATACCCTCAGCAAGTTTGCAGATGACACCAGCAGAGTGGTGCAGTCAACACACCAGAGGGACAAGTTTCCATCCAGAGGGATCAGCTAGAGAGGTGGGCCCCTGCCAACCCCTTGAAGTTCAATGAGGACACGTGCAAGGTCCTGCACCTGGGTTGGGACAATTGTTGTTATCGATACAGGCTGGGGGATGATGTAATAGAGAATAGCCCTGTGGAAAAAAGGGGGGTACTGATGGATGAAAAGATATACATGAACCAAGAATGTAGACTTGCGGCCCAGAAGGGGTATCCTGAGTTGCATCAAAAGAAGTATGGCCAGTGGGTTGAGAGACATGATTCTGCCCCTCTACTCTGCTCTGGTGAGACTCCAGCTGAAGTACTGTGTCCAACTCGGGAGCCCTCGACACAACCTCTTGGAGCAGGTCCAGAGAAGGGCCGCAAGGATGTTCAGAGGCCTGGAGTACCTCTCATATGAAGACAGGTTGAGACAGTTGGGATTGTTCAGCCTGAAGAAAAGAAGGTTCAGGGGAGACCTTATAGTGACCTTTCAGTACCTGAAGGGACCTACAGAAAAGCTGGAGAAGGACTGTTTGTAAAGGCATGTAGCGATAGGAAAAGGAGCAATGGTTTTAAACTACAGCAGGGTAGGTTTAGATTAGATATTAGGAAGAAGATCTTCACGCTGAGCATGGTGAGACACTGGAACAGGTTGCCCAGAGAGGTGGTGGAGACCCCATCCCTGAAAACATTCAAAGTCAGCCTTGATGAAGCTCTGAGCGACAGAGTTCAAGGTGTCCTAGTTCAAGGTGACCTAGTTCAAGGTGTCCCTGCTTACTGCAGGGGGGTCAGACTAGATGACCTTTAGAGGTCCCTTCCAACCTAACACATCCTATGATTCATTCTATGATAAGTTATGTCCACATCCAGTTTACAGTTGGGATGTCTTTCATACCAGTATTTATATCTGAACCAACACTGGGAATCACAATTGGATTAAATAATGCTAAACACTAAAATAAAGGGTAACAACACTTAACAGCTGCAGTTCTATATTATGATAATGAACGTAACCACATTTCATACTTCAGGGTTTCATTTAATAATATATAGAGGTCAGGAAAGTTTCGTCTTTGATGGACAGTTTGATCTCTGGGATTGGATTTTTTCCATCGTTGCCTCTGAAGCACATATCAGCCTTGGCCATGTCTGTGCTCTGAGATGATAGATAGATTCTACCAACTGCAGTTATGTGTCAGACATACCCTGCTCCCCTGCTTAAGAAAGGAATTTTCCACTCTTTTAGATTGGCAGAACCCTTTAAGAGACTTATACCTTCTGATGTATGAGGCATGATTGACTTGCTGAGATAACTGGAACATATTGCTTCCTTGACAAACATTGAATGCTGCCTTCATCTCTCCTGCAATTACTTTTCCAGAAATATTTAACCTAATATCTGGTTTTCTTATTATATACCTGTCTAATATCTCAATAACCTATTAACTGCCTTTCTAAAGTCTTGAAAATGGGTTTATCGTGTCATATGGTCCTATGAAGTCTCACTTGGAGCTAAAATTAAGATACCCTACCATCAGTGAAAAGTAATGTTGGTAGGGAGCTCAATAGGTCATAAAGTCCTATCTATGACAGAGTAACATAATTTGTTCAGTAATCATTCATACTGGTTTGGGATTTTTCTAATTGTGCAAGACACAAGTCTGTAGCAGAGGCAAATTATGTTTTGTCTCTATTAATACAAATGTATTCTAATAATCTTCTGCTAATTAATTTTAATAACTGCTGCTACTGTTTTGGCTAGCAGAACTAGACTGAAGACGAGTCATTGTTTGTAATATTCTGCATAGGATACTTTTAGTAGGACCAATTAAGGAATGACCTTTCCACAAAAATACCTTTTTTGTCACTTGCATGTAGTATGTGGACTACATATTTGCTGATGGCTGCCTATCAAGATATTTCCTATTTTATTGTTTCAGGGTGTTTTGAAGTGGGATTTTGTTTGTTTGTTTGTTTTCAACTTGTTAACTTTAGACCGATTTTTCATTACCATTTTGATTTCTGAATTTGTCTGCCAGAAAAATTGGTGCTATTGGAATGAATTTATCAAGCACTGAACTTAATGTAAACAAAAGGCATCATCTCAGCAGCTATCATTTTTTTCTGTATTTGGCAAGTGACCAGACAGTAAATAAGGCAGATCTCTTAGTGGTATCTCAGCAGTGTCAGCTAGATGGGGAAGGAAAAAGAAGAGGGTAAGACAAAATTCAAAAGCACAGTGTTATTGATCTTACTGAGAGATCATCTTCATCTGGGTATATCTGAGGATCTACACCTTTTATTTATAAAATAAGAAATCTCCATGCCTCATTGCTATGTACCTACCCCTAGAGAAGAAAATCCACTTTTTTGTAGTAATGTTAAATCTAACCATTTAGAAATTTACACTTAGCAAGTAGCTTCCTCAATTATTTCAAACCTTAAAACTTTTCTCCTTCATTTGTGGTACTGCTGCACCATGATATGTGAGGGATGTATCTTCACTCCCTCAACCCAGCTAATGCCAAGTAACCAAAACACAGGCAGTCAGGGATATATGAGTTTTATGGAACATAAGAGTTCCAACACATGCAGGATACAGAGGAAATGTGGGTCTCTGGTTTCATTCACAAATATTTTAACCACTAACAAGAAAGGAACTCTAAACTTCCCTTTCATCTGTGAATGCACTTCCAAAAAGGGGTAGCTACAAATCCATTGTCTACAGTCCCCTATCCTTCATTTGCATTAGTTTTCAATAAGTTGCTTAAGTACCTGGGGAAATACCCAGTCTGGGGATCCAGATCAGTCTGGATCCATGCATTGCACTTCACTGCCCCTGTACAAGAGAAAAAACACATCTAGGTGCCTAGAGCACTAAAGTACAGGTATTCCCAGGGTGAAGAGGCAGCTGACCAACAGAATTCAATATCAGAAAACTCACTTTAAGTGCCTAAATTCTTCAAAGCAGTAAGTGCCTTTTAGCCCTCCACAACCCTATGCAATGAGATAAAAGAAAATTAGGTAATTATCCAGTCTGCTGCTTCTGTTATTAGCCTTGTAAGTAGAGGTTATTGCCAGAATCCAGATCCTGCTCCATTCAGATGCTATACAAACAAGAAGGAAGTTTCTGTACTAAAATAAACCAATGTATTTGCTACTTGCACTCTTCCCAAACTCCAAATTTCACATATATCAGAAAGCACACCCTGTCTCTCTCCTTCTTAAAAGTCTAGGGATATGCGTGAAAAGTTTTGAGATAATTCCATTCCCCATTGAAATTGCCATCAGTTTGTTATTTTACAGTAAAATAAGGCTGTTAGGGTTTGTTGGGTTTTTTTCTTTTTCAGAAACTAGGAGGTGTGAAATTTCTCTTGCAACTAAATCTATTGGAAGCTTTTGTCAAAGCACTTTCAACCTTTATTGTGTTTATTTTTACAAAGGTGTGTCATCACCTTCCCCTCTCCTTGCAGAAAGGGGTATTATGAGAAAGTTTCATGAGCTACAGTGTTTTTCTATTCTTTGAATAACGTAATTCTTACAAACAATAGTGTCTAGAAGCAATTCAGCCAAAGATATATAAAGCCAAACTTTCACCATGCCAATAACAGGAAGTTAATATAAAAAATAGCTAAACTAAGTGGCACAACCCTGAAATTATAGGATTTAGTAAGTGATGAAATAATGTATTTTCTGATAATGAATGATTTGGCATAAACCCTGTGAAAATATTTCCATTTATAAATAAGTTAGGGGGAAAAAGATCTCAGACAGGAAGGCTGGCACTATGGGCATCAGTGTAGCTTGATATTCCCACGCTCAATGAGTTACCTAGTATGTAAGTCCTGTGTCGCTTTCTCATTACATCTCAAAGTTATCAGGGTGGGAAAATACTAATATATAATATTTCTCATTGGCTAAATAGCAATAGTTGTCATAAAATAGGAAAGGAAAAATTGCCAGGCAACAATGATGAGAAAGGATATTTAATTTAGAATACATTATTTCAGTAGATAAAACTATTTCTATTTAATGTTGTAAGTTGTAGTGGCTACTTATCAGGCCCAGGCACAGACACTCCTCTGTTAAAATAATTACTTAAAACAGATACAGGAGTATCAAGGCCTCGATCTTTTTTTAAGGGGGTGTTCCAGTTTCTATATTGTGTCATTCAAGTGCTACATTAGAGACTGAGATCCTTATTCTTTTTCTGCTCATGAAGTCTCTCATAATCAAGTTGCACCGATATATTAAAAGACTGCATTATCTACTTAGGCTTTCTAACATTGATTTCCTGGTCCCACATCCCACAGGTGTGCTACTATAGAAACTTCCAGAATGTGACGTCATCAGTATTAATGTATTTAAAATCAATCCTGTTGAGCTTGAAAGGTCATTTCAAAGTTAACAGCCTGAAGTGGAGCCACAAACTGTTATTGTTCTTAAATAAGTCATTAATTGTTCAAAAATCTAAGTATTTTAATTTTACCACTTGCAGAGATGTAGCCAGCTGCCTAAATCTGATCCAAGTAATTCAAAATACTGCTGAAGCAAGCTATATGTACTACTTTGGGGCTTATGTTCTATGTCTGGTTTCACCTAGATCACATGCACATGGTTATTGTAGGTGCAGGCTATTTCCTTCAATATTGTAATGAGAAATAGAAATGTGAATTTTCATCATAATAAAAAGAATATGGAAGAATCAGAACAGATGCAGGCTTAGATTCCTTTGTTCTATGAAATTATTTAAAGAAAATAAGTGTGTGCTCCTGTAATATGTTCACATGTTTTTAGAAAATGCCTCTGACACAGCTCAATCCTTTTCTCAACTCCAGAGCCAAACTGGCATGTTCTTTTTGTCTTCCCCCCTCCCCCACCCCCTCCTTTTTTTCTTTTGGTATTATCACTGCAACTGCAGATTTCTATCAATTCATGCAGCACTTAAGGGTTAAAAAGACACAAAAGGAGAGTGTGTAGGCTGCAAGGATTCTTTTCTTCATAAACCAAAATGGCCATAACTGTGAGAAGTTTCAAGATTAATAAAAGTCTCTTCTATCTTCTGAATTCACACTCCCTCACCACACGAAACATTGGACAAAGTCATCATAAGTAATTACTGAGTACTAAATGAGGCGAATCCTGGCAAAGCTCATATGGCTATGGAGGTCATCTGGACCCCAAACAGCTGGTGAATCAAGCAACAGTGCCCAGGATAGCCAATCCTGGCAACAGGTGCCTGCATGGAACAGCCCTGTCTGCTGCAGCCAGCAGCTTTGGCATCAGCTACCAAGGTCAGCAGGGATCTTGCATGAATGAGCTTTCTCTTGCACCATGAAATTTATCTCATCTCTCCCCCCAGATGATGTTTGATAAGTTATTCAAGAAAAAAATCAATGTGAAAATGGAGAAAAAGTAAAAAAACCCAAACCAACTAACCAAACAATAAAACAAATTCTGTACTTCCACATGCTTTTAAAGTTCTCTGTGTATACTGTACAAATATCTGAGTATTTCAGCTTCTATGAAAATGCCCTATTTTCTTGATACGTGAGGCAAAATATTGTTGATAATGGGACCAGTTTCAGAGATAAACTGTTTAAGAATAATTCCTCACCAACTGATGTGTCGTTTTACCTTGGATATTTCCATTGAGCTTCTGGATGTTGGAAGGCATTACTCAGAAAGAGGGAAGCACCCATACTTAAGCTTAGAAGAGTTAACTACAATAACTGAATATGGCAATTTTATTTTCAAAAATAATTTTTGTCTTTACCATGAATTCATGACTATCAGACAAGATACATGGTACTTAGAAGAAATGTAGAAATTAACTTAGAAGATCAAATTTGCAAGCATCTGCAGTAGCAAAACCTGTGTCTACCATACATGTTTGCCTGACCGCGTACCTTGGAAATGAATGATGCCAGAGCTTACAAAGAAAGAAAAAAAAAAGAAGCTGTACCCATTTGTATCAGGCCTTCTGAAAGGGCCAGAAGCTATTCAACAATAGACAAAAATAGAGAAAAGTGAAAGAAACTGACAATACAAGAGAAAGTGTGCAGAGAAGATACACACTAGCTGGAAATAAATTTGGCTGCACTACTCAGTCTTGTCCAAGCAGCTAATCACTCAGTTTTGTCCAAGCAGCTAATCACAAACAGACTCACTGCGAATCCTACCAGCTTTTCATCCATCTCTAATGTCTAGAAGCAATCCTGAAAAAGTGTGGTCTTCTTGAATTTTAGTTTCAATTGCTAATTTTCATTAATTGTTTTGCTCCTGCTCTTGGTTTTCTGTAGGTATCTATTTATTTATATAATGTCCTCTTGGTCAGTAATTACATATTCCTGTCAAAGGCCAGCTTTTTCTTCATATTTGTGGAAAAGCTGTCCCTTTTTTCCATTCTATGTTTTATGAACCAGTTTACATGCCATTGCTCCTGCAATCTCTTTTTCAGATTGCTTCCTATTATTGTTTCCTCTTCTTTTTTCTGGAAAGTAGAAACACAAAATGAGTTTTTCACTATCACATCAATGAGTTGGATACTCATTTCTTTTCCTGATTTAATAAAAGACTGGCTTCTCAATGACTTCTTAGTGCTCCATGAATTAGAGGCAAGTAAACAAAATGTCTAAAACATAGTGTCTGTTTCATACATAGGAGAATTTTTCGGTAATGCAGTCACTTGCTTTAGCTAGGATACATAAAGCAGCAGAAAGTCATTCAAGTAGATCTGTGAAGGATAGGGTACAGATATGTTTTCCTTAGCAGACTGTAAATGATTAAGTCTTTTCAATGGAAGATTCAGTCTGCTAAAACAGACAGTGTATATTCTGAGAAGCTTAAGTATAATTTATGACCTGTAAATTAGTCTTTCTACACTCCCATTGAGAAAGATATTTGTGAAAGAATTTAAACAACAAACTACTCCAGCCACTGTCAAATTTTAGACTACATATTTCACATTATCTTCATTCTTCTAATGCTATGTAACAGCTAAGAAGTACTGGTTTATGTTTCCTAAGTGTTGTTTTATGTTTTCAGAGTATATCACAGAATCACAGA
>VZTU01001848.1:0-10717 GCA_013400835.1 Zapornia atra | reverse complement strand
TTCCAGACAATGGGAACTTCACCTGACAGCCACAATTTCTCAAATATGACAGAGAGTGGCTTAACACGTTCATCAACTACTTCTCTTATGACCCATGGATTCTTCACATCAGGTCCCATGGACTTGTTAATGTTCAGGTTCATTACATGGTCATGACCCTGATCTGCTCTTACAGTAGATGGTTCTTCTTTTTCCAATACCCTGTCTGCCTTTGCATTCTGTGACCTGGGCAGTTTGACTAGAGCCTTTGGAGACTGAGGCAAAAAAATGGTTTATTAATTCAGCCTTACTCATTTCCCAGGTAACCAGATCTACTTTTTCATTCTGGAGGGGCCTACTTTTCCCTTGTCTTCATTTTTATCACTGATACAGAAACTTTTCTTGCTAACCTTTTTTTTCCTGGACAGATTTAATTATATTAGGGCTTTTGCTTTCACAAGCTGATCCCTAGATGTTTGGACAGTTTCTCTGTATTCCTCCCATGCTACCTGTCCTTGCTTCCACCCTCTGTAGACTTCCATTGTTGCATTTCAGTTTGCCCGGGAGCTGTTTGTTCATTCATGCAGGCCTCCAGGTGCTTGTTTTTCTGTACTTTTCTTTGTTGAGATGCATCAGTCCTGAGCTTGGAGGAAGTGACCCCTTGAATAGTAGTGGTTTGCCTTGGGCCCCTCTTCCCTTGAAGGCTTTGTCCCATGGTATTCTACCAAGTAGGTTCCTGAGTCTGGTCTCCTGAAGTCGAGAGTAGTGAGGTTGCTGTGCACCCTCCTCACAGTCCTTAGGATCTTGAACTGATCACTGCAACCAAGGTTTCCCTTCAGCTTCACATACCCTACCAACCCCTCTTTGATGATGCGTACAATGTCCAGCATGGAATCTCATCTCATAGGCTCCTCTATCTCTTGGACAAGGAAGTTGTAATCAATGTATTCCAGGGACTTTCTGGATTACTTGTGCCCTACTGTGCTGTCTTTTCAACAGATATCAGGGTGGCTGAAGCCCCACATGAAGATCAGGGCTTTTGAACGTGAGACTGATCCTATCTATCTATTGAGGGCTTCATCCATTCATTCTCTAGTCAGGTGGCCTGTAGCAGACCCCCACTACAGTGTCCTCTGTCCCTGCCCTCCCTTTAATGCTGACACATAAGCTGTGTGTAAGTATGTCATCCATCCCCAGGTGGAGCCTCATGCACTCCAGCTGGTCATTGATATATAGGGCAACACCCCCACTTCATCTGCCCTGTCTGTCCTTCCTAAAGACCCTGTATTCTTCCATCCCCACACTCCAGTCAAAGAAGCCATCCCACCACTTCTCTGTGATGCCAATAAGATATTAATCCTGCAGGAATCTGCACGTGTCTAACTCGTCTTGTTTGTCCCCTGTGCTATATGCATTTTCACACAGGCAGTTCAGTTGGGCCCCTGGTGAAGGTGACTTACTAGCTGGACTGAATGGAATTCCTCTGATGTACTTTACCAGTGTTTCCCTGTTGGTTCATTCTTCCTCAGCATGCTTTGGCTCCTCTTCACTAGACTTCAGCTGTGCTGTGGTGTGCCCAGCACATCACTAAGCAGCAGACCAAGCACCCTTGCTGGCACCCTGTCTCTCCAGCCTTGGTGTGTCATCCTGTAGCTTGTCACAGGCAAGCCTGGTATTAGCCCCCTTCTCCTTTGAGACTAGTTTAAAGCTCTGTCAATGAGACCCACTAACTCCTGTGCAAAGAACTTTTTTTTTTCCCACATGAGATAGGTGAATTAACTCTGAATTCATGAAGCTCAGTGCTATGTAGGCCATCCCATTGTCAAAAAAGCCAAAACTGTGGTGGCCACACCAGACATGGAGCCAAATATTAATGGGCTGTGTCTGTCTGATTCTCCCTGTGTCATTGCCCACAACTAAAAGGACAGAGGAAAAAATAACCTCTGGTCCAGATTCACTCAGTAATCACCTCAAAACCTGAAATGTCTTTTGATCACTTTTGCACTATGCATTTCAGTTTCATCACCACCTGTGTAGAGGTGCAGTAGTGTGTAGTAGTCAGAGGGCCATACCAGGCTGGGGAGTTTCTTTCTATTGTCTTTAACATGGGTCCCAAGAAAGCAGCAAATTTCCCTAAGAGGAGAGTCTGCCCAGCAGACCCCTCTGAAGGCAGTTGTATACAAGTATAACCCACCTTTTCTTCTTTGTGGAGGTGATTGAGATACTGGGGGTTGGCTTTTCTGATGTTTTTCATACCTCTGGTGTAGCTCAACTGTAATCCATGTCCTCCTTTATCTTGCCTTTCACAGCTTCAGCCTCATACCTGTCGTACACATGGGAAGGCAAGGTGAGCAAGGAGGAGGTTTGCCTTTGCCTGGCAACCTAAGTGTGAACTTGCTTCCATTCACTCCTTGCTTTTCAGCTGTCATCTTTGGCCTATCAGGGGGAGGATACAGGGTCCCCTAAATCTTGAGGTTTTTCACAATCTGTTTCTGTCTCAGGGAGGACAGAGCCTGGACTCAATGTCCTTATGGGTCCCTTCTAACTCTAATATTCTATAATTCCACCACTCACTTTCAGCCGCCCTGATGCACCTTAACCTTTCCACTTCCCCTCAGCTCTGACATCAGCAGATCATCCACCCAGTCCCAACTCACACAGCCATTCTCACTGCATTCTCAGTCCCAGTGATAGGCTCTAGCATTCTCTTGCCACCTGAGAGCTGTGTGGCTGCATGTTTTTCCAGCAGCTCTGTCTGGGTTGTCACAACCATTCTGGTGAGTGCAGAGGTCAAAGCTTTCTTCCAAAAAAAGCCTTGGCTAAATGCCTTCTGAGGGGACGATGACCTCCAATGACCATCTTAGCTGCTCTTCCTGTGCAACCTCACACGCAAACTGCTGTGCAAACTGCCTTGCAAAACTGCTGCGCCTTTCCTGGGCTGATACACCATGCTCTGTGTTGTCTGCTTTGTTCCCAGTGCTCTCCAGGAGGTGTCAGCGCTGCTGTTCTGGCAAGGCCTGGGTCTTGAGAGCAGCTCCCGAGAGAGTTGCTGGCTTGTGGCAGGCCTCTTCCATTCCCATGGCACTTCCCCACCTCAAGAAAGCCAGGAAAATGCCCGGTGCACAGAGATCATCAACTTCACTGTGGGTTAGGCTGGTACTGAAGCAGCTTCCCTCAGGGACTGACTCAGAAGGAAAATACAAGAGACTATAGGAGATGGAAAGAAAAGGTGACCTTCTCTTCCAGTGAGCTATTTCGTTGGCTTAGTTGTGTTATCTACAGACACTCTCAGACAACATAAAACTAGTGGAAATGAGAGGTAATAGTGTAAAATCACTTATATCTCATTTTGTTCCTAAGTAAGTGTTTAGTGAATACAGAAATCTCTTTAAATGAAGTTAACACCAAATTACCAATTTAAACTATATGGTCCCATCTCTTCTCTTGGACTAACAACTGTATTTTCGCATACTCTGATCTTTTTTTTTCCTTTTTTTTTTTTTTTTTTTCCTCCCCAAAATTGCATGTGTCCTTTTTGATACAGTAAGGAAAACTAAATTTTGAATCACCTGTTACACAAATAAGCAAGAAGAAAATTCCAGATGAGCTTTGTTCTGTGCATTTTCTTTCCAAATCTAATGAAGGACTTAATTATGTGTATTTCTTTACAGTCAATAATTATCTTTTTTGTCTGTGGGCTTTATTGGGTCCATTAAAATATACAGGTAGCTAACTAGCCTGCTAGACAGGAAATAAGTTTTCTATGTCTCATATGAGAATGAACAATATGAATGAAAACTTACTCTTAAGTTTTGCAAATAGTTGTTAAATTTCAAAATCTATTTTGAAAAAGAAGGGATAAAATACCTGGCATTATACTGTTGCCTTTTTTCCCTTTTTTCCCCCTCACTTTTAATAAGATGTCTTCTTTCATGATAAGCCTTGGGCAGTAATCTAGAAACTGAAATAATTTAGCTTTCCTATGCTTTATTAGTTTTCATTTAACACTAGTCTCAATAGGATTCATTAAGCAATCTCTGAAAGTCTTCTCCTCTCAATAACTGGAGCAGAAACTATGCTGTTAGACAGCAACAAATACTTCAGAGAACAGGAATGAGGAACACTGTTTCTTGGTGAGATAGTATATGACTATGATATTCATTATAACAATGGATTTTTAGGACTTGGGATACTCCTGATGACATTTTCATCTCCTTTCCAGTAGTAGGCAAAACCCAGTAGTAGGCAAACCCCCATGATATCTAGTGGAGTACTTAAAAAAACTTTAAAAAATATCAGAAAGTCTTAATTTTGGATTCAGTGAAAAGAGTTGTAATAGTTTTTCAATATAATCTTCATCTTTCTTTTCTCTTGGGAGACCAAGCAGATGAATATTATTACATTTAGAAATAGTGTCAAGGTTCTCTAATTTATCATGACAAAAGGCTACTGCTGTTACCACTTTTCTGCAGAAAGACTTCAATTTGCTAAATGTTGTCCTTATTAACCTTAACCCTTTTACTGTCATCAAAATTGACTTAGATATCTGATTTTTCTGAAAGAAATCTGGTAAGACACGATTTATCCTTACAAATAAATAAACCATATTTTAGAAATTATTATGAAAATATAAAGTTAAATAAACTTTATGCAGTAAATCCTGTTTTCTTCAAATCCTGATTTTTGACACAGGCCTAGGTATGTTTTCTGCCCCTAATGAGACAAATTTGTGGTTTTATTTTAAGAAAGTATGAATTGTGTTTACGGCACAAGTCTTTTGAGCACTGATTGAAGATTAGTACTCCCTTTGCATCTGGATCAATGCCATATGTCTACCTTCTTTTTTATTACTGATCTTTCTACTGCACTCTAGCTTTATATGGACAAGAAAAACAGTAGGTCCATTTTTACAGTTCTGCCCTTACTCTCACTTTGGAAAGAAGAGGAAGGCTATATTTATTTCAATTTATTTAAATAGTCCTATTTTTAAAATTCTTTTTAAAATCCAATATTAAAAATAGGATTGAAGATTACTATAATTATTATTAGCTATTTCTACAAGATTATTTACATGTATGCATCAAAGACTGTATCTACAAACAAATTTGTGGACCACAAACCTATTGTATATTCAGTGATGTAGGAACTGAAGTCTGCATCATTTACATCTGATAACAATGAACTGTTAGAATAGGAATATATTCAGTCTTTTTTCTATATCTGGATAAAAGAATATTTAAATATTTTCATGAGTTTCCCCTAACAAAATATAGGAATCTTTAATATACATTAGCCCTGGTGGCTAAGAGAGTCAATGGGATCCTGGGGTGCATCCAGATCAGTGCGGCCAGCAGGTCAAAGGAGGTGATCCTCCCCCTCTACTCTGCCCTGGTCAGGCCCCACCTGGAGTATTGTATCCAGTTCTGGGCTCCGTGGTATAAAAAAGACAGGCATCTCCTGGAGACAGTCCAGAGGAGGCCTACAAAGATGATTAAGGGCCTGGAGCATCTCCTCTACGAGGAAAGGCTGAGTGGGCTGGGACTGTTCAGCCTAGAGAAGACTAAGGGGGGATCTTATTAATGTTTATAAATATCTTAAGTATGGGATGCAGGGGGAAATGGCCAACCCCTTTTCAGTGGTCTGTGGAGACAGGACAAGGGGCAATGGCTGCAAGATGGAGCATAGGAAGCTCTGCACCAACATGTGGAAGAACTTTTACACAGTGAGGGTGACAGAGCAGTGGAATAGGCTGCCCAGGGAGTTGGTGGAGTCTCCATCTCTGGACATATTCAAGAATCATCTGGATGCCTCCCTGTGTGACCTGTCCTAGGGAACCTGCTTTGGAAGGGAGGTTGGACCCGATCATCTCTTGAGGTCCCTTCCAACCCCTACTATTCTGTGATTCTGTGATTCTGTGATTTCTGGAAAATAGCTAGTACCCTAAGCTCTCTATACAGTCACTAGAGACAAAAAGTCTTTTTTTAATCACACATATCTTTGGCAATAATGACTTAGAGAAGATTTGGTCTCTGTATTGGCTATAAATGTAGCTTAGCATGACTCTCTCAGTTGTAGGCGTCTCTATTATAGATATCTACATCAAATCAGATGAACCCCACCTTTTCTGACTCTGGAAAGTCTTTAACAGGGTTGCTTCACAGTGTTTCCTCAACTTATTTCCTTCAAATAGCCTATAACATTTGATTATGGTATCTTGTGTGATGATAATATGACACTAACTCCATTTGGGCAATAGAAACAAATCTGTTTTTTTCATGCTCAGAATAAGGGCTTTTAACTCCAATATGGAGTTATTTTACAATAAGGTTTCTAAAATATAATGCTTTTTATTCTTGTTGTCTTTTTAACTCCCTTAATTTCAAATTAAAAGATTCACTGAATAGCAGAAGAAAGATTATGCTAGAAGATTTCACTTTAATTTTGATAGAGAAAAGAATGCATCAAGAGTCTAACAAATCAGATGACAGTTTTATTGACAAAAAAGTATACGCTGGTTTATTGCAGATGATAAAGGTGTCTTCTTTCATATTGTTCAATTAAAACAACAACATTTTACATCTTCTATTGAGTTAAAACAAGCTCAGTTTGATGAACTCAGTCATACTTATGAAATATAACAAAATTTTCCAGAGTTTGTATAAAATTAAAATAAATATCTTTTAAGGGATTGATTTCTCCCTCAATTAAAACATTTATACTTAGAACACCTGTGCTCGTATGATATGCATAACACCAATCTGAAAAAATAGATAACATTTCCTTACATCATAAAATCAGCCCAGGTGAGCTCAGTTAGCCTGGGCTGTTTTCCACACCATCTGAAGTCACTTCCCCATAAAAGGGTCTGGTTGGTTAGGGGCACTCCTGTGTGCTTTCAGGGAAGTCTGAGTGTGTCTGGGGTGTCAGGTCAGTCCTTGCATCATGCTGTACTCTATTATTGTCGGGTTGATAGATACTTGTTACTGGGTATAAGTGAAATTTACTGTGGGCATTATTGTCCTCTTTTCACGGTGCTTTTGTCAGTAAACTGTCCTTATCCCAACCCACGGAAGCTCACTCTCTTTCTCCTGCAGGAATGAGCGAGCAGCGTGTGGTACCTAGCCACTGGTTGAGGCTGAACCACCACTCTCTGCCACGTCCACCACTAAACTGTGTCTTTAATCACCACATCCAGTCTTGGTTTTAAATACCTCCAGGGGTGCTGACTGAATCAATTCCTTGAGCAGTCCTGTCCCATGTTTGACAAGCCTTTCAGTGAAGAAAATGCGTCTAACACCCAATCTAAACCTCCCCTATTGCAACGTGAGCTCATTTCCTCTTGTCATCTTGTTCGTTACTTGGGAGAAGAGGCTGACACGGTATGTTCACCTTTAAATAAGAATATTCAAAGAATAAAGTTTTTTTAAAGAAGAATGCATTTGCCAAAACTTTAATAAACAACAGTCTTTTCATTTTACGTTTTCTGTAATTTTAAAATATTACCTGTCTGTCTTTTTTTCTTTTTTCAGAATATTAGAGTACTTGATCCAAATAGTTTTACCAATATATATTACATGTTAAATTATAAAACACAGTGACCCCCTTACATTTTCTTGTTTCACAATAGGTTTTAAAAACAAACAAAAAAACCAACCAACAAACCAAACAAGCGATTTCTCTAGGTAATGTCACATTGAAGCTTCATTTCTGCTGTGTTAATGTGAATATATAGCAATTATGCACTGAAAACTTTAGTTTTCTGATGCATTAATTTTATATTATTTTACAGTAAATGCAGTTTAAATGCTTAAGCTCTGTGCTTTAGTACATTAACTGTAAAATAATTTATTGACATTACATCTTTATGGGAATAAAATTAAGCAAACTGCAGAATTGTGGTATGCATCTCTTTATTAGATATAAACCTATCTAACAAAGAAAATTAATTAGTAGTATTATATCTAAAATTTACTTATTTTATTATTTACTAAGTGCCAAAAATTACATACCCTGCCAGAGGCTGGTTGTTCACAAAATGCTGATACTCATTCTCTTTTCTTACCAAAAATATAGGTTTATCACTGATTGTAAACTGCTGCATTTCAGTGAATAAAATGTTAACTAGTATATATCATACAACATATATAAGTCCATTAATGTCTATGAATATACTTAATGTATAATCATAAGTACTTAGCATTCAATTATTCAGGATAAATGTAGAGACATTGGGTAAACCAAGTATCAGTTCATATGGTACAGATTATGATTATTTAACATTACTCATACTTTCTAGTGGCTAGAAAGCTGACTGTCAGAGAAGGACCTGGGGGTGTTGGTTGACTGTCAACTGAGTATGAGCCAGTAGTGTGCCCAGGTGGCCAAGAAGGCCAGTGACATCTTGGTTTGTATCAGAAACTGTGTGGCCAGAAGATCCAGGGAGTGATTGTGCCCCTGTACTCAGCATTGGTGAGGCTGCACCTCAAATACGGTGTTCAGTTTTGGGACCCTCACTACAAGAAAGACATTGAGGTCCTGTAGCATGTCCAGAGAAGGCAACCAGGATGGTTAAGAGGCTGGAGAGCAAACCTTGCGAGGAGTGGCTGAGACAACTGGGCTTGTTTAGCCTGAAGAAGAGGAGGCTGAGGGGGAGACCTTATCACCACCTACAAGTACCTGAAAGGAGGTTGTAGAGAGAGGGTTGTTGGTCTCTTCGCCCAAGGAATAGGTACTAGGATGAGGGGGAGTGAGCTCAGACTGCACCAGGACAGGTTCAGATTAAACATCAGGAAAAAATTCTTCACAGAAAAGGGTTATCGGGCTTTGGAACAGGCTGCCCAGGGAGGGGGTTGAGTCACCATCCCTGGAGGTATTTAAAAGACGGGTAGACAAAGTGCTACATAAAGAATATTTATATCTGCATGAAAAACAGCTCTGTGAGTAAAATATATGTTGAGTAGTGAAAGAATCTAAACACATTCTGAGTTATTCTGAATCTGGTCCAAATTTTTTTCATTATATTAAACTAAACTTCATATGTCTGCATATAAATATAAATGTACATGCCTATGTATGTATGTGTGCATAATCACTAGTATAACAGAATATTATGGAAGTACCTGTTGCCCTTGTAGAATGCTGCTGTTACCATGTAAAAATAAAACATTCCATAAATACTTACTGAATTATCCCATGTAACATAGCTCCTGTCTCAAATAATTTGATCTCCTGCTTTATCTTTGTTGTACTTTGCCTGCTTCTGAAATAACAATGTTATTCATTTTAGTATTATTGTGATTAAGGAAAAAGCATGTAAGATGATTACTTAAAAACACCACTGAGTGCTAAGTATATATACAAACATATATTTAAAAAGAATAAGATACATTAAAATGGGGTTTTGTAAAATGAATTTACATGAAAGGCTTCTCAGCTTTACAATTTCATTACAAAAAGCATTTTCTTAATCTAGCTTTTGATCTATAATTGTACATTATCAATGGCAAAATTAAGTCTAATTTATTCTGTTATTTTGATGCTACAATAAGCATTTTCTTTTTAATTTCACAGTATTAGGATTTTAAATTTGATCATGACTTTTGCCCTATAATATAGTTTATATCTAAATCAAAATTATTTTTCAAATAGAAAAGTACCTTTATTTTGTTTATTGCACAAAATACTTATGCATGCCCAAATAGAATTAAAATTTCAGCTGCATTTTTGCTTTACTGCAAACAAGTTAATTTCATAATTGACAGATGAAGATATACATACTGTGATCCAGATTTGTACACTGGGAAATAATGGAAACAAAATGATCTCACATTTGTATTCACAAATATAATGTGTGGATATGTATATGCTAACAGTAAACTAAGAAACTATGTGCCACACTTCAACCTACCTTTTCTAATATCTTTCACAATAGTATCTTTTGTGTTGGAAGGGACCTTAAAGACCAAATAGCTTCAACCTCCTCTGCTATCATCAGGGACACCCTCCACTGGACCAGGTTGCCCAAAGTCCCTGGCCTTGAACTCTTCCAAGGAGGGGGCAACCACAGCTTCTCTGGGTAACCTGTTCCAGTATCTCACCAGCCTTGCAGTCAATAATTTCTTCCTTATATTTCATCTAAATTTGCCCTCTTTCAGTTTAAAACCATTACACCCTGTCCTCTTACTACACACACAGATAAAGTGTCCCTCCTCATTTTTCCTGTAGGCCCCCTTTAGATACTGGAAGGCCACTATAAGGTCCCCCCTGCAGCCTTCTCTTCTGCATGTCAAACAAGCCCAACTCTTTCAATGTGTCTTCATAGGAGAGGTGTTCCAATCCTCTGATCCTCTTTGTGGCCCTCCTCTGGACTCACTCCAACACCTCCATGTCTTTCATGTACTGGGGACCCCAGAGCTGGACACAGTACTCAAGGTGGGGTCTCTCTAGAGTGGAGCAGAAGGGCAGAATCACCTCCCTTGACCTGCTGGTTGCACTTCCTTTGATGCAGCCTGGAAAATGGTTGTCTTTCAGGCCTTCAAGCACACGTTGCAGACTCGTGTTGAGCTTTACTTCAATCAATACCCCCACATCCTTCTCTTCAAGGCTCCTCTCAATTCATTCTCTGCGCCCAGTCGGTAGTTGTGATTGGGATTGCGCTTACCTGTATGCAGGACCATGGACTTGGCTTGTTGCACTTGATGCAATACGCATGGGTGCACTTCTCAAGCCTGTCAAGATC
>VZTU01001847.1:144533-251202 GCA_013400835.1 Zapornia atra | reverse complement strand
TTAAGCTACATCACTGAATCAAAGTCCACTTTTCATTTGCAGATTTGAACAGACTTAATCCAAATGGGTGTCACTGCTGTTGCTAACAGCATTGATTTTCTGCCCAGCTGGAGCACTAGAGAAAGTGAGAAGTTTGCAGACTTACTGACTTGATTTTCAGTGTAATCAGTTCCATGCCACAGGAGAGCTGCTACAAGCCACCTCTGAACATCAAGATTCAGAGCAAAGAATTTGAAATGCATCTTTAGAAGGAGACATGTAATGGCCTCCGAACACTAGGGATTTTATAAGAATTGGATTTGGCTTCCCCTCTGGCACCAGTCAGATATTTTTTTATTATCTAAGGCCATGATTCAGTAAAGTTCATAAATAGATGTGCAGGTTGATCCAGGTGAGTAACTCCACTCAACGGCCATCTTCAGGTCATAAAAAGCTAATCCAATTCTTTGCTATTGATTGCCTTTGGACTTTTGAAGACTAGGTGTGTATGTTCTTGCTTTCTTACAGACAGACAAATGTCCCCACCAGAACTCAAATTCCTAGTTCTTTTTTCCTCCTAGTGAGGGCGTTGTACAGATGTATTTTAACACAGACCAGAAAGAAAACCCAATGAAAGTAAAGCATGTTGTGAAACTGCCTCGGCTGACATTAGCGGGACAAATCAAGTCTTTAGAATCATCATGGGCATAAGTATATTTATTGCATTTACCAGTCTGCTAAATGAACCCTTTTGCCTCTGCTGCTAAGTGGCTTCATTTTTCCCATGCTGTGTATAAGCCAAAGGCACGGATGGAACAGCATTTCTAAGGTGTTACTTAAATACAGAGCAAAACCAGAATACACATCCCGAGTGCCTGTGATCTAGATGTAAGACAAGAAAGAGCAAATAAATAAAGGCTGGTGCTGATGAAGCAGTGCGACATCTTAGCCTGACTGGCAGAGGTTACAGACTTCAGAGAAAAATTATCATTTTATGTAAAGGCACAATAGCAACAAGAATCTGAAGGTGATGGGGCACCTGTGCAGGTATTTACAGCAGGTTCCTGACACTAAATACTGTGGTGCAAAGCAGTCAGGGATAAAACACAATGGGGAATGATGAAGGCAAAGTAATGACAGACAGAGATCAACACCACAGAGGATATGGAGGACACTGAAAGTGAGGAAACAACTTATGTCTGACATGCTTGGGAGTGTGTAGCCAGTGTCAGGGTTTGTAGTTAGGGTTAGAACACATAGTTAGGTTGTTGAACACGTTTAAAGTGATGAATGAACATGGAAAATTAGATTTGCAGCAGCAGTCTGAATGGGCTTTAGGAGGATGAAGAAAGCCGTATCTTCTATTCACGATTTAACCATGTGGCTTCTCCAAGATTAAAACACTTTTTCCAAGGGTGTAAAAATTTACATGGAAGGATGATGGGTACTTCTCCAAGCAATTAAGAATGGGATTAAGAGTGACAGTTTATTTGCAGAAAGTGAAGTTAAGGACATTTGGGATAAGTATAAGGAAAGTTTTGCTGTTAAAGGGGCAGAAATGCAAAAAATTACCTACCTGGATTGAATCTCATGGAGCTCCAAATACTTCTAATGAGGTCAAAAGGACCCACAGAAATTCCCAGAGTTTCAGCTTAACAGAAATTTGGTTTAACAAACAGTCCTTCTGCTTTTCCAGTTAGTACTGAGGAGTAAAACATGACTGCACTGCAACATGCTAGTAATTACTTTGGATAAATCAAAGCTCAGATGCCAAAGTTGGTTCAATCAGAACCTAGCTAATAAAAAAATAAGTGCTGGGAGGATAGAAGCATATTTTCTATATTTCAAAGACTGTGTCACATTTAAACCCCATATTCTCCAAACACATGACATTGCCACACTTTTAGATTGCAAATGAAAACAAACCAAAACAAATTAAGTTAAAATTGATCTGTATTTTTTAAACAGTGAATTGATGGACATTTTAATACTGAATACATCCTGTCTGTCACTCAGTTTGATACTTGATAAAGTACGCGTCGTGTTTGAGCACTGCCAAACTGAAGGATGGTCCTGGAGCTCACAGTTTATCACTGCTTTTAGAGTAATGATGGGTCATGTCCAGAAATTTCCAAAACCAGGTCAGCTGTAAGGCATAGATCCATATCTGAATTTTCTAGAAGCCTGATAAAATCTGAGCTAGGAGGCTAAATTGACATGTCATTATTTTTTGACTCACTGAGAGAAAGAAGCAGTGTGGCACTGAGAATTGCTACATGCACTGCTATACCTGTTTGAAAGACTTTTTGATATGCATTTGTCCTGATTTTAACACACTTGTAATTCAAACCCTTGAAGAACTTCAATCTTCTCGCTGCTGTTATAGAATTCATCAAACTCCTCCAAAATCTGACTACAAAGTTACATCTATTTTCTCTCACTTTATGTTCCCTGCCTTCCTCCTTCCATATTTTAGATGTATTTTATGATGCTACTGTGGTTTTATTCTTCATATTATAATTCCTTTTCTCACCGCCTTTCTGAACCTTGAAAACTGTCTGGAAGAGGATAATACCATTGTGCTGATAGACCATGTCTCTCCAGCCTTAAAAATAAAACTAAATTATAACTAAATGCATTCAGATAAAATACTTTTTTTATTAGACAGATGAATTGGAATAGCTCCTGTCATTCTTTCCTCTTAGGAGTTTGACTTCCTATATAAATTCAATTACTTCATATAAGCACGTTTGCAAGCATAAAAAGTTTCATGCCAGTATTTACTGTGCTTTTGCATCTGTAGCAGTTGTGTTTCACTGTAATTTATGACCAAAGAAATTGAATTCTCTAAAGGTGAAAGGATTATAATGTTAAGAAAACAGTGAGGAAAAGTGGGTATCTATTTACTCACCTTCTCCTAGGACTTATTGCCACTTTTTGCTGAAGTTGACAACAGAAGCGAGACCACCACTGGTACGTAGGTACCCAAGGATGCAGGAAAACCACTAAGAGAGATCTCTGAAAGCTTAGAACATGCCTTGCTCATGGAGGCTTAAATAGCTGTAAAGCAGCATAGCAACTAAGTATTTGAAAAAAAAAATGTTGAAAATCCTCTCGGCATTTTGGGACATTGAATTCGGTCTCTCGGTCATCCTAAAATTTCATGTTTTAGGGATAATCATCACATAAAGTGTAACGGTGCTAGTATTGACTTTCAGTTGTGAAGAGTGAAAGTTAGAACTGGTCGAAAGCATTTGACAAGGGGTTTGCACTGGAAGATACTTGCTTGTCAAATCTGAGAAATGTTCCATAGCAGCATCTTGATTCAATGACACACACTTTGAAGGAAAAGCACAGAAATGAGTCACTTTTTGTTTTCTCATTTCAATAGCACTGAAATGTTTTCTTTCAAGTTTATAATTTGCTCTTACATTGTTTCAGTGTTGTGCTGTGGCTTTTGCCTCTGCATCAAAATGACATTTTTCCAGTGTTGCCACATCTCTTTATTTTCCTCTGAATTTCCTTTTTGGAAAAGATAAAATCCAATTCTGAGTTTTTGTATTAATTTTTAATGGAAAAGGACATTTTAATTACATGAAATTTCCCATACAGCAGAAAATCTTTGTTCGCCAGTTCCAGAGTCTGTAAAAAATTAAATTGGGGGAGAAATAAATAAATAAACTATTACATTTGATTTTCAGCAGAAAAATACACCTGAAAAAACTTACAAAATAACAGAGAACTAAAAGTTACTTTTTTCACGTTCCTATAACAGAAAGCTCTGATGACAGGCTTCAGAAAAGCTTCCAAAATAAGTCTTTTTCTGCATCTTTAAACAGTATTAACCTAATTAGGTATGAACACAATGCTTTATCTTGCTTCACATGTAGAGCCTTCCTACCTTTTATAAGACCCCACTCATTTCTTCATGGGGGAGACACCCACCTTCCTGGGATATCTGACTTGGGGCCATGCCATCCAGGACACATAGATCCAGGGAAGGTTACTGATGTGTTTCCCTTGGAGCACAACTGTGACAGTGTGGATTGGTGACCGACATAAGGATTCCCTCACCATCACCTGCAGCAGACAGGACCTGCTATGTTGTGGTTAGAAAGGACAGTCTTTTCCCAGGATTTTTTTAGCTATCCACTAAAGCAAAGGGTGGGGGAAACCCCAAACATCCAAAGCCACCATTTGCTGGTGGGGTTGTACTTCAACTACTGCTAGCAGAAAGTGAGTGTGGGACATTTGCTAGCAAAACCAGAACTCATTTCTGTAAGCCTAGCACCTCTCAAAACAAAAATTAACACACAGAATTGATGGAGTTTTAATGGCATATGTATGAAAACTAATTTGTGAATTAGTCATGGGGACACTTTATGGGACAGTTGGAGATTGTAGGCTGTATTTCTGTTTTCTTCTGTGATGTCCTCCAGGATTTTCTTGTAAAGAATCTTTTGACTTTTGAGATATTTTAAAATTTAAAAAAGTGAAGCTCTACCCATTTATCTTTATTTCAGTGTTACACTCATTGCATAGCAAACAACCTGCTCTGCACTTTGAAAAATAATGTTCTCCCATATTCTGTCTCATATTTCTCTCTCCTGTTTCTCTTTAAAGAAATGGAGTAAGAGGGGCACTGCCTGGAAATGTAAAGTATTTTCACTTTGTGTTTTACCCTCTCTCCATTCTTTATAATTCAAAGTATTCGCAACTTTGGAAAAGTAGAAAGCAGAAAAAGCATATTCCACAATGGCAATTTTGTACTCTGGCACATCCCTGCTTGATGAGGCTTTGTAATGTCACCAGCTGGCAAACAGAAAAAAACAAATTGTATTTCATCTTCCTTGAGGGTAAGGAGCAGGGGGAGGGAAAAAAACCCCAACCAGGAATAGCAGGTTTTACATCACAAATCTGTACAGTAATGAATTTCTTTGAAGAATGATTTCTGTTTATTTACATATTAAGTACGGGGCGGGGGATTAGCGACATTCCAGAATTCCCTGCAAGTTTGGGCCCCGTTTTGTTTTCCCATACTTGACAGGGGGTAGAGGGAGGGCAGTCTGGAGAGGGCTCCCAGCGATGCCCCCCAGCCCCTCTCCCCGCCGCGGGTGCTGGCCGGCCCCTCGCCCGGTGCCGGGCCCACGGGGTAGAGTGCGGACGGTCTGGGGAGGGATCCAGGCGCTGCCCCCGGCCCCGCTCTTCTCGGCCGGTGCTGGCCGGCCGGCCGCCCGGTGCCGTGCCCACGAGGTGGAGCCACAGCCCGGCGCAGCGCCGGGCGCGGAGCCGGGACAGCCGGACCGGGGGCTGCGGGGGAAGCGCTGGAGCGCGATGAGAGCTCGGCACCGCGGATGCCGCGGACTGGCTCACGGCGCTTCGGGACTAACGCGCTCCCTTAAGTGCTTTCTTGGACCGGTACCCGTAAGTGCATTAATTGTTTTTAAATAGATCCAAGAAATGAACCGTTGCCAGTTGGAATCACTTTCTTGACGAAAGAACATGTTTCTTTTCTACCGTCTACATACCAGTGCTTTGGAGAAGTGACAGCAAACAAGAGCAGCCTTGGACGGGGAGTGTAGCGGTGTGCAGTCTCTGTGCAGGTTCAAGGCTGCCTTCAGAGCCAGCCCTGCCCAGCTCCCCACAAGAGCTCCCCCGGTACGGTGACAGGCTGCTTCAGCTCCAGCCCCATAGCTGTGGGGTGCAGACACATGCCAGAGCTTGCCTTCGCACCGCCCCAAGCCTCGCTTCATGAGGTGCTGTTGAGTAGCCCTGTGTGTGGTGGTCCTGCACAGCCCCCAGCAATCTTCTGCAGGAGTATCACAGTCTGGGCCACTCTGGGCAGCGTGGGCAGAAAAGGTGCAGGTCAGGATCCCCTGAGTTTATATGAGGCTGGTGAGGGGATTGGAGAATAAATGTTATGAGGAGCAGCTGAGGAAACCAGGGGTGTTTAGTCTGGAGAAAGGGAGGTTGGGGGATACCTTATTACTCTCTACAACTACCTGAAAAGATGTTGTGGAGAGGTGGGAGCTGACCTTTGCTCCCGAGTGACAAGCGACAGGAGAAGAGGAAATGATGTCAAGTTACACCAGGGGTGCTTTAGATCGGATATTAGGAAAACCTTCTTCCCAGAGAGGGTTGTTAGGCATTAGAATGGGCTGCCCAAGGGAGTGGTGGAGTCTCCATCCCTGGAGGTATTTAAAAGCTGGTTAGATGTGGTGCTGAGGAACATGGTTTAGTGGTGGTTGGCAGGTTAGGGTGATGGTTGGACTTGATGATCTAAAGGGTCCCTTCCAACCAAGATAATCCTATGATTCTATACCATTGTCAGATCTATTCTTCATTTTTGGTATAGTCACAGCTATATTAAACCTGGGAACATACAGTTAAATCCAGACATACAGAATATTTAAGGAAGAAAAATCATGGATATTAACCTCCTATTCCATTGGCAGCAAATTGGAAAGCTAATATTTAATGCATTTATGTATTGCAAAGTCTCACCTGACTACTGTATATATAGATTCCTAAATGATCTATAGAATATTTACATACTTATATTTCCCATGAAATCCAGAATAATTTTACTTTCATTTCAGAGATAACATTATAGCGCCTAATACCTCCAGCCAGCAACAAGCCCCTTGACTTGAACAGAGTAAAGCCAGGAAGGTATTGAGAATTGGTCCTCTTGCTGAGGCCTAATTTAGTGTAAAGAAAGATGGCAGATAAAAAGCAGTGGAAAGGAAATTATTAGATGGAAATTTGAAAGATGGATAGTCTGATTTGCCAAAGGAGGGACAGGATTAGTCTATGTAATATTTAGTAGACAGAAATGGCAATGTGACTTCAATTCTGGGACTGCCTCATGATCTCACTGCTTGGAAAACAATAGGATAAGCCATTATTTACTTACCATAATTACTTGGACAAAAAAAAGAATAGGGAATAAACAAAACAGAATTGAGGGATCTGCTCACATGCTCTCACTGTTGAGATTTCCTCATTTCTCAGAGAATTCCACGATGTTTTGTCATTTGTAATTGCAAGTTCTGTCCTCACTCTCCCCATTAGGTATGATTTGATTCACCCTCCATTCTTCTATTGCCTTGCATGTTTTAATTGCAGGAGGCAGAAATTTTATTTCTGCAATAATTATTATGACAGAGTGTTACTAGTTTTTTGGTTCTGAGGTACTGCAGTACAGATTACTCTCTATAAACATGCAGACATAAACACCAAATTCAGCACAGATTCGTAAATAGGTTGATGTTATTCCAAACAACACAGTGATTGCTCAGTCCTAACACAGAAAAGGTACTTAATCTTCTCAAAAGTGCAGCGAGCATCAACTCAAGACATAAGAAATACAGCTTTGTACCTGGCCCACACACATTGTTGCCTCTGTCCTTTCAAATCCTGCTGTCTGCATCATACTGGTAGTGACGCTGAGTCTGATTGCAAACTCTGTCAGCCAAAGTCTGAACTGTGGTGCATTAGGTGCTTTCCTGGGGGACTTAGGGGGGACCTAATTAGTGTTTATAAATATCTTAGACATGGGATGCAGGGGAAATTGGCCAGCCCCTTTTCAGTGGTCTGTGGGGACAGGACAAGGAGCAATGGCTGTAAGCTGGAGCACAGGAAGTTCCGCACCAACATGAGGAAGAACTTTTTCACAGTGAGGGGGACAGAGCCCTGGGACAGGCTGCCCAGGGAGGTGGTGGAGTCTCCTTCTCTGGAGATATTCAAGTGTCGCCTGGATGCCTATCTGTGTGATATGAGATAGGGAGCCTGCTTTGGCAGGGGTGAGGTCCCTTCCAACCCCTAAGATTCTGTGATTCTGTGATTCACCCAGTTTTGTATCATCGGAAAGAAATTTGATACACTTGCTCCAAAATTGTGACATGCAGTTGAAACCAAAGCACAGTGAGTAAGAGCGATTTGGAGACTGACTTTGAAAGCCCACACCTGAGTTGAACTAAACCATTCACATGAACGTGTCCTGATTATCCCTACATACCTACAACAAATGGCATCCCACTGGCTTTTCCCAGCCCACACACAGGAAAATAAAGCATTGTTATTTCCTTCTTTGCAGATTTTTCTCATATGGGAATGTACAGGATGGCAAATAACAGATCTTTTATACATATGGCTTTTTTACTCTACTGATCTAGTGAATATGTCCCTGATCACTGCTGGAGGATTGGACTAGATGGCTTTTAAAGGTCCCTTCCAACCTTACACATACTATGATTCTATGAAAACTCTTGGAGAGTGTCCGGAGGAGGGCAACTAGGATGGTGAAGGGTCTGGAGAGGAAGTCTTATGAGGAGAGGCTGAAGTCCCTTGGTTTGCTCAGCCTGGAGAAGAGGAGGCTGAGGTGATACCTCATGGCAGTCTGTGGCTTCCTGACAAGGGGGAGAGAAGGGGCAGGCGCCAACCTCCTCTTCGGTGACCAGGAATAGAACCCAAGGGAACAGCATGAAGCTGCGACAGGGGAGGTTTAGGGTTAGGAAGAGGTTCTGTACTGAGAGGGGGGTCTGGGACTGGAACAGGCTCCCCAGGGAAGTGTTACAGCACCGAGCTTGGCTGAGTTCAAGAAGCATTTGGACGATGCCCTCGGTCCCATGCTCTGACTTAGTTGGCCCTGTGTGGAGCCAGGACTTGGACTTGATGATCCTTAGGGGTCCCTTCGAATTCTGGATATTCTATGATTCTATGAGTGCTATGGATATTATAAGCAAGTGTGTAGGTTACAGTCTATGGATATTTATTCGCTGTCCAGTAATTCTGTAGGAATTCAACTTCTCTTAGATTTTTTCATTATTATTGGTTAAATCTGTAAAGTTTGTAAACATTACCAGTAATGTAAACATTACGATACGTAAACATGAACGATATGTTTAAGGCTACCTAAAATCATACTTGTTGCAGAGATAGATATACAATGTTTTTACTTTTTTCTGGCTGTGAGACTACCTTTTAGCTGGTATATGCAGCCTTCCCTTAAAACCACTCACAGGGGCACTGAGGTACATAGGGTTACTAACATGCTTCAAGCCCGATGTGCCTAAATACGGACTGAAGATAACTTTAGACTTAACTATTTTTTAATACTGGCACTTTTATATACAGTGTGGTATATTAAGAGCAAAAATGTTCTTTTCTCTCAGTTTTTGAGTTGTTTGTCTTAACCGCAGAGTATACCAGAGAGGTATAAACCGACAATCAGACTTGGCAGGTTGGATCTGGCCCTAGATAGCTAAGTGAGGCAGTTGACATCTCAGGGAAATGTTTTCTCCAACTGCAGGAAGTATATTAAAATTCTCACAGCAGCTAATCCCCTCCCAACTCCATTGACAATTGCCAGCAGCTTCTCTGAAGAGCTAAGCAGCCTCATTACAAATCATCAGGTGAACTGAATGAGGTTCAATGTTTAAAGAAAGTCATAATAATAATTCTATAAAATTGAAGCACAAAGCCCAGTGGAGAGTGTTCCTGTAAGAATTAAGTTATTAAATTTTTAAGCAATCATATGCAATAAATCAGCTGAAATATTGTTTCATAATAAATACCATTGCTGATGCAAATCTGATTCATTCTAATGGCTACTATAATTAACTGCATGGTTTGTGAGCTGTTAATTTTGAGGATGAATAATTGGTTAAACTAAGTTTTGTGTATTGCAATGTAATACGCTTGTTCAATTTTCCACTTAATTTCAATTAATATGGGGTTTACATGTACTCCACTGTTGCAGTTTTTATGCTTATTATTTTTAATTAGGAAAAAACAATACCTTGGTACAACAGAACAAATGAGCAACTCTGTCTGTTGTTTCGAAGGTTTTCTTTTCCACTACAGATATTTCATGCTTATATCATTTAACCATCAAAAATGTCAATCACTGCTCCTGAGGTTGACTAGAACTGGGAATGACACCTCTTGCACAAAACATAAGGGAAAAAGGGATCTCTCAGCCCCCTCATTCACTTACTGACCTGTTTACAATGATTTTTCTCTTTCACTCTGTCTTTCTTACTCTTCCTGATGTTTTAAGAACTGAAGGTTCCTTGTAAGAAGGGGGGGTTGAAACAAGATGATCTCTAAGGGCCCATCCGACCCAAACCAGTCTGTAACTTGATAATTCTATGGTAACTCCAAAATGTTTTAGTGAATAGAAATGGGTGATGATGTTCTTGTTCCCCACTGAAAAGGTGAGCCTGTAGATGCACCTATTTTTTGATGGGATCAATCACCAAGAAGATTTTACTTGTTCCTAATGGAAGTGCCTCAACATCTGACTGTTTGTCTTCTAGATGGATATTGCTAAACTAGATGAGTGCCACCCTCAGAGTCATATATTAGTCTTCATTTCTTTCAAGAAAAACTTTGACCATCGGTCTTGTCAAGGCATAAATTACTTCCCACATTGTGCTGCCCATACAGCTCACACAGGCAGTTTTAAGCTCCATCTCTGACGCTTGCCCATGCCTCAACAGGACATAGACTCTCTTAGAGAGGGTTATTTGCATTCCATTTGTTCTTGTCTGCCCACACATGGAACTTCCCAGCTCCTAGGGACTTCTGCTTGACTGATAAAAGGAGAGCAAAGGTTCTGGTAGAGCTCTTCGTTTGTTCTCTCTCCAGAGCCAAATCTTTCCAGGTGCCTGACAAATTCCCATCACCACTGGTGCAGTTGCCTTAGCTCTGATTCTTCTCCCTTCCCCAGTGTTAAAGATCTGGTGGCTAGAGTGCAGCTGTCAGATTTGAGGCAGAAAACCACCAGGCTACTCTTCTTTAGTTGGACTGGTGATGCCAACACAGTGTATCTGTGTCATTAATAACACTGGGTTATTTAGAAACAAAAGAGCCTTCAGGGTGCTGCTGAATTAGTTTTTATTGTGCTTTTCTCAGTAGCTGAAATAGAAAATAGAAATCCAAACATTTTAAAAGCCAGGCAAACAAGGGTTAACCAACCCTGGCTAAGCAGACGAGTCAATGCCTAACCCACATCATCAAACCCTTCACAGGCATTGTAACGCATTCATCCACACTGCATCATTATCCTCACTTCATAAATCAATAGGAGCAAAAGACATAGAAGTAGGAGAGTTACTAGCACAGGAACTTTTGGTACAGCAGAAGAGTTGTGCCTAGTTGTGTCTGTTCGCACAGGACTGGCTCTTATCTCTCTGAAACCAATGTGTTGTCTACAAAGTCACAACAGAATAGGTGCTGTGTTAGCATTTATACCTCAACAAAAGATTTCTGAGCATTTGGAGAGATTTCTGCAGGCAGGGGGAAGTTCCTGGATTCACCAAAACATCATATTATAATGTTCAAGATGCATGCTTTAAAAAAAAAAGCACATGGCAGAGAAGTAGTCAAAAAACAACATCTGTGAGATGTGGAGCTGGACAGAGAAACATCAGCTTCATACTTAAGGGGGACATCTCTACTTCAGGGGTTTTTTTTTACATGGTCAGTGTGTATCAGTAAGAGCATCTCCTATGAGCTTTTTAAAAACACTTTTCTACCATTGAAAGCAAACCACCAACAGATGTCTGAGAGGCTGGTCTTATTTCAGCCCCGTTCACTAACCACCTGCTTTGTTGTATTCCCTGGCAGGCCAGATGACACTGAGGACACAGCATGTTCAGGACTCCAAGATGGGCTTTGTAATCAATGCAATATACTCGATGGCATATGGCCTCCACAACATGCAGATGTCGCTGTGCCCAGGCTATGTGGGCCTCTGTGACGCCATGAAGCCCATAGATGGTCGGAAGCTTCTGGAATCCCTCATGAAGACTAACTTTACTGGAGTCTCTGGGGACATGATCTTGTTTGATGAGAATGGTGACTCGCCAGGAAGGTAATGTTCACACTTGATAAATTGTTTAATACCAGACACATTAACAGACACTTGACATCACAGCCAAGATCTCAGTTTTTCACATTTCCTGATTTTCCATGCTGATTTTTTCACAATATATCTTTTTTTTTATATATGCTTTTTTTAATTACATTTAATTTTAAAAACATGAATTTTCAGGCATACGATCTTCCTGCACAAATTTGGGTTTTCATCAATCCCATTTAATGATACTGCTTCTCACTATAAACTATCAGACCTTCAACTTCATGTTCGTAGACCATGATGGCCACCACAGCATTGCTCTCTCTCTATCCTTGGGTGTTTAAATGTGTGTGTTTGATTGAGTGACAAGCAACCATAGCAGAAGTAGCTCTTCTATTCAGAAGGGTAAAACAATATTAGAAATATTGTGTCAATATGTCTGGGATTTTTTTTTTTGTTCCATCAGAATTATTAAAAATCTGCTTCCATATCTTTCAAATAAAGCCTTTCCACTTGCATAACAGACTAAACTATTAATTCATACTGTGCTGCTATAAACCAAATTGAATTTCAATAAATCTTCTTTTGCTGATAACTTGCATATATGTATATACATACATATATGAACTATAAGACATACATGTAGTATCCATCCAATTGCACATTAAAAAGTGTAATGGGGGGTTTTTTCCATGTTTCTGCCTAGTGAACTCTCAGAAGTTGAACAGAAAGTGTGGTTACATCGGAAGGATATTTTCCCCTAAATTTCAGTGGGCAGATTCCTGCCTCATTCACTGCTTATGCTCCAGTTTGAGACATCCCTTTTATGCCTTTATTATTGGGAAGGTTTTAAACACTTTTGCAATGGCACCGCTTAAACAGATGACTAGAGGGAAAATTGTTCATCCTGTACACTCATTTAAATTTTGTCTTCTCCCCCCGATGTGAATTAAAAGGAAATCATTAACTTCTGAATAGAGATCTGTAGGAAAGGGGAAATACATTGGTCAGAATACTCTGATATTTCCAAAGCTTTCTACTGAAACTCAGAACTTTTTTTTTTTACCCACAATTTATTTGAAAACCTGGAAAAGTCAGTGTTTTCCATAGAAGAGAACAGGACAGCCACCTCCAAAGCAGTCTGGCTGTGTCTCTGGAGGCACAAATATTCGGATTCTTCAGACTCAGACTCTAAGGAAGTACACTGTGAGCTGGTAGGAGTCTCAAACACAGACTGGCAGAAACCCAGCAAAATTTCAGATGAAGAGTTATTTTCAGCACTGTTTTGGTGAGCAAGGCTGTCTTCCGCTAAACATTTCTGGTTTTTAGAAAGAGCTGAATTCTGAAGAAAAGTTCTCAGTCTGGATTTTTTCTGACCAAATTCCTTTTGAAACACTGGTCCCAGACTTCTCTTAAAGGATTCCTGTTGTTTTTAATGATGCTCAGACACAGTGGACTGCATCTATCCATTCCACTCATTTCTTGCAGAAGGACTGAAGACTACCACGAATAAATGCCATGTAGCTTGCCACAAATAAAATTGTATGTAGCACGACACCACCAGTGACAGTATCTAAATGTTGTAAAGAGACCACTAACTTTACCTTTCCCTCGCTGGCATGCTTAACAATAAAAAAATCATTCCATTCATTGCAAGGAATTTAATTGAATGTCTTGGTCTTTTTGAGTTCAAGAAACATGATGAAGGAATTACATATATCATGTGCAGTCATTTGCTCGGTCATGGTAGGACATTAGTTTTTCACTGAAGAGCATGGGGACATCATGTTGGTTGTGTAATCTCAGGGTAGTGCAACTTTAAGTCTAGCCTTGATGTATTTGTGTAAGATACACTAGTATTCTGTCTATGCAGATAGATGGGTTGTGTGTGGTGGCAAAGTGGGCCCACAGTTTGTTTACTTTTGAAGCACAGTTCTTTGTTCCCTCTTCTGCAATACTCATTAAATCCAGTTTACATGCTTAAATTAGCCAAGGTTCAGTCAAAATTTACTTTAATACCAATAAGAAGGATTTAAAGGAAGCTTCATCTCTAACACCCAGGTTTTGAGTAGTTTATTGTCTTTTGAGTCCTGCCAAATACTATTTGCAACAGCTGGGAGATGGTGCAGTTCTACTGGAACAGCTCATCCCCTCTGATCACTTGTGTTGATAGCTGCATCTTCACTTTATAAAACAGAAATTTAAATCCTCACAGCTGTACTGTGGTGGTGGTGTTAAGCAGGAAATCAGAACACAAAAAGCCTCTCTGACCTAGATAGCTCAGGATTTTCATGTATAGCAAAAGGGTTTTGATATTTTACAACAGATGATTAATCCCACAAGATGCTTTGAGTCCTGGCCCTATTCCAAGGTCCTTTACGTGTACGTTGGGCTTTAAGCAAATAGTCTAGAGAGGGGCTGTTTTAGGTGAGACAGAAGATATGGGAGGAAAGAGTATGGAAGGAAAAGCCATGATTTCTCATTAAAATAACAACTATCTGTAAATACTATTGAAACTGCAAAGAAGATATTAAGAAGGCAAGAAAAACTGGATGCTGATGTTTTGGCTGTGCTACCAACAGAATATGAATTCTCAGCAACTTCATGGTACTTCAGTTTTAGAAAAAAATATTTTGCACTGTGATTAGGGCACTGCTGGAATAATTCTATTGCACCATCTGGTCTCTGCCATCCTAAAGTCACAAACTGCTCTTGTGGTGTCTCGAGGAAGCTTCAGGGAACCAGTGAGTCATGAACCTCCACCACAGCAATGGACATACTGGGGGTGGCTGTTACAATCAGTCCACCAATGCTGTTTTCCACTGAGAAGAGAGGCACAATATATTGAGACAATGGCTTATTTAATTTGTTAGGTTTCTTTCCAGTATTCCTCTTGGGATGTATACAAGGTAATACTGCTGGAAGGATAATGGGTTTAGGTCCTGTGGCCTGTTAAGCACTGGCAGTACTTTTGTTCATCTGCCCATGAAACTCTGAATTGACAGCTTTAACAAAGCAGGACTCAGGAGTGTTACAAAGTCCTGATGATGCTGAATAAAGACTCCACCGTGGCTTCTGAGCTAACCTTTTGGTTAGTCTATTTAATCCTTGAATAGACCATCACTATGCCTGTGAACCTCAAGAAAAAAAAAATTAAAAGTTTATAGCCATGCACAAAAGCCTGTTTGTTCAGCTTTCTGTGTGTATTGTCTGGATTCAATTAATTTGTGTCAGTCTGACATGCACATCTCCAGCTTTGATGAGGTCATTCTCAAAACTTTTCCTTCTTTATATTAGGATGGAAAATTAAATATTCCAAAATCTAAGACTACCATATTATTTTTCATCCTAGCTGTGTCATTGCTCATTCCTTCTTCTGGAAAGTCTCAAATATCATATGATATGGGTAATATCATTCTGCCCATTCAGTCAGGATCCACTTTCTTTCACAGGTTGCTTGCCATTCTGATTTTGTCCTGTGTATGATTCTGGCACTGAATCCCTGCCATAGTTTCTCCACTGTGATTGTTAGACTTTGTTTCCTGATACAAAGCATCTCCAACTCTATGGATGGAGAATATCACAGAAAAAAATTACCATAATTATTTATTTTCTTTTTTATGTCAGCCTTGGAAAATATTAATGTTAGATGTAGTACAGCTACTACCTGTGAGTCTTGAAATTGTTTCCTTAAAACTTGAGAGATACTTCAGTATCTTTATTTAAGAGATTGTTTGATTTAATGTGCTGGTTCTTTTACTTAACTGTACATTGAATTTCAGGTATTACACTGACAGTTTCACTCTCAATACAATCCTGTCCACATGCTTTTCCTTGGGCCTAATTTTGTGCCTGCTGACAGGATAGAAAATGTCTTCTGGTTCTTGAACCAGGCAGGTTTTTAAAATTTATGATTGTGTTCACCTTCTCGGTCTATATAATTTACTTATTTTTCATCAGTGAGTTTCATGTAGCTTATTTGGATTGCTGCAAAACCCTCAAAGGAGGAGATAAAGCAAAGCATGACATCAGCACATCAGAAGATGCACAACTTTCCAAGCATGCCTTACAACTAAATGCTAGTAGAACTGGCCTGTAATGCAGAAAGGTGGCTTGATGTTCAGCATGCCAGTAGGAGTCTAGAGAGTCTCCTACTGCTCCACGGACTTTCTGTAGGACTCTGGGAGCTAGAACGAATGCAGGAGAGAAAGAGGAAGATAAATTTGAAAACTCTGCTCAGCTCTAGCTCTGCTCATGACACTTCAGTTCCAAGGTGATGAGGTGATCTAATCCAAAAGCAGTCTGGGACTAAGGCACAAAACATCTTCTTTCATACCATACTGTACATAGAATTAAATGTGTTCTGATAACTAAATACTATATAGAAATCAAGGGAGTTGTATGGAAGGGAGTGAATAGCATTTGCTGCTACAATGCTGTAAAAGAAAAAAAAACAAAAACAAAACCCAAGACAAAACAAGTCTCAGTTTCATTTTTCAAACAAAACGCAATGTCTGGGACACAAGAAGTAGGCAGTGCCTCTGATAAGATGCCTCTGTAGCCTCCAGTATGTCCCAAGAAGTCCTGGAGTCTGTGTCTGAGGAATGATGCCTGATACTTCCCTGGGTGCCATACCAAATTTCATCTTACAGCACAGGAAGCTAATTGGATCCCACAGTCCTGGGTTGCTTCTACCTCACTTTAGAAGCTTAGCTGTCTTGAGACTCTCTTTCACAAGGGGAACAAGCACCTGCAGACAGAGATTTGGCAATCACCATTGTAGGTTTATATGTATTTGCATTTGCTGTTGATGGAACCTAGGACATCTAGGGGTGCCTATGGTGTCAGTGCTGAAAGTTAGACAGAGTGAATCTTGTCTGGCCTTTCATTGCTTTCCCTAAATAAGTAAAATCATTCTCAGAAGTTCAGTCACATAACCCCAGAGTGTTCAGGCACACTCAAGGGCAAGCATAATGCTTGACATTTTGACTTCTTTATCTCAACAAACTTGATTTTGACTGTATAATGTTCCTTTAATTTGAAACATTTTAAGGCCCCTTCCAACCCAAACCATTCTGTGATTCTGTGATGTTCTCCTCAACTCAGCTATGTCTCCCCTTTGTGTTTCTAAAGATACGAAATCATGAATTTTAAGAAAATGGGGAAGGACTACTTTGATTATATCAATGTTGGCAGCTGGGACAACGGTGAGCTGAAAATGGACGATGATGAAATATGGTCAGAGAAAAATAATATCATCAGATCTGTGTGCAGTGAACCCTGCGAAAAAGGACAGATAAAGGTAAATATTTTCTCCATTCACTTCAGTCATGTAGAATGCATAGCCCTGAAATATGAGAGTGTTTTTCTTGATTTTTATATAAAGACAGTATCCCACACCTTACTTAAAATATATAGACTTATGTATTCACTTCTTACTTGTATCATAATGATCTTATTATTTTCATGGTAGCATTTTATTATTCTCCTATATCTGTGAACTGCTGACTTTATAATGCTTACATTCCAAATGTTTTCAAACAGGTATTGTTTGGGGGGTTTTGCTGTATATTTTTGCAACATCTGATTCAGTGGAGTGTGAATCCCTGATTGGGATTTGTCAGTGCAATTGCAGGTAAATGATAAATAATAATTGCTACTATGTCAGTGCTTGACATAGACACCTAGACTGGAACATTATTCCTCAGACCTTGATCCTGACAAGCTCCATGGTGGTTTTCCTGAAGAATTCTGTGGGACTGAGTTCTTATGCAGGAATTTGAAACATTGAGTGTAATGATGTCCAACACTCAGAAATATTTGGTACATACATCTTGATGAAGGACTTGACAAAATTGAAACAGAACACTACTCTACACATTTTAAATAGTGCTGACATATGATTATTTAAATAAATACATGTTCAAAGGATTGCTCAGAGGGCCAGAAGAATGGAAAATAATTTTTGTTTTAAAGATAATTATTTTTGTTTTAAGGGACAGAAAATATTGTTTTAAAGTTAAGTAAGTGCTACAACAAATAATTGTTAGGGAAATGAAAAATAAAAGGATCAAGGAATACCTGGATAAGAAATTTAATAATAATAATAAAAAAAATAAATCAGACCTGATTCTGAGTAGGGGGTAACAATTATTTTGATTCCTAAAGAAGAATACATAATCATTTTTGAGAATAAACCCAGTTAATGCTGGGTAAAAATTATCAGCATACAGAATTCTCAAATTCCAATTATTTTTTAGATGTTGATTTGGTGAAAAGTTTACCACAAAAGTACAAATGAATTGTTTTGATTAAAAAATTAGATGTTTTGGTAATTATTTATTATTTCTACTTTACCATTTCATTTTCTTAAGTATTTTACAGATTGTAAATTTATGGATTTTTATAATGCATCAAGTTTACCAAAATATGTGTGTAAAAATTACTACAAGCTTTCTAAGAGTTTATTTTCCCAGACACAAGAGATTTTGTCCTATTTTCAACTTTTCATTCCAGTTCATAGTGAAAGAAATCCTAAGATGTGAATTATTCCAGAGGACAGATACTCTGTTTTGCAAGTAGCTGTAGTTTCAACACTTACAGAGCAAATAATTTATGTTCCCATGGCCTTTCTGCTAGTTTAGCTATTCAGACGTGGCTTTTTTTTTGTTGTTTGATTTTCTACAATTTTAAAACAAAATCCATAATTGAAGTTTCAAGTCCCCATACTGCTGATGAAAATGGCATAATTGACACTTTTTTCATTGCAGCAGTGCAAAGAGCAATCCAGTTCTTTTTGATTACATTGCTTTACATTTAATTTATTAAAATTGCAATAAGGACATTTGGTTTGGAAAGATATTGCAAAGATACATAAATCAAACTACTTCTTATGCTGTAATTGGGAGCACTCATTTATGAATTTTTTGGGAAGAGCAGAGAAATTGGGAATACCTTATTTCAAAAGAAAGACATATTGACAAGAAGCACAGATGTTTGCGGTGCCCATAGATGATAAATTAGGATCTTGATAAGTCCACATCTCAATCATGAGCATGCAATAACATTTAGCAGTAAATTGAAAAACAAGAAATCAGGTCAGATGTTAAAATGGATAAAGGTAACATTCTCACTTAAATGTTAATTAGAAATGCAGTAATTAAATAATTCTGGTAAAGGCATGTTCAGTTTTGTGTCTGTAAAAAAATCAGTTTTAACAAATCACTCACAACTGGATTAAAAAATAAGCACCAAAATATATTTGTGTCGTGAATCCTCATGGAAATGACACAATTATCTGTATAGACCACAATGGAGTGAATTATATGCCTTGGCTACTTTGCACTGGCTTTCGTAGGCAGATTGACATCTACAGAATTTTGAGTTTTGCTCATTTCAAGAGGGGAAAAAACATCTTGCCATTCTGTCAATTTCCACATAGTTGTGTGGGACTGATGGTTCTTTCTTCTGGTACATACATGATGAGAGAACTTGTGTCATATTTTGCATAAGAAAGCATGTCAGTAAAAGGAGCACCCTTTAATTTTTTTTTTTTTTAAAGTCCATGAAGATATATTAAAAAAAAAAGACTAAAAATCTTCTGGGGCCACATGAATGTAGGTTTGTGTTGCTAAATCAAATGCCAATTTTTGTCTCAGGTGATCCGTAAAGGAGAAGTGAGCTGCTGTTGGACCTGCACTCCTTGTAAAGAGAATGAATACGTATCTGATGAATACACATGCAAAGCCTGCCAGCTCGGCTCCTGGCCCAATGACGACCTCACAGGTAAATGAGTTGTGGCTGTGCTTATGTTGTCAATGGAAATGTTCATCTGCTGAGCTGAAGAAGCAAGTGCCAGATACAAGTGAATATGAGGACTGGTTTAATCAGATCAAACCCCAGGACAAAGCTGAAATTGGAACTGAGGCTGGTATTTGTCTTCTTGCCTCAACCTGATCCAGGAATCACTGGTGCAGTTCAGCTGCCTTCTAAAGACCTGAGTTACTAGATCTAGAAATAAAAGGAAAGAAAAGAAAAAAAAGATAGCCCTATTTTTGTATTCAACCCTGTCCTAACATCTAGCTGGTCATGCAGATCTTCTCCCTCTCCAAACAGGTAGAGAAATTAAGTCCTTGTCAGAAAAATTACTAAAGGACGTCAAATTTCAGCGTTTTGTTTTACCGCCAAGAGGGTACAGAAAATCCATGCAATTTTTTTTCATAATGGGAAAACGTTATGAGCTAGTTGCTGTAGTTGCTGCTAGTAAATTCCTGAGTACTCCAAACAGTTTGGGTTTATATTAGTTCTTTGTTCATCAGTCTGCTAGAATATGGGGTTCGTGTTCTCCTGGACATGGCATAGATCTCTATGCTCTTGCAGAATCGTATTTGGCTACTTTAGAGGAAAAGTTACTCCAACATTAATAAACACAATTCAAGTATTCAAACTCTCAGAGCACACACCACTTCAAAACGCTGTTCAGGGATCAGGTTCTCACTGTGCTGAGCTATGTAGACAGAAGGGGAGGGGAGAAGACACCATTTATTTCCAAAAGTGCTCACAGACTTAGTTTGCATACGATTTGTGTGGATGACGGGAGAAATTTTTGAGTTGAAAGAGAAGGAAGACAAAGGGGAAAACGGTTTGTGATATGAATTTATGCAAGTGGAAATGTGTCAGGAAAGGCTTGGCCTATGGACAGATTTTGATATATAAAGTTAATTACTTTCCTGGTAAGGAATGTTGCATTGCTGTAATATATGAGCTAAGTTACTTAATTACTGCAAAAATATCATTTAACTATAAAGTTGACAGGGTATTTTTCAGAAAATGCCTAACAGAAAACTTTCTTTGAGAAAAACTACTCATCTGGCTTTAGACATGTATTTTATCCTTTTATAGGGACCAAAGTCAATATGCACACAAAACAACCCCTCAACATCAGTGCCAAGAAATGTTCCTCAGGGGATCTAACCCTTGTTCCTCAGCCAGACCCATATTCATCAGGCTTTAATTAGAAACTGAACCCCCCCTTGGCCTCCATGAGCACAGCTGATACAATATGCACTCCTGGTAACAGGACACCATCATCATAGCTTCACGTCTGTGTAATCCCCACCTAACTTGCTATTCAAATTATGGCTGGATCTTGTCTTATTTAATTTTTTTTTTTTAAATCAAAACCAGATTTTAAGAACTCTATTCCCAGCTTATCCATACAATATATTGAGCTGCATTGTTAATGATCATATTTATAGTCCCAACTTTTGCAGCTTGTAAAAAAACTTGCCTCTCGATCCTGTTTACAACGTAAGATTTAGTAATAAATGTGAATTAAAAGTAAGGAGAGGGAGATGTATTTTGTATTCTGGCAAGGAAATTTCCCTTCAGTTTCATTACCCACACACCAATCTCCTTGAAATGTCCCTACATCTGACACTGCTGCAGTCTATGTCTTTGCTGCTTGATAAAGCCATGTCTTAGGTAAATTCAGCTGCACAAGGCTACTCATAAAAATCTCATTGGGATAAGTCTTCCTTGCATGATCACCTTCAGACAGGAGTTTTGTAAATATATCACAGCCATGCGCCTGAGAAGACTTTCAACATGGAGCTGCACCTTACTGTTTGCCAGAGATCTGAACTTGGATAAAAACATTTTTGGAATACTTTCTTGGCTCATACAACAAAACATTGCTCCATCTTTCTTAAGCTTAATGGCCAGCATCAGTCTTGTGCCACAAACGTCACTATATAAAATGTGTAATGGCAAGGGTCCTGCTTACAAAAAAAAGAAGAGATTAATGCTTTTTCAGTCACCTGTGCAATATGTGAATTCAGATGCAGGGGATGAGGAGACAAAAGGGATGAAATACGTGCAGGAAAACAAAGTTATTTTCAGAATTAAAAAATTGAAGTTCTGAAGTACAGGAAGTCCAAAAGTAATGGGAAAGGCAATTGGGAGGAGGAGTTCCTCTTGATTAAATGACTTACTGGAAAATATCTTCATCTAGAAGTGAAGCTGAGATGAGAAAGGAAATGTGTAGCCACCCATATCTTTTTTCCTCACAAAATTGTCTCATTGCTTATGTGTATAACGTTCTCCAGGGACCAGGGTGCTCCTTGGACAAAAAATGAATCTTTATCCTTCTTTTCTCCAAATTAATCTGTATCATCCTGACTTGCACCACAAGTCATTTTCTTCTTCCTGGTTTAGTATCAAGACATGCTTTCCTCTACTGTAGCTCCCCTTCTTTCCCATGCACTATGTTAGCAACATCCATATATTACAGCACCACTTCACACATTAGTTTGGCCAGTGTGACTAAGCCAATTAGAGCAGGAGAAACTCATGGGTCCAGAAGTATATGCCAATCCCTCCGCTATCCCTCAAAGCCCTTATATGCATTATATTCACTGTGGAGGAAAGAAAAAATAAATGCTTAGTTACACATGAAGTGAATTTTTTAACACTGAGGTCAAAGCTTCAATGCAGAAAATTTTGCAGTAGTTTAACAAGAATGGTATTTTGGTTCTTCAGGAAGCTTAAGTGACTTTGAGGACATGGACTTCTACATTCAAAATGATGCCTTAGAAAGACCAGATAAGTTTTGTTCAGCATCTTGGAGCTTTTCCAGTGGATGTAGGAACATCTTGGTTCATCTATGTATAGTATTTGTTTAAGGGCATTTTTTATGTGGGAAAGAGGCAATTATTCCCTCTTCCTGCCATTCAGGGACAGCATACAACAATAACAAAAGAAAGTTTTGTCTAGTCACCTCGGGGACTGCAAGCAAAGTAGATGATATTAATTTCAGTGACACTTGGATTATCTTCAGGCTGTATTGACATTTTTCTCATTCTCTGTGTACTTCAAATATGCTGGTTATTTGATTTTCTTAATTGGATTCCATTGAAAATAGGAGCTGAAATGTTTTACAGCACTTGAAACCTTTTATTTGCCATTCATGGATAAGGCTGAACATCAGAAATGTATATTTTTACTATAGTTACAAAAATTATTTCACAAAATAAGGTATAGTCAACCCAGGATAATGGCATCATGATCTTGTCTGCCTGCCTGAAAGTCTCAGGTAAAAGCTTGCCCAAAATATTTCCAAACTGTAACTGCTCGTTGTCACCAAACCGCTTCCTTGTATTGTTTCTTGCAATACAGTTACAGGCACTGGTAATTTCAGCAACGGCCTGACAGTTGTGAGCATGAGGCAGAACACAATTTAGCCTTTGCTGACATTGATTTTACTACTGAAACATTACTGGGATTGTGCTTTCCACCATAACTGGAAAGACTGTAAGTCAGCCTGAGGTTAGAAGAAGGAAACAATTTTAACCCATATTTTTTAGCATTATAGGTGCATATCAGCAGAGTTAGTGTATGATTTTCTGTGCCCTCCATTTTCTCCTTCCTGTTTATTTCTTATTCCAAACTAAATTTAACCATTTCCATAAGTCACTCTTACATCAGCCTCTTGGGGAAAGCAGATGAGGATGAGTTAAGGTTTCAGGTGGCCCTATTACAACCACGATCTCTGGCTGTCATTTTCTCCCCTCCCTTGTTGATGGATTTGTGGACTTTTCTTCCCTGAATTGCTTGTTCCAGGTAAGGTACAGACTTCAGCTTTCAGTTCATTTACATCCCAAGTCCCCAGCATGGGTCACGCAGAGCTTCAGCCACCAGTGAGCTGGTGGAAGAAACCTGAGCTCAACAAATGGTTCTTGAAGGCTCCTTGGAGACTTGCCAACAGAGCCAGAAGGATTCACTTGTAATTGTGCCTTACATTATGGAAAGTTTGCTCAACATGCCATATTCTGAATAAAACATTTACAACACGCAGAGCCAGCATTTTTTGGTGAAACTTAAATCAAAACATTAAAGCTAACATAAGGATGGACCCAATTGTGGCAATTCATCAGTTGCTTCAGTCTTCCCGCACATTTGTGTAATTAGGGAATCATTCCCCATGTGGTCACAGAGTAATTTTAGTGTAATATTCTAAGATTAATGGCCTTGATTTTTTCTGCAATGTACAACTAAAGCAATATGTTTGACAGGCTCCTAAACTACAGTGCTTTATATCTGAGAATTCTTTTTACAGATTACCTAATTTTAAAGCAAAATTAAAGATGAAAAATAAGTGACAAGTTTATCTCTACAAAGAGAGTGCAGGGTACTAATAGACCTGAAGTAATGGTCAAGCCTTCAAGAGCTCTCCTGTCCTCATTTATGCCACAATTTATCCTATCCCTGAAGAAAACAGACGTTTTTTTCCAAATTATCAGAAGATTATAAATCCTTTTCTGTGATTTGTTGGTAATTGCTGACATTCCTTTCAGAGATCCTTTCCCCAGAAAGTCAAACGGGACTCTGATGTTTTATATCATCTTGTCTTGCTAATCACATGCTTATCTAGGACCTTGCTCCTGCTGGCTACATTTCTGGCCAGCCGAAGAGAGAGGCCTTTTTATGTCAGTTTTTCTGGGGCTCCTAACAGCCCTTCCACAAGCCAAGAATTGCCTCAGTATTCTGCAGGGACCACAAGACAAGGCTGCTGGCTCTGCTCCACCATGAATTTCTGAGCCAGCTAGGAGAAAAGACTTTCCAGGTGCTTGGATGTGCTGATGAAGTGTAAAAGGTGGGCTGTGGGGCAGGATCTTGTCCAAATGACCATTGAGCATATACATAGTTAAGGGGTAGGAATGAGTTCTTCCTGTGTTACCATTTTTCAGCTTTTGCCTTGGTATAATCCTGGTCATCAACCTGAACACTCACACTGCTGTTTTCCCATATTTCTTTTTCTTGATCTAGCTGTCCCTTTCTGCAAAGTGTCATTGTCAAAAACTATTAGCTGCAAAGCTATTACATGAAAACCTCACCAATCATTGCTTTATGAAGACTACCCAGTCAGTAAATCTTAACTGAGAAATAAATCATGGTACAGTTAGCATTCTCCTTGTTAAGGCCCAGTGATGGGGGAAAAAAAATGAGACAAGTTTTCAACTCTTTTCTCAGGTATTTTATTAAGTGAATGTAAAAGGAGTAATAAACCAAGGAAGGCATGAAATAGTCTGAAACTAATGAGAAATGCTTGGTTATGATTCACCTCTGCTGCAACATTAGAAACTGAGCAAAATTCAGCCCCTATATCATTGTCTCCATGTAAAGGCCAGCAGTCAGATAAAGACCTTTTCTCTTCAAATATCCTGTCCAAAAAACACACAGTATTATTAGAAGCTAGTAATAAATTATTTCCTCAAAACATTAAATAAATTTTGGTAAAACCAGATTTAGAGGTCACTTACTCATAAAACTTCTTGGAGAAGATCCCACTTGGAGATATCTGCACACACCGGAGTATATTTTCTGGTTTTCACCCTTCTTCCACCATTCTCATTGGTATAAAATGTTGATTTTAATGATATGATTCCAGTGATGATGTCAGAATGAAATATGGTGTCTTCCTCAGTTTGAGTAAGCAAAACCTTTTAAAACTGTTAGGAGTCAAATAGGTATCATCAACTAATGTTAATGAGAGTATTTCCTAAAAATTGGAATGTCTTTGTTATATTAAGACATAGTAATAACTTTATTATTGCAGCAGAAAACTTTGCATACCAAAGCAGTTACAATATGGATGGAAAATTAATCTGCATTTAGTAACCAAAAGCACAGTTGTGTCACGCTAGATTGACTGCAAATTTTCATCCATTAACCACACTGATGCCAAGGATTTGTTGACCCTAATCCTTTTGACTTTTCTGCAAGACTACATAGCTATTTACCTTGTGCTTTTGCCACACAGTGAATTAAGTGTACCACCAGGTATTATATTTTTTATAATATTAATTGTCTAAAGATATAGAATGCAGAAACACTGGGAGAAGGGAAGAGCTGAGTCCAATATCTACCAAAACCATTTCATGGAATGAGTTTTACTACTAAGAATATCAGTGACAGCTTTGGAAAAACTTTTAAGCACCACTGAAAACAAAGAAAAGACAAAGAGTAGAACTTGCATGTAGAAATTCCCAAATTATAGTCCTGATGTCTACATTTACTCCCATTCATCAAGTCATTGAGGTCACAGGCTCCTTAATTAATTAAGATTGCTTGGCACCCAGATGTCCATCAGATGGTGCTGATTACCCTAACTGCTGAAAATAGAGATGTGAGCACCAAGCACTCCATCTCTATGGGGTGAAGTGCCTTTCTACCACCCACCCCACGTCAGGCTGACACTCCTCTCTGACCAAGCTGGAAGAGAGCGATCTGATTATAAAAATCCTCAATTTTGAGGTATTTAGATTTTGCAATCAAACTTAATATAAGTATAGGGGAAAGAAAAGGTTTTAGTTGCATTTCCTCCTCTTCATCACCTCCTTCTAGTAGTCCTGCTCTGGCTGGCAATGCCAGTGTGTCTGTTACTGTCAGGAAGTTACACTCCAGAGAACCAAGGTCCTTCCTTCTTATTTGTTTCAGCTCCCAGAGCTACACTGGCTTTACAGTGCAAAAAGAAAGGAAGGATGGTGGAGAGGGACACCAGCAACAAGTTTTCTGCCAGCTTCTGCTCCTGTCCATTGACCTGCACACTGTGGAATCAGAAGCTTCTTTGTCTTTCCATGGCATGCATGCATAGAGTGACTTATTAAAACCTCATACATAGATTGAAAAACAAGTGTCCTTAGATGAGGTTGCACGGTTTTAATTCATCTGTGGCACTAATTTATTGTCCTCAGTTTGATTTCACAAGTTAGATGAGGCGCTAATTCCTCAGAACTCTCAAAAGGATGAAATACAGAAGTGAGCAGTGTCCCATCACAGATTACTTGTTATTGGCAACTCTGATCCCAGAAAAATTTTGTTAGAAAACAAGTGGCACATCTGAGAAACCTGAGAAAGAAGTCTCTTTTTCCTGACAGCTAGAACCTGTAAGATTCCCCTCCATAGTCATTAAGCAGGTACCAGTACCCTTCATAGTGTACAATATAATTAGTAGGATTGACATCTCGTCCTTTAAGTGCATATGATATGCAGACAACTCAGAAGCATTTTGCGCCAAGGTAATGGAACTTGATTCCAAAATTTGTCCATAAATTGCTATATTTAAAAGAATTTAAAAGGAAAATTCCACTGTGGTGAGAGGTGACATCTTAATCATCCTGGCCATTTTTTCAGTCATTGTGTTGTACTCCAGATAAACTTTATTACTGAAACAAGCTGTCACTGGAAAGGATTTCTTGTGGCATTACATTAATATAATTTTAGCCTATGCTCATCGTAATGGCTCCTTCCTGAAAGACAAAAAGAAGAGAAATATCAGGAAAACCTGTAACTATATCATGAGTGAATCTCACTCCCAGGTACTTCAGATTACCTTCTTTTTTTTTTTCTTTTTTCTGTAGGTTGTGACCTCATCCCAGTCCAGTATCTCAGATGGGGTGATCCTGAACCAATTGCAGCAGTTGTTTTTGCATGCCTGGGTCTGCTGGCCACCTTGTTTGTTACAGCTATATTCATAATGTACCGTGATACTCCAGTCGTCAAATCATCCAGCCGAGAACTTTGCTACATCATTCTAGCCGGCATCTGCTTGGGTTACTTGTGCACGTTCTGCCTCATTGCAAAACCTCAACAGATTTATTGTTATCTTCAACGAATTGGCATTGGCCTCTCCCCAGCTATGAGTTATTCTGCTCTAGTAACTAAAACCAACCGCATCGCAAGAATCCTGGCTGGAAGCAAGAAGAAAATCTGTACAAAGAAACCTAGGTTCATGAGTGCCTGCGCCCAACTGGTTATTGCATTTATCTTGATATGTATACAATTAGGGATAATTGTTGCCCTCTTTATAATGGAGCCACCAGATATAATGCATGATTACCCAAGCATCCGAGAAGTCTACCTGATTTGTAACACCACCAACTTGGGTGTTGTAACTCCCCTTGGATATAATGGATTATTAATTTTGAGTTGCACCTTTTATGCGTTTAAGACAAGAAATGTCCCAGCTAATTTCAATGAAGCAAAGTATATTGCCTTTACAATGTATACCACCTGCATCATTTGGCTGGCTTTTGTGCCAATATACTTTGGAAGCAACTACAAGATAATCACCATGTGTTTCTCAGTGAGTCTGAGTGCCACGGTGGCCCTCGGCTGTATGTTTGTGCCCAAGGTCTATATCATCCTTGCTAAGCCTGAAAGGAACGTACGCAGCGCTTTCACCACATCGACTGTGGTCCGCATGCACGTAGGAGATGGAAAGTCATCTTCAGCTGCAAGCCGCTCAAGCAGTCTAGTGAACCTGTGGAAAAGAAGGGGATCATCTGGTGAAACCCTTAGGTAAAGCTTGCTAATGTGGGAGCATGGGGAAGCAATTATGAACTGAGAGTTACTAATAGTGGAAGGACAAAGGGAAATAGATTAATTCCCTTTGCATCTGCACTGGGAGAGGAGTGAGTCCTCTCTCCCACATCTGTAACAGTTTTGAGTTTGATTTAGTCAGAAAAGCTGTACAAAAACAGGGGACAGAGCAACGGGCAATTACAAAGCTGGAAGTATTGGTGTGCCAGCTGTACATTTAATGCTAGGAGGGAAAAGGACACAAGATCTTAGGAGAAAAAAGCAACAGAACAAGAAACAACTCATTGCCTTGTGCTGAATGCACCCAATTAAAATCTCTTTCCCTTGAATGAATTGCATAGTGTCTGTATTTTACCTCTAGTCACAAAAGACAAGGTTGCTGCTAGTGCTATGTAATGAAGGTGGAGTAATAAACACAAGTGATATCACGAGCAGCCACTGTCAGACATCTGAAGATTTGTTTCATACGACTCTTCTGTTATACTTTTCTCTCCTATTCCCTTGAATTTCCTTTCTTGTACTATCTCTTCCTGCTTTCTTTCTTTTTGTGCTCACCTATCTTATCTTCTTTACCTTTCTTGATACCTTTTCCTGTATTCATCCTCCTAAATCCATCAAATTCAGGTGCTCCCAGGCCTCACTCTTGCTACCCTTCCTGCCATTGAACAAATACTCCCTTGCAAGATATTTCTTTGCTGCTTCCCAAGGAATTACTTTAATTCAGTGATCATGAGGACAACTTGATTGTTCAGTGTATAAAAGTTACAGTAAATGGACAAAGAAAAGAAAGGTGAGCTCTGCAGTGAAAATACTGTCTTGCTTCACAGACAGAGCATGTGGAAGTGCACCCAGCCCAGTGGTTCCTTTTCATCTTTTGACCCCCATCACTTTTGATATGGGTGCTATGGGGATGATTTGGATTATTTAGGTGATAGCACAAACAAAGAACTCTGGCTATATGAAAGTGCAGAGAAACTGTTTTGTCATTCCTCAGCTATTTATATGTCTAGACTGGAAGTGACAAGAAGCTAGATTTCACTCTTTTCTGAAACACGCGTGGATTTTAGGATTGACGATAGGAACATTTCCAGACATTCCCTTGTTCATAACTGCATGGAGTGAGGGTAATTTGTTCTTCAATTGTTGCATGAACCACAATTTACACTCAGGGGAGGATTTTATTAGTAATACCTGCAGGACAGATTATGTCAAAGTGATGATTTTTTTCTGTCAGATTATTACTAATGCTTCTCTTTCAGTGACTTTGAATTGGTACAGAAATAGCCAGCCTGTTATGAGACATTTTATACCTATGATCTGTTAATAATGGCATCTTCCAGTTCATTTCCAGGTGCATAGGAGGATGCTATTTCAAAATGATAAATCGTTTATCAGCTTATGTGATGGTTACCTGAAATGTCCTTTTCTACAACCTCTATCCGTATGCCTGACTGACCTGAGGCGTTAAGGTCAGAAGCCCTATAACAACTTCTGGGCCAGTTAAAAGAGGCATTCTTCATAATATGTCCTTAATGGGAGGGCATTCTCCTTCTTTGAGATGATTATTATTTTCCCTCAATGATGCTGCAGAACTCATTTGCTATCTCCCAACATTTTTACTGACCAAGATGAAGATATAGATGTCGGGAAGATCTTGGACTTGGGAAGGATTTGTTAGTCATCTGTCAAGGCCCTGTTTTGAAAGATATTACTCTACAATCTTTGTTTTATTTTGAAAAGTAAGGACTGTACCCTGCTATTAAATATCCTAAAAGACAAGGTGTATTTTCTTCTTTTAAAAGACTTTGTTTCTATTTCTTTATATCACTCAATATGTAAATATCACCTGCGGTAGAGTTATTAACAGAATATAATAGGTCATTATAGACTGTGACTTCTTTTTCCATGGCACTGTCTTGGAAATGTCTTAATTCCTGAAGACTGTTAGGAGTGCCAATGTGTGCTATTAGGAATGAAAAAGGCAGCACAAAGCTGACGTATTTACCTTGATATAAAGAGCTACAGCATTTCATTTGAAACCTGAAGAAAAACTTTTATGCTATCTGCAGTGTTCCTCAACACTTTAAATTGCAACAAAGAAGACACTCCTAAATGTATGTGAATCCTCAGCTCATTAACCTGATGGTGCCGGTGACGTTAGCCATGCTCAGTCACTGTGTGCCTGAAGGATTTGAGAATCCAAGAGCAAATTTATTCCATCAATTAAGGGAAAATTTTCTCTAATCAATGCCTATTTGGTTGCACGAAAGAAAACAGAACAGAGTCCTGACATTTGCCAAATACATTTAAAATGCCACTGAGGACTTCACCTATGTATGATACCATCTCCAAGAAAGAACAGAAAACCACTTTCAGCTTCAATTCTGCTCACTGTAGAGCATGAACAGAGTCTGACCATTTTACTAAATATTCAGGTATTTCTTTTAAAAAATACTGTTGCACAAAGCAATGTTTGAAAGTATTATTCAGTATAATGCTCAAAATCTTGTTTGGATGGTTATTCAAGTAAACACTGAAGTGCTCAGAATCAAAGGAAATATGCACCAGAGTTACATGGCATTATTTAAATAGCTCAGAGGGGTTTTATTTAAAAGAGAGTGAGTCACTGCTGAATTTTAAAGAAACATGCTATTTAAGTCACCAGTGCATAGAGGGGCCCCTATCATTAGCGTTTTGCTTCCTGACACTAATTTATAGCACAGTGTAGTATTGCATCAAATCATTGTCAAACAGATAATGCCAGTGCTCCATTCAGAGCTTTCACATCAGCTGCAAAATGACAGATAACAAGACTGCTTTTGCCTAAATAAAGCAATGCATCTGTTAAAGTCCTAAATGACTTTTTGCATGGGGTGTTCTTCAATTAAGAGAACTCAGGAAAGCTGTGGATACGTGTTGGAATGAATCTTCAAGTACTGAAATATGTAGAGGGAGAGGGTAAAACTATTCATTACCTAGTGAAATGAAAACCATTTCATGTAGGCTGTTGTGATTCAGCAGTCCACAACAAAATATATTCTCCCCTCATTTAAAAGTAAGGCTACCAAACCAGACATTATCAGAGGTGACACCACAAAGAAGAATGCTGAACACTACTTAGCTGGAATCAAAGCCACACAACCTGTGTGGAGGCATCTGGGCCTGCTTCCAGTTGCCTTAGTGATTTCAAAGGGACTAGGGAGGCCACAAATTGAGCAAATCTTACTTTAACACCCCGGGAACTGGGACCTTCTGCAAGTATACAAAATACAGGGTTAATTTATCCTCTCCTCACTCTCAGATAACACTGTATCCCAGGTAAGATAAGGACTGTATATTTCTGTTAGAAAAGAAATGGGATATAATATTTCTATTATAGTGGGACTGCACTTCAAAAGGTCTCAGTCATGCTACTTTGCCCTGTTCCAAAGTTTATTTTACATTTCGAATATCTTAGCCCTGGATTTCATGCAGTAATTTAACCACTGTAGGTGTTTATGTCTGCTGGACATAATGGCCCAAAACACACATGCTCTGTTTTCCAAGCTTCTTGGTTGGAGATTAGAGACATATCTCACAGGCTTCCCTATTTATTTATATTTGCAATGACAGTGAGAAAAAAAAGGAAGGAATTAGGCAGGTGCTTGGTTTTTTAACTGCTAGTTTGCCATTCTCCCCAGGATGATGTAGGAGTCATTCAGGTTTCCTTTACTATATCCTCAAAAGACAGAAGCTGGTATGTGCCCAGTACAAGCAAAAGGTACTCTCCAGAAACAATACAAGACAGATTATCACCTTCTAAATAGATTGCTGACAGTAATTATTCATTTAAGCAAAAGGACTGAGCAGTACTTTCAATCCGTTACCCAGACAGGTAGATATGATCACTCAACAGGAAAGAGTCATCGCCAGCGAAGTCAGAAAATGTTAGCCAAATTCAAGATACATTTGAAGATTAAATGTGGCAATTTTTCCACAATTATCCCATACAGATGTGAACAGCACCATACTAGACAACAGGAAAAAAATATTGAGATCAATTTCTACACCTTATCATAGACAATCATCCAAAGCAACTAACAAGTCTCACTGAGATTAAAATTCAAGGCCCCAGTGTGGCAGTGATGCTTTATGCCATATGGATTTACTACATGATTTAGTAGTTACTAAATAATGAAACATAAACTGTGTCTGTCAAAGGAAATTAACTACTCAGTTGTTTTTAATGTATTATCTCATCCTCAAGTGTGTCTGCTTGACAGTGTGATCCTGGAACTAGGCACTGGTCTGTGCGCATCTACAGAAGTGATAGGACTGAAAGCTTTCACTCAGGAGTGGGGATCCCTTGCTGCAGTGAGCCAACACTCACCCTCAGGTGAACCACAGCTTTTTTGCTGTCTAAATCACTACTAATTTTGGTTTTCCTTACTCAGACAAAAATGCTCACACATGCACCTAAGAATCAGGTGCCGCTTTAGGGGTGTTTTTTTTCTCCCCACCAAGCACCACACTGGTACAGTTACAGCAGCTCAAGGGACCGAGTGCCTGCCCTGCACAGGCATTCAAGAAAGCATTCAGGTGTCCAGGCTCACGTGCTGTTACAACGCCACTCCCTGACTCCTACAAGAAAAACATTATTAAAAAGGTAGATTTTTTTCCACTGGACTGGATTCAGCCCTGGACCACCAGCAGTTCTAATTAGTGTTTACATCAGACAGTCCCAAACTGTGCTGCAATGAAATGTTTTGGAAACAGGTGTCTACCATCACAGTGTGTGCTCGTTTCTGTGAGGTTAGTTGGTTTTCCCTCTTACCTCCTTTCTCTCTTATGCCTGTTTTTTTACAATTCAAATGAGAATTCTTATTCACAAAAATAAGAAAAATATGCTTAGATCAGCCTTGAAGCTGTCATTCATGTATTAAAAATGTTGCAATCTAAATATTAGATCATACATCAGCACATCATACCTTAACATCAAAATCTTGAGATTACTTTCTTCAGAAGCCTGACTTGAAATTTGTCAAAAAAACCCACCTTTTTTCTCAGAAAAATTTTAAAACATTCCTTCTAATTATGAATCAGATTGAAATCAATTTAAAGCACTGAAAAAAACAAGTGGACTGAAAATTTCAGGCTTGAACTAATTGAAGAAATCAGCTGTTGCAAAAATTCTTCAAGGTCTGACTACTGCTATGTTGCATCATTAGGAAAGCACTGGAAAGACATGGAGTTTCTTGACAAATGGGAACCCCATCACAATAAACATCTGCAGTGGTTAGACACAAAGGGTTCCAGGATGCAGTCCATGAAATTCCCATTGCCCAGATATCAAATTTAGACCGGTTGAAAGCCATATCCTTGAATATGTGGGTATATTTGGAGCCATGGACATCAAGCTATGATCAAATATATTTACAATACATGTGTCAGTTATCAGCATGAGGATTTCAGATGTGAATGTAAGAGATTCAAATTCCCTGTTCCTTGGGAAGATAAGTTGCCTGAGAGATGAAACAAGGCTGTTATTTGACATGGATCTTTCAGTCCTGTAAAGAAAATGGAATACAAGAAAAACTGGGGGAGTTTTGTGGAAAGCTGAAGCTGGTTCACATTCCTCATGTGTACGCCCATTGAGAAAGATACTGATCGTGAGTTTCTGCCACAGCATATTCTATTGGGACACATTTCTTCTCATACAAGTGTCAATTTTGTCTTCATTTATATGCAGCTTGAAAAATTTCTTTGACACATTTTGAATGATGATAAAAGAACACTACATTTCTCTTCCAAACTAATTTCTAAAAACTTTTTACTTCCCAGACTCTGACAGGGCATGGTCTATAGTCTTATACCCAATATTTTCACAACCAAAGGGCTGAGCTACTCTTGGTGATCTGAATGGTCTTACAGTACACTAACACTCATTCAGGTCCGTTGCCCAACAAAACAACAGAAAACACAACTTTCCCAATTCACAGAATAACAGTAGCAGACTTCATAGAAGTTGTTGGTTCTGCATTTTCTGCAGGTAGTTGCACTGGTTTACTCAGAAAGATGAAACCAAATAGAGAAGAACTTGTAACCTCACAACACTGAGCTCTAGATTGGTGTATCACCTCTCACACAGAGTTGTATCAGCAGACGGGGTGGATTGCTTTCCTACTGGAGCCTGGTGGAACCATTCTGTCTTGCATATAACAAAAACTCATGGGAAAAGGCAGAAATTTGCTTTCTAGCCTGGTGAAAACAGCAAAGACTGTTGATGTCAGACAAGAGCAGAGGAGAGATTCCAGCCTGGGTATCTTGTATTCCACAAGTGCTTCATCCACCAGGCTTTTGTTATTAGATATACACCAAAAGACCTTTCCAATTCTGATTTTATTTAGTGGCAGAAAAAAAGGACATTATTTAAAATCTTGGAGTTTTATAGAATAGATAATTTATGAATGACTTTTAGTTATTTAAATTGACTCATGAATATGGAGAATTAAAATTGAAGAATGTGAATCAGGACAACTAATTCTTAAGAAGATACATTTTAGAAATTACTTGTACCATCCTTGAACTGTACTAGTGGCCAGCTTTTAGTTATTGCTCATTTCATTTCAAGAATCTCAGTAGGAAGCTGAAAAGTGAAAGGGCTGCATAAATCAGGACTGGAGATTACTGTAGAACAAAAGGTGCCACTCAGAAATCATCATGAACGCAAAACCAAAGTTAATTTCTACAGATGTTGACTACAAATTGCTTAGGTGGCTTTGTAGTATGAGGCAATGGCCAAAAAAAAAGTGAGAGAGAAGCTTTACATGATGTAATATCATTAGACCAGGTAACAATTTACATGAGGTAAAAGCTTGGCTCAAAAGTTGTTGATCTTATTTCAAAAAAGAAATCTAGCCATAATGACACAACGAGATATTTTTTTTGCTTCATAGCCTTGCTAGAAAATAATTTTGGTGTATCCAGGTAAAAAACTTTGACTCTTTAAAGGAAGTCATTATCCTTTTGATTGATTAGTCTTCATTTATTATTGAAACAATTCCCGAATGGACCATTCGGAGCTATTTTAATCTAATGATACAAAAATTTAGATTGTGAGATTATGGAATGGTTTCACTCCATTTTTCCCTAAGTAAATTAGTCCCGGTGTCTTTTGAACAAGCTTGATACTGTGATTAATGAAACTTCAAATATTGTGAAATAACTGAAGAATATTTTATGGAACTCAGTAAAAGGTATTAGGTCTGAAAAATTTTGATAAATTGCTGCTAAAACACTACATCTGTACACTGAATTTATATTCGTGAGTGCCCTGATTACAATGATTTTTAATTTGTGTGCAGTGCTACTGTTGTTTTTAATTATCCCATCAACATAAATTTAATAAAAATACTGATTGATTGATATAAATTGTTTGGCTGCATTGCCTGAGCACAAGTATTCAAGCCTAAATTTTGTAAATATTTCTATTATTAATATACAATCCCCATAATTTTGAAACAAATATTATAGCTTAACTGTACAAATTAAATCACATTGTGAACAGTTCCCTGCCTACTCATGCACAAATGTGATGCGAGCTCCAAAAATGAAAAGGAAGGAACAGTGAAGATGGTACCTGGCAGTTTGGTATTACTTTTAGGGGAAGAAAGACCTGAGGAGCTTTTTTTTAACAACAGCAGTGCCTACCCTTTTATCCTTTTGGTTTTATTTTTGTTTTTTTCTTCAAACATGTCTCCCAAAATTCTGGTAACAAATATCACCATATACTGTATCAATATTGTCCTTATCAGTCATGCTAAAGAGCACCCAGACAAGCCATGCAGCTGGACTCATGTCCATTAGCGTGCTTGATGTAGATCCAGTTGTAAACTGCCATGAGAGCTGAGGACAGGTTTTTCTACCAGAGGAACTTCTGGTTATTTCCAGAGCAAACTTTGGTACAAACTGGCATTATAATTAATTTGACAAACAGAAGACTGGAACATTCACTCTCCTTCCAAGGTCCAAACAAGACATGAGCCAATCTGCCACTATGGAAATGAGTGTATGAATTATAAAGAATCATATTTGCATTTGAATAGTGGAAATTGGTGTGGACTTGTAGAACTGGAATTTCAGCTAACTTAAACCAAGTTTGGTTACATGTTTTTTAAGAACTGTGACCAAAACTCAAACCAGAAGTCTGTTAAAATATATAAACACTGTAGCTTGGATTATAGCATATATATTGCAATGATTATCTGATTGATGACTTACTACAGAATTATACATTGCCAAAAAAAAAATATATATATTACAGTCCACTATCCAATAATGACACAGCAGAAAAGGAAAGGTCAAAAATTAAATAAACAAGCACTAAAGAGCAAAACATGAGAAAATAAAACAGAGTTAATATATTAATATACAGGGTATCATGGCAGATCTAAGTAACAAAAAGCATTGGAAAATAAAAAAGGTCTCTCTTCTAAGTTAGCAAAATTGAAAAATGTCATGTTAAACTCAAAGCCAAAGTAAAGCACTGAAAAGTAGTCCACCATCCATCCATTTCACAAACCTAGAGAAATTTCTAAAATTTAAAATGCTTCAGAACAAATGAGGTGTAGCTTCCTTTTCAACATAATGAAGGACATAATGAAGGATATAAGGAGACCTTCCCATGGCATCTGTATCTGTATATAGCTGAACAAGAGAGGACAGAAATTCAGCACAGTGAATAGAATGGGTAGGACAAGGAATCTTGTAGAAATAAGACCCTAATGTACAAAAATCCTATACAATAGTTTGTCCAACATTTCAAAAATACTATTTCTGGAAGAAGGTAAATAAACATACTAGTGGTATTTCGCTATGTGTCTAATTTTCCCTTGAGCCAGTATAATGCTTTGTATATCATTCCATCAAAAATGTCATTTTAATTCACCAGCTGCAATTACATATGATTGCTTAATTAGAGTAAGCTGTAAAAAAAGATTATTCCACACTTGAAAAAATAAACGGTGAGTTTGGCTTTAAAGTAATTTTGCTTCCTGAAATTGTGCTATTAAGCAGACAATGTTTATTTATATGCTGATTTTTTTTAATGGAACAAATTGTGCCATGCTTAATAATATATAATTTATTTTAGACATTATATGCATGGGAAAATGTCACATAATAACCCCTTCAAAAGTATACAGAGCAATGTTATGCAATATCAAGACAGCATGACCGACCTTGTAGAACTGATTTTAAAGAACTCAATATGTTTGTAGCTCAAAGAAGTCTCTACAGTAATGAAAATAATTGTTCTTCATTGTTCATTCTTTATCATTTATGAAGTAATCTTCATACACATATTGTTTTATCTAGTCTAAAGGTCAGCCCTAACTCTGCTGCTTTGCAATGCAGGTTCTACATAATTTCTTAATATCATGACCAAGTAATATTGCAGGTGAAAAATACTACTTGCATGCAAGATCTGACAACTAAAATATATAAATGGGCCTGAAAAGGTGTGTGGCTTTGTAACATTCAGCAACCTATTCAAGTTCCAGGCATAAGCATATTGAAAAGGCTGCATAAAACTAATGGTAGCAAAGACACAATATTTCATCGATGTCTGTAAAGCTTTCTGAATCCCCTCTCTTCCCCTCCATTAATTTCACCTTTCAGGGCTGCAAAAATGTCTTGCTTCGGGTTTATTCCAAAATACCCAAAGAGAGGTTTGTGGTTCAAATTACGTGCTTTAATTTTATTATTAACATTGTTAACTTGTGGGGAAAAGCTTGATTCAGAAAGAGTTTTAGACACCAAATAACATTTTCAGTATCTCAGACCAAAAAATGTTATCCCATTAATTAATAAGGACCTTAGGAGTAAGTCACTTCAATACTGAACTTAAGTCCCCAGCACACAATTAGCTATTAACCTGCAACATGATTTGGCTGTGTAACTTCTCTCCTCTTCAGTGTTCCTGTGGAAATAACACTTTTTCCACCCTTACAAGGTACAGTTTCATAAGGACGTTACTCCCACCTTGAAGTAGAAAAAGTATGTTGATCAGTGCTGCTCTCCTCCTCTGGGTCTGAATGGTGCCAAGCATCCATTTGGTGCTCAATTATTAATGATATTTCTGCATGGCAGTATGAGATTTCATTTGAAATATGGATTGATGGCAGCTCTCTATCTCCTACACAGGAAAATACCTTTGCTTTGCATTTCATTAAAAAAAAACCCCAAAGATATCCTGAGATATCTTCTGATTAGTGACACTTTTTGCTTTTTACTGAAAAAAGAGAAAGAAAAAAAAACCAAAACCAACCCACACTTATGTCTAAGAGTAAAAGCCAGATTCTTACTGCTGGGATTTTTTAATTTTTTTTTGCCCCCAGAGGACACACTATATGAAACAACTCATTCTCACCATTGCAAATTCTTTTGGGTAACCTTCCTCAACTGGTGTAGCATGGACATTTTAACAGAATCTGCATAGTACTACCCACATTTTACCCATGGACTATTTTTCAAGGATCTGACTACTAAATCTTTGACCAAACTCTACAGAAATGTGTGCTATGGCACATCTAGGTTTGGCCTGCCAACATCCCCAAGTTAGGGGACATACTACCACATGGAATGGACTGCTGGTCAAGGCATCCAAGATCCTTTTCATGGAAACCAGGAGAGACTAGGGCAGGAGGGGCCATGAGCATACCTGGGTCTCACCCTAACATAAAGTCAGGACTACCACCAGGATACCAGCACATGGTTCCAAAGTGTAGGCATACTCTAATAAAGTCCATATATAAAGACCATCAGCTCTTGACCTTGTGGGTCAGTACAGGGTCCCACAGCTTCACTGGGAATAAATAAATAGATGAAATTAGGGATCTGTACTTTAAGATATCAAAAACCGTTTTCTACAGAACTGTTGGGGATGACTATTGTTCTCATTCAGGATGATGATTCCCATATTCTCCCTTTATTTCCCATTATTCCTCATCCATTAATTTTGGTCTGCTCTTTGTGGAAAGATGAAGCAAGCAAGGAAAAGATCCAACAGTTCTTCAAACCTGAGCAGTCATTCTGGTGCTTCCTGCCTGGTATCATATGTACAAGTTTGATAAAAGCCAAGGCAGGGCAGGCATGGCTTCTCTCAGCCCAGGAGTAAGTTTCTTTCTCTCTGTTGTTCCCCTCTGGAAAGTGCAGAGCAGTGCTGCGTAAGATAGTGATGTAACATTATTTGGCAAATGGATAACCACTGCAGTGACTGAATTACTAGGAATTACTTCGCAAATTTCCTGCTCAACACTTATAAAACATATTAACATATATCATCGAGCATTTTTTCTTAAGACAACTCACCCACAATGAATATAGCCCACAAAGCCACACACAAAGACCCCCCAAAAAACTACTAAAAATGACCCAAAATTCTTCAACATAATTTAGTATCTGCCTTTCTGCACAGAAGCAAAGTCTTCTCTCTCTTTTCTAACCAATGCATAACCCTGGAACTGACTCTGAGAAATCTATTCTTGCAAATACTGGTCACATTACAGCATTTTCTGCCTCCTCCACACACCAGCTGAAGTACCAGATTAATTTTCGCATTAGCACTTGTTATGACAACTGCAAGGAAATGTTTCAGGGTTTTTTCTTTCCTCAGATTAAATCTTTCACAGCAATCCTTTGTTTTAACAACCAGGAAGAGGACAATTTGAGGCAAGATCATGTCCTTTATCTGCTCTGAAAGCTGAAAACCCTTTTTACATAGAACATCTGATGGGCCTTTCCACAATGGCCACCCAAAGAAATGCACTTTCTGCACTAGAAGAGTTGATTAGAGTTTGGTCACTGATTTCATAATTACATCAATATTTAGTACTGAATCACTGGCAGTGGAATGCTTACCATGGTTCGAGGCTTTGAGACATTCTGTGACAAGATACTATTTCTGATGGTGTCATTTGCTCTTGAGTGGATGGGAAAACTTGGGAGATTCATAGCAGCCTCTCTGCTGACTTTCACAGCAAGGAAATTTATGTTAATGATTGGGCAATGGACAATTTAGGACGTTGCTTTATCTGGGTCATATGCATCCTAAACAGGGTATTTTTGGGATGAAGTTACGATGGACACTTACCTCTTGTTTCCTTCCCTTTTAGTATTCAACTTATTGTGAGTATTTAGTCTCCACATTCCTTCTTTTAGTCTTGACTTTTTCTCCTTGTGTCTCACTGGGCACAGAGTACTTCTTCGGTCATCAAGTCTAAATGTAACAATATTCCTTTCCTGCTCTTGCTAAATTCTACTTTCTTTGATGTCTAACACCTTTACCCCAACTTACTTTCCTTTTCTTTCTTGTGAAGTTTCTACATATTCTCTCCTCTTTGTTCTTTCTCTCTGGCTACTCTAACTGAATTTGTATGATCCAGTTTGACTTCCTTTGTATTTTTCAATGAATTTATCTACTTGCTAAGCCCCTCCACTTTTTCCTCTGCTCTAGGAATGTACTTCCACTTAATATGTATGTGTCCTGCGTGAGCTTCATGCCTATCTGGGACCACTGCATAAACCACACTCTGCATTGCCTTAAAACCCTTGGTAGCCGGTCTGCCAAGTTCCTGTTGTTCCTCCTTTCAGTAAGGTCATAATTTGTAAACAAAAGGACTACTCTGCACTGAGCACGTGTCATTTTACTGCCTCCAGTTCACTCTCGGGTTCACGATGCTTCTTCCTCAGTTCCTTAGAAAAATGCACAGCACCTTTGAGGATTTACTACAACTGCATCCAAAGTTTATCCAGACTGCATGTACCTAGTTTATGTCTCAGCTACAGGGTTGTTTTCTTCAAAGTATATTTTGCTATCTAGGTCAGGTAACGGACAAGCAGTAAGTCAGTCATTTATTCTGTAATGTTAGCAGAGTTAAAAGGTACAGGCTTCCTTGCACAAGTGTGTTAAATACCCACATAATGCAACTCATAGCACATGGAAATGGAGTATCACCCAAAAAATCCTTCAGAAGACATCTGTAGGCATTTTCCCCAAATTTATTAAAGCATTTAAATAGATATTTCAAGACCTAGCACAAGAATTTGTACAATTAGGGTGATATTCACCACTGGGAAGAGAGCCGGCATAAGACTTCTTCAATGTTCACATTCCACTTCGGTGATCAGAGTGTCAAGGTCCTACCCTGGTATCCTATCCAGGGATTAATTAGATCTCTGTGTATTACTCTTTTATCTAAGTGAATTTTTCATCCAGGTGCAAGGTATGATATGTAAAACATTCATAGCACTGTGCTGCACTCTAGGATTGGGATTATTTTCACAAGACTTTATGTCTACATCTCAGCAAGTCATCTAGTGTCCTTCTACTGCTAATGAAGAGAGAGAAAGGCCCATTCATGACATGAACTGTGAGCCCACACAAATTTTATCCAAGCATTCAATTGCGCCCATGCTTGTTTTGACAAGCAGAGGAACAAGTCAAGCATTACAAAGGTGAAGGATCAGAGAAAAGATTAATTAGGATTGAGAATGTGGCCACCAGTTGATTTCTCACTGATCCTTAATTCAGCTGTTGTTTCCCTTAAACTGTTTAGGCAAACATTTTGGTCTAACTGTGAAAAAAACCTGAAGACAAAAGGTTAGCATAGTATTTATTCCCTAGGATTTTTTAGGTTCTCCTATATATATATTAAAAAAGGAAATGGTGAGCACCTCCCTTGCATAGCCTTGTTTGCTTTGACACAGGTGTGGGGTTTTACGCAGTTATTCCACCGCTCCCACGGCTGCTTTGCACTGTACCCCAGCACTGCCACAGTAGCATTCATGTGCATGGCCCTTGGCACAGCAGCTGTCACAGAAAGCTGGGCACACAATCACTTCTTTCTGTTTGCTCCTGTTGTTGTCGTGATTTATTAGGTACAAAGGCAGGAGACTGGCCCCGCACAAGTCGGAAATAGAGTGTTTCACCCCAAAAGGGAGTATGGGGAATGGTGGGAGAGCTACAATGACCAGGTAAGCATACAGCAAGTGGCCTTAGGGCAGTGTGATATGTCTGTGAACAAGAGGAGCAGCCCTGGGACAAAGCCAGGCCAGATCCTCTGTCTGTAATTCCTGTGCATCCCATATAGCATGTTTAGAAAAGAAAAAGAAAAAAAAAAAAAAGACAACATGTGGCCACTGCTGATTTCTATGTTCCATCTGACCACCAAAAAAAACCTGCACCTTGTTCATTTGAGTGATCCAAACCACGTGTCCTGTGTGATGTTGTTGTAATATGGTGCTTTGGGGAGGAGAAACCTAACAACTGACTCTTAAAGCCAGTAGAGCAGACAAAGAGAGACAGCATTCATTCAAACGTGAACTAATCATCTCTAGAACGCCTCTGGAGTGGTGATCCTGCTACATATTAGAGGTTACATTAGGACTAATCAGAAAGCTTTTAATAAAGGTAGAGAAAAACTGATTGATGAAAACATTTTCAATATGAAAATGTCAGTTCTTCTCAAAATATCTTGGGGGAAAATACTGAGTTTTACAGTAACTTTAAGAAAAGATTTCAAACTCATTTTAGAGTTCAGACCATATTTTTCACAACTTTCTCCATTTACTTTATTTTATATTTTTATTTTCAGTTTTGTTTTGCTCATTATATACTGCAGGACTTTATACACCGATATATTGCCAACCTTAATGAATATCAAATACTAAATTTTTTACTGTTACCAAGATGAACTGTTTCAAATTGGCCATTTTGATGGTTTTGCATGAAAATGTTTCAAACTATTTAATTCTGTGAAATACTTGGAGATTTCAGCTATTCATATCTTTTCAAGTCCAGCCAGATTTCCAAATGTTGAACTCTCCCATAGGACAGAAAATCCATTTCTCCAGACATCTCCATTAATAAATGAATAAGCTGCATGTGTCACAGATGGCTATAAATCTTTCATGAAGCAATACTCTTAATAAGCATTGTATCACCGTCTTACGTTCTACTACAAGTTAGAAGCATTTTGTTAACCATTTATCAAAAGATCCACTCATTCCTTATTGACCCCTGCAAGGTATTTATAAATGTAACCTTAAAGCACATTATGACCCAATTATACTTTTGCTTTTCGCAAGTGTCACAACACAGGTGAATTTTATCTTTGCAGGAGGGCGCTCCGTGAAACACTTGCACAGCATTACGTTCCCCCTGGGTACAGCAATATCCACTCACGTACATAAGGCTATCAACTATAACACCACATAGCACAAACCTGGGGGACTCCTGCTGTTTAACTAACATCAGGAGCATTCATCATGGGGTGTTGTACAAAATGTATACACGCCTGTTAGTTTTTGTCAGCTGGGATTCTGTTTCTTGTCTGCGTGTTGTGTGGGTTTATTTTTTTTCCTGCATTGCATCTCCTTCAGTCACATTTATTCTTCATTTAAAAGCTATCTGGAGTCACTATATAAGAGAATTTTGAAGAGAAGGAAAGTACATGTAAATGTCAAACAACTGTATTTTGTTGTACAGTATTCAGCTGTTTTGCCTGGCCATATATATACACTTGAAAAAACTTCTTTTTTATATTTTATATCTTCACAGTGAAGAATCTGTTTGCAATCCAGACTGTAATCGATCTGAGTCAAGTAGAGAGGAGAAAAAGGTTCCTGTTAAAGAGGATGCCCTAACAGTCAAAAAGACTGGAAACTGTGTCAGTCTAATAGTTCCACAGCAAGACTGTCAGCTGCAAGACCTACTCAAACAGTTAAGAAAACCTGCTGTTAACAGAGAGTGCAATCACATTTGACGGCTGTTTTTTGTTGTCTTCAGCCACAGTGTCCTGGCCAGTGGTCCTTGTCAAATTTCATGAGCTAAGTAGAGTTGCCACTGAATAGCCTGGGAATCTCCCAGAGAGAACATAGATGTTGCAGAAGGGAAAGTAGGTGCCATTCTCCTGTCTCAGTAGGTATCAGTGCTAGAAGTCACTGGGATGAAATGCAGATGGAGAAATACAGAAGCAGGGATCTGACCATCTGTGAATAATGAAAAAGTCTCATTATCTCAGGGGATAAGGAGGTCCAGGATACTGACAGAATCCCACTTAAATCCTTTCAGTCTAAAAAATGTTGTGCAGTTTCATACTGGGCAGTATTATTCAGCTCATGTTCTCAAATCCCTCATGTAATATTATTTTTGTGTTCCAAACCTAGTGTAGATATTTTTCACACCAGGGCCTAACTATATCTGTATATTAATCTTACAAATGGCTTGGGATTTTTCAAGATGAAAAGTGACATAAAAATAGCAGTAATGGGTGCACTACACGATGCTTTGTAAGGCAATTTCTGATTAAGACAAGTTTCTACATCCTTCATCACCTGTGTGCATCTTTCACATATACTCGATAAAATCAGTTTTGGAATGGGATATTTTAGGAGGCTTTCACAAAGGAGGCATCACAACTTTTTTTTTAAATTTCTTGCATTGTATTTGCATTTCTGATTTGATTAAATGCATCAAATAAGAAACTGCTTAATAATTCATGAGTGCTTTTTCTGCTGATAAGTCCTAAGTGCATGAATATCTCTGTAATTATTTATCAGGCATACCAAGCACCTGAAATTCCTTCAATTGTATGCTCTTTGCAGAGGATAGGACTCAGATCAACCCCTGGCTCTGATGATACAACCAGGAGAGTTAATTTTTTTTTTTTTCTTGTGTACTGCTTGTTTTCCTGATTTCAGGGTCAGGTAAGCTGATGGTTCCTATTTTTCCCAGATTCTATTTCATACCCTTAGCAAACTATCAATGAAAAAAAACCCCAAGAAAACCCCAACCATGTTGACTAAGCAATGTTGAAAGCATCTTAAAACTTTGTGCATTTTCCTTTCTCCATCCTGTGAATAGGATGTTCCAGTGTAGCAGAGATGTCCTCAGAGATGCTTGAAATAACATTTTTTTGGATGAGAAGAGAAATACAGCACTAGCTGCCTTAATTAACAATTACAATGAGGTCATAGAAGACCTCTTATAGAGGAAAGAAACTACATCTGGTATCAGAATAATTCTTGCATTTTGGGTCATGATAATAGGCATCTGTTTCATTCAGATACCAGACACTTAATTTCCCATCCTAACTAGGCATGCTGCTGAAACAGCTGCCAGAATCAGCATCACTGGTGTCTGCGCTGGGAGGTCATTGGCAAAGTTTCTGTCCATCAGCTCTCTCTCACTTTGTAGTTTCTTCCATCCTTGTACACTAAAGTTATTCATGTAAATGTCAGTTGTGATTTTCACGAGGAAAGGAGCTATCAACGGATTACAGTTTGGGGAGTAATGTAAATAAATGCCCTTGTTATTGTTAACAGAAAAAAAAATTGCTTGCAAAATAATTGCAAAGTATCTTGTTTACTTCTAGAACTTCAGACAAAAACATTTTTTCCTCGGCATCATTTCTCTTTTGTGTCTCATTATTTATCTCCACAGAAAGCAATTTGGGAATAAATTAAGCTAAATTTCTTGAGTGATGTATCTCTAGCAGGCCATTTGTGTGTGGCAGAATTAGCTTTCAACCACAGAAACAAGTATATAGGCATGTAGAGGTTTCCTTAAAAGCTATTTAAAATTAAAATAGCAACAACATAACCCATTACAGTCATAGAACTGACCTAGTTTAGACACCTTAAGGTTCTGTGTCCAGTTTTAGCCAGTCATCCAGGCTGTCCCATAGTTGTAGAAGAAATTATGACCAAGGATGAAGAACTTGAGTGACTGCAAACAAAATGTATGCTGATCTGAGATTGGCTTAATTGGCAAGACTAGAGAAACAAAACACACATATGCCCATGCCTGCCTGCATCACAGGCCTACACACAGATCACCCCTTATGAAGAGTCAGTTTTTAATTAAATCTACAGCTAGCACACAAATCCTTTTCGGCAGAGTAATTATATCACTGAGTCTTTAATAAGGTTTCAGCAGAGGACTCTAAAAGGGCAACAGCTTCTTATTCTTTATTTGGAATAATAAGAGTTCTCCTTTTTTGAAAGTTGTATGGACTAAGTTAAGAACAGAAGTTTATCCTGCTTACCATTTCTAGCTGCTTCTGTGGATAAGACAGAAAGACTTCTCCCTTAAATAAAGAAGACGACTGCTCTTAAAAAATAACCTTAGTCTGCACAGTGTTGGAGAAATAAGTTAATCATGTCAGCTTCTTTAAAAAAAAAAATGTTCCTTTAAGTCCATTGTTTCAGCCACTGAAATATCTAAGCATAACTTTGCTGCTCATGAAAATTTAGACCATAAATATGAACTTTCATGCATGGACTTATAAATTAAAGAATTATAAATTATCCGTTATTATATTCATGTGAGGATGGGTTGCAAACAGATCATACTGGTCTCCATCAAGTTATTGTTCAGTATCTGTTTTCAGCTGTATCATTTCAAATCTGGAATCAGATACTGATACTGGCATGTGATAGAGAACAAAAATTCCCCTATATTTTTGTATTAATCTCTAGTATTCCAGTTTCCACTGATGAATAAAAAATACCGTGTAGCTATGCATTCTAAGCTTTCTTAGGGAAGAATAAATTCCATTATTTTAAACTGTTTTTCCTATTGCATTCAAATTTATTAACAAAAGAACAAGTATTTATTTTCAAATTAGATATGCTTTCAGTAACTCTCCGAATACTATTCCCTAGGCACTCATCATCACAATTAATTTTAGCAACTTCAGGTAATTAATGTGAATAGCACCCTTGCTAAAATATGAGCATTTTCAGCTTCTATGACTGTCAAATCCTCTTCCCGTTTTTCATTTCATCTGTATTCTGAATGACCTCACAAAACACATTTGCTTTAATAGCATCTAGCTAAAGAAGCCCTGGTAACAGAGCTATGCACCATTTCATAGATAACATACCATAGAGCAAGAAATGCTGAAACAGAATTTCTGCTACCTCAACCAGAAAGAAAGAAAAAAAAGTGTAAAGGGAGAGGAACATTTTTTTCTTAAAATCTAAGGGGATAAAAGCAGTTAATATCACTTATGAATACAGACCAAAGAGAAAAATTTAGTGACTCTAAAAAAAGATTAAGGGAAGAAAATGAGAAACAATACTAATTGCTATTATGTCAGCAAGTGGACATCTGTAGAGGAAATATTTGAAATATGAGAGATTTCAAAAGCTCTATGCCACTTTCGTTTCTTGTACATATTATATCATGGTAGGTAGCAGGCTAGGAAAAAAACTAACCAATAAAATCAAAGCAGCTTTTGGTATGACAGGTTCTGAGGAAATGCCTGTTATACGTAATTAAACATACAGTGAATGAAAATAAAAGCTGTGTGATGCAAAAACGGGTTTTTTTGTTCTCCTCCCCAAATACATATTTTGCTAACATTTTGGTTTGGAAATTATGTCACTGATTGAGTGGAGTTTGCTCTTCTCCATATATGACCTGTACTGACTCTGCTCTGCTCCTCTCAGTACAGTATGCAGGCAGAAAAGCAGAGTGAGATAGAAAAACGTGTATTCAGCAAGACCTAGCAGTGGAATTCCTTTTGGGAGCTCAAAAGCGTAATTCTGCCGTTATCACGTGAGGGAGCCAAAATCTGTTTGCAAGAAAACTCTGATATTTCACTGACCTAAAGTTTCCCATTATCAAAGGGTCATGGCAGAGCTGGGCATAATAAATGTAAACAATTCCATTAGTAGACATCTTAGTCCATCCATTTTATCTTTATTTCTCTGTTTTCAAACTGTGTGCATTGCGGTGGTTTCCAGTTAACTTGCAGGAACAGCAGGAACATGCAGCCAGAGGAGTATCACAAGGTGTTATCACTGGAATTTACGTGTAACCTACCGTCATACCAATATATAAAAATAAGTGGTGCTCCTTTCACAGAGGTGATAAATGATTGCACGCCTCAGTCCAGTGTTGACTTTGTAGTAATTGGTACAGCGTGATAAAGTGAATGATATATTTCTTGGATAACAGCTCCAATTATTGATGGGCAAACTACCAGGATTTCAACTGTAGGGTTCATTCCTTACAGATAAATGGCAGCTTGCTTCCTATTCAGTTTTTTTGTACCAAGGAGTAGTTTGCAATGAATAATGATCAAGTCTTTTAGGCTTTTGTACAAAATTTACATCAAATTTACATCAAACTGACACTGAGTCTCCTTTGGAGCCCTAGGATCTCCATGAAAGTAAAGCATACAGCTTGATTACTCATGGGCACAGTGCAAAGGTAGTAAATGAGTATATCAGCCAAGACTGACCCAAAACCAAACTGGGATTCAGGGAGGCCGGTGACAGCTGCTCCACTGAAGATTTGTCAGGTCAAAATTCCCCAAGGTGGGACACATCCCCAGAGTTCTTCCTTTTCTGGTTCCCAGGCTTCTCAGCCTCCTCAATAATTGTCTCCTAAATGGGGACCAGGGAAGTAGTCAGGTGTTCCCTTTGCAACCTCTTACAATCTGACCTTTAGTCAACTGAAAATGTCTACACGCATTTAGTACTCATGTACGCACTTAAAGCCATAGGGTTTGAACATCTGCATTAAGCCTGTTTGAGTTCCAGAGGGGTGCTAGAAAATACCTTTCTTTGGGCAAATGTTCCTAATGTTTACGGCATTTTTTTCACCTCTGTGGTAAGCTGGTCTGTCACAGATCCCTTTGAGCTCTGAACTCAGCAGGAGTTAAAAGACCTTGCCAGGGAGGAAATCCTAGGATGGAACTAGGACCTTTTTTCTGCCAGATCAAAGACACAAGTGCTGGGTCACACAGCCTCCTGGTCCAGCTCAAACTCAGTAGGAGATGGGAGGTTTCATAGTCATCATACCAGAACCAGAGGCAAGATCCCACCTGCCAAAGGATTCAAATCCTGTTCCTGCTGCTGGCACTGAGCTCCTGCTGAGCTCAGGACTCAGCACGGCCAAGGAGCCACCGCTCTCAACACCACTGAGTAAATGGTAGAGTGAGAGGAGCACACGATCCTCAGAGGCAATACTTTTCTTCTGAGCATGTTACAGACACTAGTGCCAACTCCGGTGCAGCTCAGAATCACGTCCACCGAGTCAAGATGACCAGCGCTAAGGGTTAGTTTTTGCTCTTCATGCTTGGTCTGATTGAGGTACAGCAAAAGGCAGGGACTGTCTCAATAGCAAGTTGTAAGTCACAAGCCATTCTGCCTGGCATTTTGGAGGCAGGTGCATAACAGTTAACTTCCAAGATCCAGATACTTTCCTGGTGATCACTGCAGCAAAGGGGTGAGCCCTTATATACTTATACAGATCATGTCCCAGTCAAGCCTCTCTTAAAATACCCACTGGTTTATGTTGTATTTGTCTACTGGATTCTGTCATGCTGCTTTTGAAAGGGAAAGTTGTTGGCATATGTTGTGTTACATGATCCATCATAATTCCATGTAACATAATTGTGGATGTGAACCCACAACAAGGTTTTGTTTACACTCAGTGTACAACTTTTTTTAGATGACTGGAAGAGCTCTTAAACTGATTGTGCATGGCAAGCCTCCACATGAAGGCTTGTATAAAGTCATCTCTGTTTAGTAAACTATGTGTCTTGCAAACTGTTACACTGCAGGCTAACATGTGTGAGCATATTTAATTCAGGGTTTAAAAGCAAACAAACAACCAACAAATTTGTGATACTCTGCCAGGGTCTCCAATGTGGTTGTCTTTCCAAAAATCCTAAATGGCTTTAGCAAATGTTTTGGAAACAAAAGTGAATTTTTGAAAGTTCTGTTGCATTTTATATATAAATCACATTTATTTGTATGTGGAGATTATGCTTTTCCTGTTGACATCATTTCAGAGTCATTGTCTGGTTCAGTGAAGAAATATTTCTCATTGTCTTTCTTGATCCCAAGAACTATAGGTTAATGTATGGATAAAACACAGCTTATCAGCCTAAGTAAGATGTAGCAGGAAAGGAGTGGTTTCATACTATGTGTTTATAAGTGCTGCAGCTGGCTTTTCTTAAGTCAAAATAAAAGAAAAATAAGCATCTTTGATAAAGATCAGGGTATAACAGGATCTGAAAAGAAATTACCCCAAGAGGACTCATTCTGCAGGAGAGTGGAGCAAAATGTTTACTGATGTCTCCAAATTCAGGTCACCGTGAGGAGCTGCACATATAGCTTGTCCATTATTTCTTTCCTATTAGGAATATAGTTTTATTCTCTGACCTGACCTGCAATTAAAAGAATTAAGTTCTTTAAGGTAGTGCTGGCTAATTTACCAAGCACCTTGATGAAGAACATGTCACCCATTGGAAGAATCTCTCCACCCATAGTCAGAATAGCCTTTTCTGAAGTATTGCTTCAGTACTTCCAAGTACTGGGATATAAATAGATATTTTTCCCAGCCACAATGAACTACACTTCTCCATCTCCCAGTCTAAACTTCCTGTCCTGTACCAGGAATCCATGGCCATCACCCTACACCAAGCTCCTGGACCACTGAATGTTTCCAAGCCAGGTTTCATATCTGCCCGCTACAATCCATCCAGTCCAGCTCCCTCATCTATTCCCTTCAATCATTCACCTCTTCCTCACTCTTCCATGCACCCCTCAGTCCCCTTCCCGACACCAATCCAACAGAAAGGAAACCATCGATCTCCCCAAGCTGGACACTGACTATGTCCCTTGGGCAGCAGTAAAGGGGTCAGCAGTGGCTACGAACTAGCACAGAGTAGGTCACAATTCAAGGTACAAATGGCTTGTGAAATGAGCTGGCAAACTCTGTTTTCCTAAAACATATAGGCACCAGTGATAGATACAGATATATCACAACAGATCAAAATAGGTGTAGATATAAATAGCATAGATATAGATGAAATAACAGTCAGCTTTATGATTAATATAATCTTTGTGATGCCATGTACCCATCAAATAGGTACAGTGATTACACTTTTAACTTTGATGCAAGTTACCATCTTATCTCATTTCTGTTTACAGCTCTAATGGGAAATCAGTTTCCTGGGCCCAGAACGAGAAAAGCAGCAGAGGAGCACACCTTTGGCAGCGGTTGTCAATCCACATCAACAAAAAAGAGAACCCCAATCAAACTGCAGTGATCAAGCCTTTTTCTAAAAGCACAGATAGTAGCCGACATAGCAGCAGTGCTACGTTTCCCGAGGCCAGTGCCAAAACACTTTACGATGTTTCAGAAGCAGAAGAGCAACACCCAGCTCAGTACCGACCACAGACTCCCTCGCCTATCAGCACCTTGAGCCACAGAACTGCCTCCGTTAGCAGAACAGAAGATGATGCCCCTACCTTCCAGTCAGAGCCTCCTCAGAGAAGTAGCTCCTCTCAAGGCTCCCTCATGGAGCAGATCAGTAGCGTGGTTACTCGCTTTACAGCCAATATCAGCGAGCTGAACAATATGATGCTTTCAACAGCCACTCCAGGGACAATGGTGGCCACTCCTCTCTGCTCTTCATACCTGATTCCACGGGAAATCCAGCTCCCTACGACAATGACCACGTTTGCAGAGATCCAACCACTTCCTGCCATTGAAGTCAATGGCGCTTCGCAGTCAGCTAGGAAACCTTCAAATGGCAGCATCAAAGAAGGTACTTCAGAGACCCCATCAACCAAGCAAGACCTTGAGGAGTTGGTAGCTTTAACTCCTCCTTCTCCTTTTAGAGACTCCATTGATTCTGGAAGTGCATCTCCCAGCTCTCCAGTTTCCGAATCAGCCCTCTGTATCCCATCCTCCCCAAAGTATGACACGCTCCTCATCAGAGATTATACTCAAAGTTCTTCTTCGCTGTGAATGTAGTTCAAGACAACGTTGGATCTCAACGACTACAAGCAAGTAGGAGGGGACAGCCAAGCCTTCAAGATCTCCAGTGTTAACGCAGATAGGGTGAGAGGCATTGGGTCATCTTGTGAGAAAAAGGAGAGGAAGAAGAAGAAATACTTGAGAAGTGGAAACATCAGATTAATTATGCTGTTTTAAAGACAAAATGACTCTTGGCAGATTATCGTGGCCTTAAAAAAACATGGGCTTTTCAGAAACACTGAATCTATTTTTGAGGGCTTATAAGGAGTCTGTTAAATCAGTTACATACCAAGTGCTTTGCTTTAGTATTACAATGAACTGTGTGTACAATATACGGGGTGGGGGGGGAAACTAGATTGTAAACAACTCTACAATGGTTTGTTTGTTTACTCTGATTCCTTACCCAGAAGTGAACCTTGATCTTTTATCAAGAATAGAAGACCAAACATTGAATGTACATTTTCTAACAGACTCAAATCTGGGACCAACCTGTCAAGCTTTCTTTTTTTTTTTCTATGAAGATCTCAAAAAGCAGTAATGTATGTTGAACAACTACCAAACTTTTTGCTGAAGCATATTGTGTCCGTGATACATTATACGTGGATAACACTAAGCTGAGGCTTTGCAGTGAGTGACTGCAATATGGAGGGCTTTACAAGTGACTTCTCGACCTACGCATTTGTTTGTGAAATTCTCTTCTATCGATATCAAAAATTCTATTTGTTAACATTGGATTCACCTTCACAGCAACAAAACCCAAGGAAGATTTCCTGACTATTTCACCATGTTGCCAACTAATAATGAAGTAGCAAAAAATATTTTCTGGAGTACTGTTTTGTAATTCCCTTATCAGGGCAAGTTGTTGAGGTGAATATTCTCTCTCTAGCAGCACTACCAAGCTATATTATAGCTGCACTCCCTCCTGAAATTAACACATTTTTATGGATGTTCTTATGCTAATATTACAAGTTAAAATACCTATTCAGGCTCCCATAGTTTTTGCTTGTAAGGAACAGGTAAACACCCTAAGAATCTTCTCCATACTTTGAATGACAGAATTCTAGTAGACCAATCTGGATTATGATGAATGCTAACTGTCAGTAGAAAGGTTGTCATGATCATAATTCATATATAGGGGGGAAAAAAACCCGGTGTCAAAATCTGCTTAGAGGTGATTTAGCTACTCTTTAATAAGCAACAATTTTAACTTTATTTAGCTGTTGATGCCTTGCAGCTATGAACTGGGAAAAAAAAAAAAAAAGAAAAAAAAAAGAAAAAAATACTTTAAAAGCAATACAGAGTAAAGGATAAAACAGAGAAGACCTAATGAGAGATGAACCAACAGAGTCTTTGTTTCTTAGCAACTCACAGAAGCAGCAAGGGGATTCCTCATATTTTTTTCCTATATCAAGGTAGTACAGTTCAGTGCACTTCATACTGTCACAGCACTTTTTTAATACAGGCAGGGAAGAGTTTTAAAGTTTGAATAGAAGCTAAATAATTTTTGATAGGTATAGTTACATAGAACTTGTAAGTCAGGCCCTAAACGCACACTGCATTGGCTCTCTCCTTCATGATATAGCTGTCCTCAGGTGCCAAACTTTTATGGGTTTCTTTTATTTTATTAAAGGATAGTATCAAGTGGTGAGTGATGTACTTCAATTCAAAACTGAGTTGATGTAGCCTTATATAGAAGACAGCCTCATGGAAGGGAGCCTTGAAATAAGGCTGCTATGTTTTATTTTCAAAACTAGATCTTACTTCTTCAAAAATAACATTTTGCAATCAAAACTCATAACCCCTTTTCCTCCCTCATGTCAAAAATAATTATTTGATTAAAAACTATTTATAAAAAAAAAAAAGATGAAAGCACATTCATGTACTTTAGCAAAGAGCATTTTTTATTCCTTTGGGAAACTAGTTTCACCATTATGTGCTGCACCCCAATTCGCTGCTCAACAACATTAAATAAAAGTAATAGATGACTGAATATCCAGGCTAACACGTCACAGAGATACTCCAGTGACTCTGTACATCCTGCACAATGCAATGTTATCCAGTAACAGTCTGTGGGAATGCTTATTTCACTAGGTATGGTCACTTACTAGCTATTCCTACAGCATGAACCAGCAGGTCACAAAACAGCTCTACTCCAGAAGGCAGGTAGATACACCAAGTCATGGCTGTAGGCACTTGTAGCTTATATGTAGTTCTTGCCTCCTCACAGGACTGATTAGCACTGATTCAGTTCTGTGCAGCTGTATGGCTTCCATACCAGAGCTTGGTTTTGCCCTCCTGGTTCACAGTATTAGCATGCCCCATCAGTCCTTAGCTGCCCGTGTCTTTAGGAGAAAGCATCTTCTTTCACAGGTTACAATCCACATTTAAAGGGAAGGGCATATCCAATCAGTCTATGGCACAAATTCTCATTTAGGGAGTCCAGATCACTTAAATGTTGTTCATGGAAGATTTATATGACAATACATGTTTCCCATCGGTACAATACTGTTTTGATATGTACAGAGTGTACTGAGACAGTTAATATGAATTTCAGAGATTCTATTACTAGCTGTTCTCATACTTTAAGCTGTTGACTACTGCCCTTATTAGAACATTCTTCATCTTGATCTTTACCTAATCTTTTAGGTTCCCATTTCCGTAGTCCTTTCTTATGTCGGTGGACACTTACTGTCAACGTGTCCTGGCTAAAATCTGTGCGCTTCGCCGCACTAATACAATAATCAGCAATGAAAGCAAGGATTATTCAAACAGACACAAAATATTTTCTTAAAAATAAAATTAGAAAAAAGGAGTGAGAAATAGAAACTGTCATACCATTACTCAGCATAAATATACCTCTTCTGCTCCCAAACTGGCCAGAGCAATTGCTCAGAACTTCTTGGCAATGTTCATGCGTATTGCCAAGATGGCATATACTACACACAAACCTCTCAATCCAACACCTGAATAAATGTTTTAAGAGGCTGAAAACCTAACATGACAGGAACAATATTTTAAACACTTTTACCCACTCTCACTTTGGGAGGACTCAAGCATCTTTTCTATATTCATTACCCACAAAAGAAATTCTAATTGCACAAGGATCCAAGGATGGACCCTACTGAGATTGTACTTCCTTGTTGCTGGTCTATCTTTAATGAAAGATAGGTCAGCCTTAGTGTCATTTAAAAAAGGCATAATCCAATTTAATTGCACATGCTGGAATGCGCCGGTGTCACCTTGTATGATATGCTTGGATTTCATCAAAGGCAGGAAAGGGTTTTTTTGGGAAGAAGATAATAATTGTCTAATGACTGTAGTATTAAATCAAAGGACCCCAGTGGGAGATTTGCAAGACTGGAAAATACTTTGCCATAATTTTCTTGACATGAAAAAAAAAGATTATGAATGACAGACATTATGATTTCATTATGCTGTTTGTATGCTAGTCTCTGTTTGTGACGTTAAGATATAAAGGCAGAGTTTTTCAGCCATAAAACCAAGGTTACAATCATGAACACTTTACAATCTAAAGAATGTGCAAGTACCAACTGAATGGCTTGAAACTGCCTTCCAATTTAGTGCTGCTGCCAGAAAGGGAATTAAAAAAAGTTGAAACTATTGTCATTCTTGACCACAGGGACCTTGGAAAAACACTTGTTTCTTTCATGCTTGAGTCCAGCCCTGAAGAGTGAAGGTGTAACCAGGTCTGGAATCTGTGCTTTTGAAATAAAGTGAATCACTCTGATGAGCCAGTTGTGAAGAAGTGTTAGCAATATTCAAGAAGAACTATATTTTTTAATTGGCTCTGGAGAATAATTGCATTACTTTGGAGATGTGCTTCCTTGTACTTAATTTTGAACATTTGTTGCCTAGAACCATTCAGATACCTTAGGCAAGAGATTTTTAGACCATGGTCCACAAAGCACTTGCTGACACTGCATGGGAGTCTGGTTAATCACAACGTGCTGGTTTCTTCCATTGATTTCCAATGACAAAAGCAAATTTAAAGTTAAATGCTAATGAAAAATTAACTCTTAAAGGTTTTTAAAAAAAATATTGTTATCTGGCTTGGTTGTTTATTCAATTGCTATGTTTGCAAAGTGAAACCTTTGTGATCATAACTGGGTGAATAAGGTCTCCAAAGAGAGTAAATGAGAAGGCCAATCCATGAGTCAGACTCTGGATGATAGTGGACTTCACCTAGGGATGTTTTCTTTAGGGAGACCAAGACCAGACGGAAGGACAGCATAGCTGTGGTTGTAAATTCTGTAGAGGAAAGTGTGCAACTTTGCTATTCTGCTTAATACATAATTTATGAGGTGAGAGGCAAAAACATGAGAGTAACAACAGCAAACAAAAGATGTCAGGTCCTTAGGGAAATCAGAACACTATATTCAGGATTAATAATGTGACCATTACTTTTTAATTGTCTTGGAGACCAGTGTCAGGACTGACCCAAAAAAAAAGGACTTCAGTGCCTAAAGTTAGGATTTCAGCAGAATTTAATACCTCCATTTAAAAATCAGTTTTAGAACCACTATCTAACTGCCACTTTATTCAGGCATCTAACATTGTACATGTGCATATACTCGGAACCGATCTTGACACATCTAAGCATCTTTACACCTAACTCATGCTAAAACTCATCAGGGTTTTACTCTCAGCTGGAGAACAGCATTTCCTAGGTTATATCCCTGTATATCCCATGGGCGAGTACACAGAGCACACAGCACATAGGACAACAGGATCACAATCCCTACAGAAATGGAGTAGAAATCATTCTTTGTTTTAAGGCTGTGGGCCTGGTTATGCTGCTGGTTTTTTAATAGCCTTGAGGTTAGAGCAATCAGGCCAAAGGCAAGAGACCTAAATTCAGACTCAACCACTGCTGTAGGTGATTGAAATTTTCCTCCTGGCTGGAAAGAGTTCTAATGACTGGGTGCTGGAGCACACTCTGTTCATCTTACTAAGGTAACTTCACAAGATAGAAACAAATTCAAGAGTCCCAGAGTAGAAAAGGAAGTGCTGCTCTGCACCCTGACAGGACACGATAATTAAGGATGAACATTTAATATAAAATAGTTCTAAAATCTCGGGAGCAGGATCCAGGTGAGTATTTTAACTACAAAGACACATTTTTTCTGTGCCCTGTATTGGCTCAAAAAAACCACCCGGGGTTTTCAGACATGTCCATAGGAAGGGAGAGTCTGAGTCTTGATAAATACGTGAAAGAATTAAATTTAGGGATCCCACTTCTCTAAGGCTGCACAAAAAGGGACTAATTTCATTTACCTCCATCCATCTTTTACGAAGGCAACCCTTCTTTGAAATAAAATTTATAGCCATGTCCAGATGTGGGTCCCCGTTGAAAATAAGTATTTTCTGTGAATTGCATTTCCATACTGCCTTGAGTAGAGTAATCTCAGACATCTCTTTCCTTGTTGCATTGCTTTCCCGGGCACCCAACTCTTCAGACAAACTTCACGGTAAGATTAGACATTAACATAGACTTCTGACCGCCACACTAGAGCCAAATAATATTAAAAAATTGGTATAACACTGCATAACTTTAAGTACTGAAGTCCTGTACTGGTGTTGGCCCTTAAATTATTGAGGTCAGTGGAATCACTCCAGACTGATATCTGTGTAAAGAAAATCAAAGTTTGATAGCAGACAATCAAGTCTAGCTCTTGGCTATTTGCTTCAACAGAGATTGATAATGACAGGATGTTCTTCCAACTTTCTTTTCAATCAAACAGTAGATGTATTTATTAGGTTCATTCTTGAAGCAACTTGCTAGGCTTGGTGAATAGTACTTTCCCACCATTCTTCTTTATCATTGCTGCTCTTGCAGGTATCCCAATGGGAAAATTGTACTTTGACTAAATGTGTCAAGGGATGTGAGAGAACATGTCCAAAAATAAGAAGCAGGTCACAGTTTTCTGGCAGTTTTATGAATCTCATAAAAGGAAGTCAATACTCTCCATGAACAAGAAAATCATTCATCTCCTACACATTTCAGTGTGCGCTGCACGTATTAAAGACTTCGTTTGAATTATCTGAATTCACTTTTTTTTTGCTACGGTTTATTATTATACCCTCTGTTCAAATCTCTGCAATTGCCACTTACAATTTTATACTGTGAAAAGGAGAAAAAAATACAGGCCAGTGAAGCATAAAGGTAAGTAAAAAATTCATCTAGGTGATGAATTGTTGGATATGGCTGATTTTGCCTCATCTGAGTAATGACAGTACAAAAAACCAATAATCATTAAGTCACTCCAATCTGCCAAATGGGAACAAATATACTATGTATATTACATGTACTAATAGGATTACATGGCAGCTGCTGGTGGTATTTGTAATTAGAAATCTATATAGAATATAGATGTTTTAGAGAGATGGTGCCAATTCTAAAAGATTTGTGTGGGCTACAAGTGCTTGTAATTATTTTTTTTAATTTGCTAATAACTTATGAACAACTGGTTTCAAACATTCTGTGAGCGTTTGTTATTTTTTATGTTGTTGCTGCTTATAATATTAAAAAATAGAGAATGTAAAGTTATTATTTTGATGTGAACTGAAAATGATTTTTCATAAAATTTAACATTTTTATCAGCTTTGGTTTTGCTTTATACCTGTACAAATGTAATTTATTTTAGCATTGAAAAATACATTTGCTTGTTTCTCGATTGTCTACATCATGTTATAGTTGGTGTTTATGTAGAGTCAGGTACTTTTTGAACAGTATTAAAAAAATTCTGTGATATGACTGAAAGCTGAATTTTTTTTCATCTTAAATACAGCTATTTCTTCAGTGCATTTCTTTGCAAGCCAGGTATGCCTATACACAAATTCTTAAATGATAATTTTTCTCTCTGTTGTTTTAAAGGATTAACTTTACATTCATAAATAACAGTTACATACCAATCTAGTATAGTTCGATCTTTCTGTTTTGAAACAAACATAGTATCTTTGATGTGGCATATATGGATTTTCAGGTTGAGAGGAAATCGTATAGCAATATAATCTCAAACAGAAACCAAAGCTATTCAACTGATAATTCATATAACAAAGCATTATTTTTGTAGCTGTTGTAAGAAACCACATTGCTCCTACCACTGCAGGTTCACATCTAATCTTGAATTGCAAACAGAACATCTGAGAACTTTTTCTATATCCTTTAATAATTTGGTTTCTAGAGGTCTGCCATTATCACCACTGGAAATCAATGCCTTACCTCAAGTCTAGCTACATTTTATTTCCATCCAATAGATTTTGTTTGACTTTCCCCACTAAATTAAAAAAAAAAACCTCAACAAAATAAACCAAAACAAACACACAAAAAAATCCAGCTACACACAATCCCCCCCCCAAAAAAGACAACCACCAACCAACCAACTCAACCTTCCTGTTTTGAAGTCCTCTTCATCCCATTCTAAAGTTTGGTTTTACTTAAACTGGAACAAATCTAGAATAATTGTGCTGCATGAAATGAAGAGCAGAAAATGAACTGCAGCCTTCAAATGAATGACCATCATCCACACTATTTTCTAAACATACCTCTTGAGAGACTGACAATTTTTTTCATTTGCTCTTGAAGAATTAATGGGAATAATTTCATAACACAATGGTAGGCAAAGGACTCCATCTCCAGCTAAATATTATGTGAATTCACTCCTCATCCCAAAGTAAATTCTGTCAATGTAGAACTCCATGGCAGTTGTTTCAGCAAAACACCCTGCTTTAGGTGCATAATGTTTTAGCAAAAGAAACAATGCAATTACATTGCATTTTGGAGACAAATGTTTTGAAAACAATATGCCATAGCCTGCTTCATTGGAGAAGATTTTTATAGTCTTCTCTGGAACACGGATCCAGGTTTTTTTATTTGCAAGAAAAAAAAAATTATGCCATGCTCCATCACCATCCTCAGCTGTGTTTCTTCTGAGTTTCTATTATCACTACAGTATGATGACCTTCAGAAACTAATAAACTAATAAATCCCATCCCAAATTTAATCATAAACTAGTGTTTTCATAAAATGAGAGATTTTATATGCCTTCAGAAAGATCAGGGCATTTAGTGCTGAGAAAAGCAAAAGCTCAATTTCTTGGAAAGTTTGGATTTGAACTTTTCTGCCTGTCTGGAGTATGATCTTTCTTTCATGTTTGATCCACAAATGCCATCTGATACCAGAGAAGCCTTACTGACAGTAATGCTATACTCCTATTTTGACAAAGCCCCTTCTAATCACATTCATCCTATTTCAGCTGCCCAGGTCATGAAGCAGCAATAGACAAAAAGTGTCCTTAAGGGAGAGAAAACATAACGAGAGTAGTTAAGCAAGTTCATGGCTGCCTTAGACTCTACTTAGTTGAACTAATATGTGGACTGTGTGCGCCTTTCCATTCATGTACGTTCAGCTCACATCAGGGATGAACTTTGGGAGGAAGGCTGGAATTTTAATAACTGCAATCTGCCCTTGTGTCTGTTCAGGGACTGTTTAATAACTTGTTTTTCTGTTGTATGAGTTGAAGACCAAACTGCAGTGGAGTGCATAAGGCATTTCTTTTGACAAAAGAACCTAACTAGGTTTCTTTCACATACACACACACATTCACGTTTGCGATTTATTTGGATTTTTTCAGGAAAGTTCAGCTTAAAACCACCACCGCTTTTATTTGTTTGTCTGCTTGTAAGCCAATTCTTACAATTTAGTAATTTTTTAAAGACTAAACCAAAGCAACCAGCATGCTTGCTCACTATAATTTTGTAACAGGGATTCAAAACTTCCTGTAATTTGTAAATGTATAAGACTCTTTCCCCCCCTTTTACCACCATTTGAGGTTGTTAAGCCTGGGAATGTCACAGAATCACAGAATCACAAGGTTGGAAAAGACCTTTAAGATCATTGAGTCCAACCATTCCCGTCCTATGCTAAACCATTTAACTTCACAAATTTAACTCCTTCCTGAAGATCAGTAAATGAAAAACTCCACTAATAAGTGTTGCCTGGGCTTTCTCACATATATATGTTCACTCGTTTACGAAAAGGGTGAGACTTCATACTTGTGCTTCTTCAGGAAGGTAAAGAGTAGGCTCAAGTACTTGTCACAAGATTTATGCAGTGCTAAACACACTGAGGGCTGATGCTTGGGCCTCATTAAAGCAATTACCAGAACCTGGGTCACCTCTACTGAGCACTCCCCGCCTGAGCCACTCTTCAGGGTGCTCCAGAGCTTCAATTATGAATGCACTTAAATGTGTGTGCAAGCAACAAGCATGTCAGTTGAATCTCAAAAATCATTTTAGACTCACATTTATCTGTGTAGATACATCACTTATAAATCTGGAGAGGAAGACGCAAAGAGGACATGGACCCCTAAGAATCTCAGTCTAAGGCTGAGAGGAAAAGATTGGCTTCTGAGGACAAAAAAAACCCAAACAAACACTACAGGTGTTCACAAGATAAGGCATCAATGACAAGCTTACAAATGAAATGTCAGCAAGGCAAAATATGAAAAGGACATGTCCTGTATCTACATAGAAAGAATAAAAGTGGCATAAATTGATAAATACTTGATAAATTGATTATGACAAATAAAGAAAAGAACACTAAAACCAAACGATCAAGATTGTATTAGAAGTGCTTGCTTAGTTATTATCGGAAGAGTAATCATGAGACTATGAATTTAGGAAGCAACTAAAGAGGCCAACACAACTCTAGAAGCCCACCTGAACATGCCATGAAATGGACTGTGGATGGGAGAACATTAAAGAGCAGGATAGGAATCTTATAATGATCTTATAAGGTCACTGGGTTTCCATGTCAGTTTCATACTGAAGTCCTGTCACAAGCTATAAACTGTATAAGCTGTGTGAGATAGCACTATTTCCTTCCAGATTAAGTTGTCTCATTTTGTCTTCTGAGTCTTTTTCCATATTATTTTCTGACTAGAAAGATGCTGGAAGGTTTGATATCACTGGACACAAAAACTTGTCAATGTGATGGGTTGACCCTGTCTGAACACCAGGTTCCCATCAAGCCACTCCATCACTATTCCCCTCAGCAGGACAGGGAGGGGAGAAAAATAAGATGGAAAAAACCTGTGGGTCAAGGCAAAGCCAATCTAATAAAGCAAAAGTAAAAGGCTGCATTTGGAAGTAAGGGAGAAACAAAAGATTTATTTTCTACTTCCTATCAGCAGATGATGTCCAGCCAGTTCTCAGGAAGCAAGACTTGAGTACACAGAGCAGTTGCTTTAGAGAACAGATATCATAAATAATGAATTTTCCCTCCTTCCTCCTCTGTTAGCTTTTATTGCTGAGCAGATGCCATACGGTTATGGAATATCCCATTGGTCAGCTGGGGTCAGCTGTCCGGACTGTGTCCCAAGAATCTGCCCACCCCCAGCCTGCTAGTGAGGGGGGATGTTGAATGCGTGTCATTGATGTATACCAGCACTGCTCAGCAGTAGCCAAAACATCAGTGTGCTGTCAACACTGTGCTGGCTACCAATACACAGCACAGAAGTGTAGGGGCTGCTATGGGGAAAATTAACTCAACCAGACCCAGTAACACCACATTCTTTTTTAGGAAGAAATGCAGTGGAACAGGCTGCCCAGGGAAGTGGTTGAGTCTCTATCCCTGGAGGTCTTTAAAAGACATGACACTTAGGGACATGGTTTAGTGGCTGGACGTAGCAGTGCTAGGTTAAAGGTTGGACTTGATGGTCTTAAAGTTCTTTTCCAACCAAAATGATTTTGTGATTCTATAAGTCTCGCAAGCATTGCCCATATGAATACCAAATATGAGAAAGAGTTCAGCCAAACAGCAGGCTTCACCAAACTCCATCTTCAAGCAATGTAACAGAGTGCCTTGGCTTGTGCCACTTACAGTTCATCCCTGATGCTTTCCAAACAGCCCTCTGGGAAGCTTGGAAGGATGACTTCATTTGGTTACGAATTACCAGGTTTCTTGGTTGCACTGCTCCTTCAATAGCTCATCTGTTCAGGCTGGGGAAAAGCACAATGAAAGCCCAGATATAAAATGATACACGTCTCCAGTGAATTAAAACCCCTTAGCTGTAGATGAAAATCCCTAGATGAACACCGCTACAGAGACGTCATGTCTGCTGCAAATACCCACAAAAATGAAGGGGAGTTTATCGGGCAACAACAGCTTGAATTTACTCCAAAAGGTGTGTATTTCTCATGCCATGTGGCAAAACTTTTTTTGAAGCTTTGTTAAACACCAAAGGTAAAGAAAGAAATCATAAAGGATTGCACAAAAAATGTCAACTCTACAGTGATGGATTACGTGAAAATATAGAAATTAACTTTTACTCTATTATTCCACAATTATCTGCTGATGAGAGACCATGAGGTTTTCGTTCCTTCATTATCCCTTCAGTATCCCAAGCAGCCAACAAATTCCTAACACAATAACCAACAGGAGATATTTGATATCATGAATTGATAGTTGTTGTCTTCAAAACAGATTGGGATATACAAGCAATGAGTCAACACTGGCTGAGAAGGAACATGCAGTCAGCTGAATGAAGCAAAACATCACATATGTTACCAAACAAGGTAAAAATAAAAGAAAAAAGAAAAAAAAGACTCAAATTACAGAAATATCAATCCTGAATAATTTCACTGGTGATGAGTGTGAATGAGACTTATGAGTGTGTAACAGAGAGGAGTCTGAGGCTGTGCTGAGAGTGACTGGCAGTGTAATACTTGCTGTATTTGATCTTTCTTAAAATGTTTCTGTAACAGAAGTTTGCCAGAGAATGTGATGCTTTTGCTAATTAGTATTTGTTTCCCAAGCCTCTATATTTCATAATTTTCAGTAGTTTCTTAGCTGTTCTTAGCTTTTTTTCTTCAAAAAGCGGTCTACAGAAACCACTGCACCTAAATTCCATTTGAAATACAAAACTTTTACTTTTGTTATTTTAATCAATCCTTGGCCATTTTGTATTAGTATTGCCAGTACTGGATATTTTATACTTAAACTAAAACCCAGAAAAACAAAACCCAGATCTAATTAAGCCAGTGGGAATTCAGCCATAGAATTACCTAACCAGTAAGTAAGCCTGAAGTTTATTTTTAACCCTATTTGTACTGGAGCTGATAACAGCCCATATGCATCGGAAGGGTCTCTGTCCTAGGTAGGTAACAGCTGAAGGGGGATAATTTTCTGTAGACTGTGTGCCCACAGAAATACAGCTGACCAGAGCTGGACTTCCTCCTGACTAATACTGTGTTTCATTCTGCACCAGTTTCCTTTTATACAAAGCCAGTTTTCTGGAAGAGAAAGTTCACTAGGACAGTCAAAGGCTACCTCATGCCAGTCCGTCTTAGTACCAGAAAATGTTCCCATTCATCTTAAATTTACTAGGATGTCATGTTCACCATTTTAGGACTTATTCAAGCTTGAAACATGCAAAAAATCGGGTTGCAACACTAAGAGGCCAAGAAAACTGAAAGGAATGATCCAACTGTGGTTAAAATCTTTTTGAATTTAAAAAATTTCAAGTATCATCTGTCCTTCTGTCCTACAGAGAAGGTGGATGAGCTTCAAACCTGTATTCAAAACAAGCCCTATGGAGTTTTTGCTACAGCTGCTGGGACACCAAACCCCAGCCATCAGTCCCACAGTTAAATATTATTCTCCTTAGTGATGGCAATGGTTTCCATGGAGTTATCAGGCAATGGAAGGGTTAGTATCTGGGCTAAATATGCAATTAATTCTTAATACTCACCATTTAGGTGATAAATATATATATATATATATATATACTTTTAGAATATGTCGTGCTTTTTGCATTGGGGATTTGGTACATGACTGTTCAAGATGGCATTTTATGCAGCCTTCAGCAAATAATAAGGGATGCTGCTAGCACTTTGTGTTTTGTAAAGTTGCCATTTATACAAACACTAGAATTGTCTTCTTTCAGTTATGATCTTTTTAACACCAGACAACCATAAAAATATTCTAATTGTTCATCACCTTTGTTTTCCTATTTCTCTTAATAACTTCCTTCTAGAGTTGATCAGTACCTGTGATGCTGTATTCCTGCAGCGTGTCTGCTCACACTGCACAGCACCTGACAGGTGAAGCATGTTACCTACACAAGGAAGTAAGGCTGACTTTTTTCCCTCCACCCACACATCAAAACAAAAGTCACAGAATAGGTCAAATGTAATTACTTTTTGTATGACATGGTTTCGTTCTTCAAGCGTTTCTACTTGTTCGTTGTAGATTGAGAATCAACAGACAATAATAAGGTTCCTGATATTCAAAGCCACAGTGATACTGTCTATAACAATTGAGTTTGGCATTTTCAGTGACTAATTGTATCCATATTCTATCTGAATCACTTTTCATAACAAATATATTTGTATGAGAAGTAGAGAGACACAAAAGTGGATCTCCTATGGCAAAGTGGTGCAGATTTTAAAATAAAAACTTGTTTTAGCATTTTTCTTTTCTTACTGAGATTATGTCTCAACCATAAAGATAGGTTTAGTTCATTAATTTGAGAGATTTCTTCTTTGTTGGCCTCAATACACAGAGTTTCTGAGTCAGTTGCCTGTGATCACCCAAATCCATGCATATTGATGGCCTAAGGGAACTGCATGGTAAAATGTACTATGTCCAAAATTCTTCCCTGAAGTTTAAGCTTTGCACAAGCTTAAAGCAGACATGAGGTCTCTTATGTATCAGCCAAAATACGGTAAATCGGCATGCTCAGTAGCACATGACTGAAAACCCAAAATTGTCTGTCTCTAAAACTCCAACGTTATGGAAAATCAAAAAATAAGTTGACAAAAAGGAACCAAGTTCCAAATTAGTGAGTCTGCTAAAAAGAAAATCATTTTGGTCCACTGCAAAAGAGATCAAAACATGGGGGAAAGGTATGAATAAAATGCAGTATGCAACTTAGCTGTGTTTCCACTTTCAAAAAATTGTAACAAAATTTCATTCTGCACTGATGCAGTTGGCATTGCAAAATCAGAGTGAAGACAAGGCGGTGATAGCTTTTTATGCAGTGCAGAAAGCTGAGGTCAATCCATGGTGGATAATTTAAGGCTGACCCCGAACACATTCTGTGAACCAACCCTCATACCTCGTACTCGGTGGGATTTAGCTAATTATCTCTATGACTTGTAAAAAGACAGAGTCTTGTTCTGTTATGGGTAAGGATTTAATGGTCAGCTTAAAAGGTCTGAAACCCTCTCATCCATCCTACTTCCTCAGTACAGCTTCATTCAGCCTAGGCTTTGCAGGCAAGTAATCTGATCCAGTGCAATAAATCTTACAGCTAGAACCTTAGCTTTGACATCTCTACGCTTCCCATCTCAACTGCCATTTGGTTAAAGTATTTGCGAAAAGAGCCTGCAAGGAAAAATATCTTTGCAAAGCTTTTCCTGAGGGTTTTATTTCCAAATAGGGTTGTTTAAGTACTGTTTTTCTACTGTCTAGCAGAGCCCTACTTCTTAATGTCAGAAATCCCTTCGGTGGAGCAGGAATGGTGCTGGCTGTCAGCTCTGTGGATTTTTCTGTCTTGTCACATCAGAGATAATCCTATTATTTCTTCCTTGAACTCAATTCATAAGGATAAAGAAAATGAAAAGCTATAAACCAAGAGATAGAAAAATGAAATAAAGCCCACAACACATTATGGAGTAGAGAAAGCTGTAAATATCAGGAAATTTTCAGGTGATACACTTCATCCCAACCTGCTCAATTCCTTTTTATCCCATATTACTTGGCTCAGAAGATCCTTAGTTTCAGCAACTACTTTCTGTGCTTGAATCAAACCTCTAATGAGATACTATAGCATAAGCGATTTCCCCAAAATTCTCTACAAGGACTACACAGAACAAATAATTCAATTCATCCTAAATTTTAGGCAGTATCTTTGACATAACTTCACTTCTCTCACCCCAATAAATCAATAACACTTTGGCTCTTCTTGGTTCATTGGAGCCACTGAACTCCCCACTAAGGGAGCTGGGTTTTTCCAATATGCATCTCTAGAGCCGGTGATTTAAACTTGGCAAAGGAATACAGCTAAAGTGCTCCCAAAAAGGCGCTGTCACAATCATCAGCTATTTTCTCCCTCTATCATCACCTTTTACCCACTCCTTCCCACAAATATTCATTGTACTATCCCTTCTTTTGTGCTCTGGAAACATTATAGTTTGTTATGGAGAGGATAGGCTTGGGCTTTATTGGTTTTGCACAGGAAATATTGCTATGACCCTTTCACAACTGAATACATATGTTTTATTTAATGTAAACATACACATTGTTAAACATCCTGGCAGATGTACCATTTATCTCTAACATCATGCATTTATTTGCTCTTATTAGGTCCCACAGAAATGGTACACAAATCCAAAGTGAGAAAGAGAGAAAATCAAACTTTCAAAAGCTTTGTATGTTGCCCTCCATTAGTATCATGCTCAAAATTATTCAGCTCAGAAGACATCTGGTCCTTAAAGCCATTGCTAAGTATCAGATGTTTTTCAGAGTGAATTAGAAGTACTCCTGCAGAACATCATGTTGTGCCACTTTCCCCATCTCCCCCCCCCTTCCCAGTATCTGTGAAGTTATTATTGGCAGGCACAGACTGCTTTATGAACTGGTGCCCCTTTTCAAATTGCATCAACCATACCGAGTTAATGGACCATGTTTCAGCAGAGCGGGTGGGTGGCGAACCACACAGAACTATTTAGCATTCAAGGAGCCTTTTCTTTCCTTCTTGTCTAAAACTGTTACTTAAGCCTCTGCAGTTATCAAGTGCCACTGGAACCTGTTTAGTTTGCGCCTCTGGTAGCATGGAATAACTCTGCAGTAAGGCCAGTGCAACAAAAGGAGATTATACCACTGTTCACCACACAGCTGGCAGTGCAACAGGATGGGGCAAAGAAATGAAATGAAATAAAATTTTAAAAAAATAAAATAAAAAAGGACCGCTGAGAAGGAAACCTCTACTGGAGGAAGACAGGATGCAGTGCTGTTTTGTTGATATTCTTTGTTCTCATCTACAACAGTTATTGAGGAGATAATGAATTGAACTTGTAACTAGAGCGACTGACATGAAGTACCACAAAATTCCCCAGAACTGCATTGATTTACCCTGACTGGGAAATGCAGGAGGGAAGTGAGCTCAATTTTGCTAACAATTCTAGTGAAAGCTACCTTGGCTTTCATTTCTTTTAAACCAGCTTGGCCAAACGACTGGAAAAGCTGAATAGGAAAGTCTGGAGGAGAGATAGAAAGGTCACACCAAGGAATTGATACCTCCACCATCATGAAGCAGGGCTGCGTTTGTCATTACGGCTCCATGCTGCTCACAGTGTTAAGGTGGTGTATCTGAGAAAGCTTTAAACCACCCAGCTTGGGGCCTGGTAGCAGTTCACCAGCGGTACCACAGGATCCACCTGTGACCTTAGCAAACACTTAGACATCAGTTCACGCCATGCTTTGCATTTCCATAGCTTGCCTGGTATTGAAAACTGCCCTGGGATGTCCAGGACTAAGGCAGATGCATCTGCACCCCATTGCAGGTACAGTGGTAGCGATACCCACAGCTGGAGACACACAACTCACGAGCTCAGCTCTTTAAAATAAGGGATGGAGAGGAGGGTGTCTATGTCCCCTCGGCATCAACAAACACTGATGTCTGAGTAGATTCAAAATTGATTTGTGTGTACATTTCCAGTGTTTTCTGCATCCACGCAGATTCATGTGAAGATGATTCTCCCTCACTTAATAAAACAACATGCCTGAACACCAGTACTGAGCTCCTCTCCTAATCACAACAGCAAACACTGTATCAAGAAGCAGACTGCTCTCAAACCTGAAGCCTTTTCAGTTTTAAACACAATAATCCAAAACTGCTGCACAATATGAGCAATCCAAAATTTTTCAGCCGAAGACTTCTCCACATCACTGCTTTTCCAACAGAAAATAAATCAATAAATTCATCCATGATAATGTGTTATCTCACATCTTACTACCTCCATCTGCCGTTTTGCATGTGTACTATCACTTATACCTTCAAAGCCTGAAAAAAGCAATTGTGTTTTGACAAATAACATGGGTAGATCCCAGACCTCTAATAATAACAGCTGTTAAAACCAACAGATACATTAAAGGAGCCCCATTTAACTGCCTTTGCTTTTTTTTTTTTTTTTTTCCAGAATTTCCAAAATTTTGTGTATCACCTTTGGGCCATCTGTGCACCCTATCACAGTTCCTGCCCCTTCACACAGAGTGACGCTGTTTTTCTTAGCTTTGGTGAACACCCTGTGATCTGCAAACCAAGCAGAATGTGTCGCTCACATGCTGCTCACATACATATTTTATTTAGATGCTGGAAACCATGTGGTGGCCTGACAAGAAATTTGCTACAATTTAGTGTCCAAATATTGTATTTATTGTTTATGATAAAATATTAACCTACGATATTTTTTTTCTGCAACTGTCATATGTTTTGCATAGAATTAATCTACTTTTGACAAACAAAGGATGCTAGTTGAGCAATGTTGAAGGCTCAATTCTTGCGTATTTTTCCTTGAAACTAGTGCCTTCCATCTGAGAAGTGTTTCCTTCTGTCATCACACTAATACTTCTGTATAGCAGAGAGAGTGTCTATTCAACAAGAAAAACATTCCCAGCAGATTTCTGGTTCTGATTTTTTTGGTTCTTCATATTATTAAGCAGAATGCAATTCTTCATTTCAGCTACTAGGCAACTAACAATTTCCACAACAGTCATCAAAATTATTCACAGAGAGGAGAAAATCTAGTGAAGAGACATGTCAGATGGCTGTTGCTTATTTAATGCCTTGCTTGAAAATGAGGAAATATAAATTAATTGAAAAAATAAACTGAAAATTCATGGTTGTCCATTGCATTATATATGCTGTCAAAGTAATTCATAGGTTTTAGAAGAATTAGGAATGTAACTGCTTGAGGATTTAAATTAAAGGAAGAGGAATGAGGAGCATGTTCTCCTAGCTTAAATATATGCTTCACTGAAACTATACATCAAACACAATCAACAGCAAGGAATACTAGTGACATGTTCTAGAGAGCCACAGAAGAGTGATGAAAAAGTAACCGTTTGGAAAGCCCGCAAACTTTATGCTTTAGAAGAGAGATTTTAATGAATATAGATTTTTGAGACTTATTTGTTGAAAGTTATGCAAAAGCACTTGGCTTTGGCAAGGCTGGCTAGCAAGCACTGGTCCATCTTTGGTAACTTCTTAAAACTCATTGTAATGACAAAATCAACAGAAAATGACATGATGAATTGTCTCCACGAAAATAGCATCTTCAAAAAAAACTTCAAAATCCTAAATCTTGTCTTCATTTTCAAATAAGGGATTATCGTGTATCTACCTTCCTTACAGGATATTACAAAGTTGTATGGAAAACAATCTAAAGATTAAAACATTTATATAAACAATAAATGTATCACTGCCAAGGATAAGAAAGTTAGTTTTTACATCTGTCACATTATTCACATAAATGACAACATGCTTGAGAATATATTTGTGCAATGATCAGTATTTTAGTATTCTGTCACAGAATCCAACATTTTAAGACCACTTAAGATTATCTGATCATAAGTGTTAACTTTCTGAATGTTGTGACATAATTTTTGTCATTTTTTTTATATTGGGGCTGGAAACTCATTTGAAGAAAACCTACTGTCACTGTTAAAACAACTCACCCAATTATCAGCTCTGGTAAAGTAATCAATAGTCCTCAAAAAATGTTACTTTCACAGACTCTGAAATATGAGTTTGCCTGGAAAAATGACAGGCAATTATCAGAAATTCTTAACAACAAGGAGTACGATCCAATGTCAATCTGCAACTGAGACCAATTGTGTCCTCATAATCATAGAATCATAGACTCATAGAATGGTCTGGGTTGGAAGGGACCCCAAGGATCATAGAGCTCCAACCCCCCTGCCATAGTCAGGGCCACCAACCTCCAGGCCTGGATCTACACAAGGTTGCCCAGGGCCCCATCCAACCTGGCCTTGAACACTTCCAGAGACGGGCCATCCACTACTTCTCTGGGCAGCCTGTTCCAGCACCTCACCACTCTTTCTGTAAAAACCTTCCCCCTAATATCTAATCTAAACCTTCCTTAATCTCGAGGCCTATCATATTCCACAACAAGAATGGGTCTTAGAATATGTTAAAATTAGGCTGTAGTGTGGTTTAATTGTTCTTTATTTATTTGAGCGGTAAATTTAAACAAGAAAAACAAAACATAACTACAATAAGTGGTTTATATACAGTTGTTAACTCTGAACAGAAGTGAGAACAGTTCTGCCCCATGCTTCACTGGAACCTCCAATTAGTAGAAATAATCCATGTTTGTTGCTGAATAATTCTGAACGAGTCCTTATGGTCCTCTCTGCCTCAGTACACCCCTCTGCAAGGAGACGGATCCTTCTTTAGAAGTGCAAGTTTCTTACCCTCAAAAAGAACCTAGACAAATTGCTTACAGAGGATGCTTTGCTTTTGGATTGGCAAAGTTAAATGAGTCCTTCAATTAAATCCCATATTTTGGGATCGACTGATGAAATGCAAAGTATAAAAGCTTGATAGCACTACCAAACCTTTCAAACAATGGCAAAGGTATGTAAGCCAGTGGCATTGTTCCCCAGATTGCCTTACCACAGCCTGAAATGAGATTTATTTTCAGTATGTGCTACATAAAGTCACAACAGCTATACTTCTTACTGATTCCCGGTGGAAGCAGGAAAATAAATCGTATTTATTGAAACGAGGAAAATGTGAGGTGGACAGCAATGAATCCAAGGATGTTCTCTTTCCTACCTCCATCTTCTATTTTTTCACATGAGTATGAAGTGGTAAATTATTTTGGTTTGTGCTGCTTCTCCAGTGCTAGTCATAGGAGCAAGATGGCCCAAAGTGTTACCGATGCCTTTTACAGTAAAATAAGATTTACTGATAGAAATTATATTAATGTTCAGCCCAAGGTGGTGAACAAAACAAGGTATAATCTTATACATAGCAGATCTTGGTAAAACTTTCACAAGCAGTTCTATAATAAATTTTCACAAAATCCTCCCACTGGATGCCAACAGACTATATGAATCCAGGGAGTGAGAGATGAGTTTGGAAGCGTAGATAACTGGAGTTAATCCTCATGGATTTCAAGTACAAAAGTGAGCAAAACTAAGAAAGCCTGAGTCTCCAAAAGTGATGAGTGCACTTGGTTCACTCTATGCTTTGAGCATTCTGTGGCTTCCCTTGAAGCCCCACCACAACTCAATGCCATGGAGCCAGGCATTTTGTTCCTGTGAGGGAGTTGTTCACCTCCTGCTACGTACAGGCATAAAAACCACAATCAACACCTGCACTGACATATTTTCAGAAAAGCCAAAGCTTCATGCTCATTGCTTGTTCTTGGATTTACTTTAAAATGCTTTCTGCTTTTCCTTCTGTCTGTGTTTATTGATCTGGAAGAAAAGTTATTTCAAATTCACCAAGAGGACCACTAACAAAATGTCTGGCCCAGCACTTTTGGTGGGTTTGAAGTTTCTTTTGCTTTTCCTTTTTTTCCTGTTTAAAATGTACAGCCAGCCATACTTAGAAAACATCGAATAGTTACAACAGCAGTATAAGCTGACAGTAGATTATACAGATAGATACTAGAGTACACAGGCAAATCCCTTCACAGAAGAAAACACCCTCCTAGAAATATTTCTATTACAGACTACCCACAAGGATTCTATGATTCTGTGATTACTCACTTGATTTAGACTGTATTTCCCATTCTTAAAGTATGGAATAATACAACATGAAGAAACAGTGAGAAAGTAGAGGCAGAAAAATACAGAGATCATAATTCCACATCCTGATTATGGAACAAGCAAAGGAAATTGTGACCTCAATCCTGAGTCTGTAGGTATAAAGATGTATTAAGTGTAGCCAATATCAAATGTCCAATAAAACAGCAGATAGTTCACAACATAGTCTAGATACACAGCACTGGAACAGCATGACTTACATGACTTAGTATTGGCTGCCCCTCTGATCAATCCTGTATTTCAGACTTGAAAGTGGAGGATCTTTCTTTTTTTAGTGTCATTCTCACTGTGTCCAAAATAATGCAACTTTTCTCATGGCTGAATGTTGATGGAAATCCTCAGAGACCAGGAGCAAACGTGTGAACTCTCTGGTTCTGGTCATCTTTTTTTCTCCTGGAGAATATTAACTTGCTCTGGTCATCTTTTCCAGGATTCCCTCCGAATCTCCAAATGGCTGCTATGAAGCCACAGATGAACTATAAAGTAATGTAGGTTATCCCTACGAGGGAGCTAGTGTAGGGCAACTCAAGTGCAAGCTGAGACAGCTTTCACTGTGAGCTCCCTTCGATCTAAAGGGTTTAAAGGTCCTGTATGCAGCAAAAATAGACAAACTTGCTAGCCCTTGCATTCTCCTTCTCTCTCTAGGGAGATTCTCTGGAGAACTTAATGGTGTTTTTCTAGCTTTTCTCTGTCCTCCTCAAAGATCTTTTTTCCCATGGAAAAAAGACAACAATTTGGCTAAAATGTATTCTGCAAACTTGCATGTTGCTTCAAGTAATCACTTATACATGTAATCAACACCTAAATAAACTCTACAGCAATTATCACTTCTTGAACTGAGAATGAATTAGAGGTTCTGACCTTCTCTCAGAAGATTTCTGAAGTAACTGCACTGTGCCAACAAATGTTTTCATTTCCAGAGCGATGAAAGCAACAAGGACATATGCTGAACATGTATTAGATGAATGCAGTACATTTTCATTACAGAAACCTGCCAAGTGTCAGTTCTGGAGTTTATGATCAAGCTGATGAGCTCTTCTGATTTAGTTATTTATTTTATCCTATCAAATATGTGTGGTAATGGGAATTTTTAAAAAAGGATTACACGGACAAACTATAGTGGACATAGCTGATGAGTCAAAATTTCTCATAAACAGTATCTGCAACGCTGCATATATAATAATAGGATAAACATATGCTGGATAATACTGTGTAAAATTAAGATGATGTTTGTAATGAGCACTGTTTACAGAGGTGTGGTAACTGAGGATTCCTTTCAAGCCATGAATAAAATTTCTAGCACTTCCTCCAGATTATTGCTTATTGTAGTCTGTTTCCTTTCCAAATTTCATGGAGATCGTGAGATCTCTGCCTTTTCAAACAGTTTGGTTGATGGCTTTAGCAGTGCCAGAACTTGTTAAGGCCAGGGGTCACTAAGACATCAAAGATCTTTGCCTTAGCTATGATTCATAATCCTTGTTAAGATTCAGAGCCCCTCAGTTACACTGTTAGTCTTGCTTATATGCCTCTTTCTTTCCAACACGTGTGTTAGTCTTGCTGAAATCCTGGTTGTCGTCTACCACTTCATCAATATTCTATTTCTTTAAGAAAATTGGAAATCTGCCTTCAGAGAGAAATAATTGTCTTCAGTGTTGTCTCTACTGCTGCCTGATTTGCTTCTGCTTCATCTGCTGTGCATCCCACAGTATTTGGATGGCTGCTCTTGCTTTGTGATTTTATTTTATATCATTCCCAGTGCACAGGGGCTCCAACTCTCCTTGGCAGCAATAGCCTGTCCATCATGTGAGGAAGACAATCACAGAATGAGTCTCTTGTTTTCTCATCCAAGTGATGAGTCAATACTGCCTCTTCATTCCTATCTGTGTTGCCACTGCCATCAGCCACTTTACTATCAATACCATTTTCATGTGGCTTTGTGAGTACACAGAACAGGACATCTTGTGCTAATGTTCCCATGTGGTGTTGAACTGTTTGAATTTAGTGGCAGGTTCTGTGACTCACTGCTTCATTAGGATAGCTGGGATATGCTTGTCCTTGCTGTACACGCCTTCATTTTCCTGATGCCAAATGCAATCCACATCAACATGCCATTTCTCATGGTAAAAAGAAAACAGTAAAAAGCCCAGTGCTCAAGATATTCTCTAAGTGAGGTTGCTCCTCAGTTTATGTTAACCACTTCTGCAATGAAGATGAGATCCGAAGACTTTCTCACCCAGCCTTTCCTGTTCAAAGATTTTCAGAGTAGGATGCTTATGCCATCATATTACTTTTATCCCAGGTAAATCTAGTGGAACTTCTCATGGAAGGTTTCCCTGCCTATGGCAGGGGCACTGGAACTAAATGACCTTTGAGCTCCCTTCCAACCAAAACCAGTCTGGGATCCTGTGAAACCATTCTGGGATCCTGTGATTTACTGAGTAAGGAACTTTGTCAAAGCTGAGTTTTGCACGTGATGGTACTTCTTCATTTCAGCTCCTGTNTCCATACGACTTTTACTTGGCTGTCTTTTCTCCAGTCTAAAATTGTCTTTTATCATTTTTGTGAGTTGATACTATGGCTAGCTACAGCATCTATCACAAAACAAACTGCTCTTTAAAAACAGCTCATGAAATGCAGCATCCTTCTTCAGTGCAGTGAGAACCTGGCTTACTGCAAGTGCGCTTCTTATGCTGGTTAGTGCAAAAAGCAAGGTTCATTTGCTCATTCTTTCTTTCTTTCTTAGAATGGGGATTAATTAATTGATTCTTTTCAAATCCTATTTGCTTCACTGGCCACAGTTCAGGCATTTTTACTTCTGCTTTCCTCTTGACTTCTGCAATACATGAACTGGATTGTGCTATTTATCTTCCTGATGCTCTTGCCCCTGTCCAAAAAAAAGATTCTTTTTCTTAGTCCAGTGAACTTGTTCTGAGCTAGTGGTTATTACTGTCTTCACTTTTTCAGTGGACAAATTCTTCTGTCCTCCACATTAGGTGAGTTCTCTCTGGAGCTATATCTGTTTCTCTCAAGGGTATGTTCTAAAATCTGGAACCAACTGCCTTTAATAAGGCTGTGCAATGTCTTACTAACATAACATGCGTTTCTTCACTCTCACATGCATTCTCTCTTCTGCTTCTTGTTTTTGTTGCAAAACTCATCATTCACCTTTTTTGGCTATTCCAGCATGTTATGCATCATTCTTGACAGCAGGGTCTCATTCACTCCTCATTTCTTTTCCAATTAAACAAACAAAAAATATCTAACTTCTGTAACTTTATCTTTTTTGTTCACAGATGACACAGGTGCAGTTCTTGGAGGTTTTTTTGTTTCAGCTTTGTGCTGCAAATCCAGCATCTTGAGAAAGCTGAGTCCTTTTATGTCATTTTTTCAATCCATTTCCAGTTGTTCGATTTTGCCTTTAGGTTATATTTTCTCTTGGTGTTATTTTCATTATCAGGTTCCAGATACATAAATACATGCATAAATACTAACACATGGACTCCAAGCATGTAAGCTAAAAATGAATCTTTAGCCAGAAATGTATCTATGTAGACAGTCAACTGTAGACTGCCTGGTGTTCCCTCTAACATGTTGTTTGGTTTTTTTCTTCTCTCTACTTTAAATGCTTCTTTATAAATTCTGTAAAGATCACAGCACTTTGCCTCTTCTAATTTGAGTTCTTCACACATCAGCTGCTTCTGTTTGTATTAGAATTTGTGATGAACTAGTGACCAAATCTCCATCATAGCAGAAAAATTTCTTATTTGAGAACAAGGCAGGATTAGAACCTAACTCTTGAGAAATATTCTTAGTTAACTCAGTCAGGGCTTGAATCTGAATGTGCCATAAGGTACTGCCATCTGCCCAATTATCTCATCTGAGGAAACTACAAAGATACCAGTTGCAAATAAAAATTAACAATTTTTAGGAATACTTTAAATATCTAAATTCAGGTAAAAAACTGTCAGCAAGGCAGGAAGAATATTCTTTTCTACTGAGCTGTGGTATTTCATGGTTGCTAAAATAGTAATAATTAAAAAAAAGTGGTTTTATTGAATTTAACATTTAAATGCCTCACTCATTTGAAATGCCTGCATCTTTAGGGATACAACATATGCAACAATACGGAACTTATTGCCAGCATGGCAGATATTCTGTAAAGGACTTTGAGTTGTATATGGACACTAACAGCATGGACTGCTCTTGGCACTGCTATCTGACCACCCTCCTTCCTACGGACCAGCACTATGGAACAAGGCAGCTAAAAGCTTAGTAGAGTCAGGTCAGGAAAAATAATTTCTAAAATGTCTGGCTAATAAATACATTTATACTCTAGTTCTTGGCTTTAATTAAGAATATAAATTACTATAATGTTCAATACTGATGGCAACTTTTTTTCAAGGTAAACAATTAAATAGGAAGAGTAACTCCATGTGGAAGGTTGAGACAGTGTATCACACACCTAAATCATCAGTCACCAATATATATCAACACCAATTGCATAAAGTACTGTGGTGCCCACAGTGCCTTGAGATTTACACTAGGGACGCTAAAAGCTATGAAGTAAACAGAATTGTCTACATGAATCCACAGAAAAACAGAACTGTGTATTTATGACATCTCCGGACAAATGTGAAATACTGATGTTTGGCCCATGATATAGAGGAACCTGTATGTTCTCTTAAAAATGAGTCAAGTGTCCCCTACAGACAATACAACTGCAAAAAAAAATCTTTTGAAACGTCTATGGAATTGAAGATCCTGTGGTTACTTTAGATTAAGACAACGTAACTAGTTATTGCAATACCAGAATCAGAAATCACTCCTGCTACAATAGGGAGTGTGCAGTGCTGCCATCCATGCACCGCTCTTGTGAAAAATACCTATTGCAGGACAGTTAATGTCTGATATACTGGAAAGATAATTCATTAGATTTTATATGGAAGACAGATTTCTGCAGCAGATAGGAATACATTAGGTATTATAGCTTCTTTCATCTTTATGTATTAATGTATTCCAGTCTTGGCTATTCTAGAATAATATATTCCAGATCTGGCATACCGTTATTGTAATGGAGAAATTTTCTATAATGCTGACCTACTAAAACAGACACTAGATGCAATCTCATGCATTTATGTAATGTTTAAAGGGATTTATTCAAATTGGTAAAAAACCTTTCTTTAGTTCCTCTGAATAATGAACTATTAAATGTATTGACAAAAATTTATAGACTCTTCTGTGCTAATGTATTCCACTCTCAGTCTGCAGGGTGAGAACATTTTCATAGCATTTCTTTGCAGATTAATTGATCTTACTGCAGCGAGGGCTCTTATCATTCCTCTGCCAGAGCTGAATTCTGCTGCTAATCATGCTGCAATCGGTGGAATTGTGCTGCACTATGTATAGCACAGGAGAAAATCATGTTTACAATGAGGTGGCCCTGAATTTAGCAAGACCGCTGTGGGCAGAAAAGGAGGAGCAACAGCAGTAAAGTAAGCAGATATAGATCCAAATGTATAGAGAGCATATCTGTGGATGAAGGCTGTCTGATGTCTCTCTGTTGACAAAGAACCATCACTTACACTTTCATTGGCAGCACCCCTGCTGTACATGCTGTTAGCCAGCCCTGCACAGAGATATTTTGCAGCTGCTACGTTGTGTCCATGCACTGCAGAGGGATAAGAGGTATAAGCAGAAGGATTATTCCCCATATTGTCAGTCTTGACTGAAAATGGTTCCTTTATAGGATCAGAAGTCCATGCCAGTGGTTGAGATAAAGTCTCCACAGACTGATATATTTTCCCTGACAACCTGCATGCCCTAGCCATGGGTATATCATGGTGCTGTTTTACATAAGTACAGCATTAAGGATGTAGGCATGATTAAAGCAGCTTTTGTGTAAGGGAGAAGATAATTTCACTTATATATATAAAAGCTATAGGTGTAATTTCATTTGCACTCCATAGATAGTCAATGTGAAGAAACAAATACTTCCAAGAGGAAATTCATCCTCCCACCTTAGCCATTTACATCAGGACAGGAAAAGCTGTTGTCTAGAGATGTCTCGCACTCTATCTTTCCACGTAACAGGGAAAATATATGACTAGTATAGACTAGAGGCTCACCTTTAGGTCCCTGCAATTATGTGAGCAGCATTACTTTTATTGTCAGTTTCCAGTGAGAAGTAATGTGGCCTTTCTCAAAATCAAATTTCCTTCTGACAGTAGCATCAATGGGAATGGAACTGAGAACACATAAATCTGACTGCAATTCCCAGTCCATTTAATTGTCAATTAGAAAGATTCAGTATTTTGCAGAGGAAAAACAAATAATTCAGTGGCTGAATTGACTGTCTCAATGGATGAGAGAGTAGTGAATTTTGTTTACCTTGGGTTTAGCGAGGCTTTCAACTGTGTCTCCCATAACATTCTCACGTACAAACTAATGAAGTAAGGACTACACAAGTGCACAGTGAGGTGGGTTGAAAATTTGCTGAACTGAAAACGGCTGCAGTCCAGAGGAGGCCAAAAAGATGATCAGAGGACTGAAGCACTTCTCCTATGAAGACAGGCTGAGAGAGTCGGGGTTGTTCAGCCTGGAGAAGAGAAGGCTCCTGGGAGACCTTAGAGCAGCCTTCTAGTACCTGAAGGGGCTACAGGAAAGATGGGGAGGGACTGTTTATCAGTAAGTGTAGTGAAAGGACAATGGGCAATGGGTTTAAACTAAAAGAGGGGACATTTAGATTAAGTATTAGGTTGAAAATTTTCACACTGAAGGCAGTGAGACACTGGCGTAGTTTGCTCAGAGAAACTGTGGCTGCCCCTGAATCCCTAGTAGGGTTCAAGGCCAGGTTGGATGGGGCTTTGGGCAACCTGGGCTAGTGGAGGGTGTCTCTGCCCATGGCAGGGGGTTGGAACTAGATGGGCTTTGAGGTCCCTTCCAACCCAAACCAGTCTTTGATTCTATGAACTACTAGACTCAAAGGATTGTGATTAGCAACACAAAGCCCAGCTGGACACCAGTCACTAGTCAATAGTTACTCAGGTCAACACTGCCTAACATCATCATTAAGCTTTCATTCAGCAAGTCTGCAGGCAATACAAAAGTGGGAGTTGTTGATGCACCAGAGAGTGGTGATGTCACTGGAGTGTTGGGCCAAGAGGACCCTCATTAAGACAAAGAAAGGGAAATGTTAAATCCTACTCCTAGTAAGAAATAACCACAAGTACCAAGGCAAGCTGAAACTAATAGCTGGAAAGCAGCTTTGCAGATAAGAGGGGTCCTGGTGGACACCAAGTTGAACATGAGATAGCCATAGGCCCTTGCAGCAAAGGAGGTCAACGACCTTCTGGGCTGCATTAGGCAGAGGGTCACCAGCACATCAAGGGAGCTGAGATACATGTGCAATGCTGTGTTCAGTGCTGGGCTCCCCAGTACAAGAGACACAGATATACTGGAGTCCAGGAAAGAGCCCTTAAGATATCTGAGGTTGTGTAGAATCTAACATATGAGGTGAAGCTGAGAGAGCTATGACAGATAAGCCTGAAGAAGAGAAATCTCAGGGAATATCATGTCAATGTGCAGAAGTACATAGTGTGGGGGGAGAAAAAAGATGGAACCAAACTCTTTTCAGTAACTTAGTGACAGATAAAGATGCAGTGGGCATAAATTAATATACAGAAAATACCACCTAAATGTAAAAAAATCTGTTTCACTGTGTTCAGTGCAACATTGGTATGGGCTGCCCACAGAAGTTGTAGCATGTCCATCCTTGAAGATACTGAAAACACAGCTAGACAATACCCAGGGAAACCAAGTTTAGCTGACCCTGCTTTGTGCAGGGGTTTGGGCTAGGCAATCTCCAGAAGTGTCTTTCCCTCTCAACTGTTCTATGGTTTTAGGTGTGTAGAACAGAAAAAAATATCAAGACCTCTTTCAGTCTCACACCATGGGCTTTGAGGTAAAACACACTTGAAAGACATACCTTAGCATTTCTGAAAGGAAGTCGTTTGGTTTATTTTTTCACCAGATTTCCAAATGCTGTTTCAGACACTGAGAAGACAAGTGTGAATAATTGGGCTTGTGTGGCTCTTGCACAGTATTTAACTATTCACTAATTACTGTATTATTTGTATCCTTTCCATTTTCTTAGTCTGCCCTAAAGCCTTAGGTATAGTAAAATGCTCTTTATACAAAATGATTCATCCCCGATTTAGCTTGAATAAACTTTGTTGCTTTCTTTTTTCCTTCAAAGGCTTCTTTAAAATCTTCTCCATATCATCTTGGTTTTGGTCATAAAAAAATCCAATGAAAAAAGTCCTCTGGGACTCTTGGTTATGAACTGCACACATTTTCTTCTTTGTGTCTTTGTTCACTACATATCATAGGTATTTGCTATGTTAACACAATTGTTCTTACACCTTGCTCACTTTCTTTTAAATACACACATTCTTTTGAGTTGTAGAGGAGTTTCTGGGTCCAGTACACTTTGGAACTCATCCCTCCAAGAAGCCAACAATGTCGGATCTCTCACAGAGATCAATTATTTTAAATCCAATTATTCTCATTCTCAGCATGATTCGATTGATAACTTACTTTAGTTTCTATACATTTCTATGGTTTAGACAGCTCACGAACATTTCTCCACTCTTTATGTTCCTTAGATCTCAGCACTATATCCAAATCTCCCTCTGCTTTTTCTTTCATGCAAGACAAGAAGTTTGGCTTTAGCCTTTCCAAATGTCTTTGTTTAGGGCTTGCAGCAACTGCAGCCAGATGCACTTAAGTGGGATGGTTGTGCTGTGTCATTGCCTGTTCCAGGCTCTTCTTTGAAGGAGGAAACAGTGAAATTTCTTCTTGGGGAAAAAAACATAAAACATCTTTGGGTTCACTAAGAATTTTGTTGAATTTTGCCTCATAATGCCTAGACTGTTTTGATTTTTTGAAGTGATCTTACAGAGTAGTTCAAAACATCTGGAGCCTTTCAGTTTTAATGACATCTCCCTTAGTGACAAACTGAGAAATAGCTCATCAAGCATAATGATGATGGGATGACTTAAAATATGGTATTATTGCCTCTTCTAAGCTGCTAATGTCTATTTTGTAGCTGATAAATTCCCTGGGCTAAATTACACCCTTGCAAAGGAAATGGCTATCGCAAAACCCAATGGGAGTTTGACACGGTCATCAGGGAATGATAAGTAGGCCTCAGGGAAACCAGTATAAACATATTGTCACTTCTACTAGTCGATTCGACTAATTAAGAAATCAGAATGCAATAGAAAAATATTGATGGCGAACAGATGCATTTGTTGAATGATTATTGCAAGTCTGGTTTCTAAAGCTAACACGCAGCAGAGCACTCAATATTTTACCATGAACTTTACAAGTCTAATGAAGTGTTACTATCATTTCTCTGTAAAGCGCCAGAAGTGTGGCAAGCATTTTGCTAAAGGTCACCTCTACATATAGAACATTTTGCATCTAACTTAGCTCAAATACAGGTGATACACTGATCTCATTGGCACGTTGTATTCTCTCCATCTGTTACATCCATTCATTTTTAATCTTATACTGTAAATTCTTCAGGACGTTATCAATGTGTCTGTCATTCTCGCAGCCCTGGACACCATTCACTAATTTTAGGTATCTGTGATAAAAGATAGCCACTCCCAAAATCTCCATTTATTCAACACGTTAAACCAAACTGGATAAGTAGTCCTACAAACAACTGGAAACTGAGACACATTAAAATATGTTTGTAATCAGCATGGACCTGTTATTAAGATGCAGATGGTCTGTTTGGTCTCAAAGTTAGGTTGATGAGAACTCCAAGTAATCATTGATCATCAGATCACTTATATATTTCAGTACTTAAGAAAATGTGCTTAAGTTAAGCTGCCTATCTTAGAAAACCTTGGGCCATATCAAACCCGGATAGGTCATCAACATAAGAATGAAAATGGGTGGAGTTCATTTCCTTGAGCTGTCATAGACCAAATAAATGTGTTACAAATTGCCATTCTCCTTCATATTTAGTTATGCATATTTCCTACTTTCTGGAAAAGTATCTACCTCCTGGAATCACTTTATTCCATTTCTCTGTTTTCCTTTCAAATTCAGTGTATTTAGAAGTATCAGCTGTTGATTGGTGGGGAAAAATAGGCTTTAGAGTATTAGCCTGCAGCTGAACCATGAAGCACTCGGAAGACAGTGTCTCCTATTTCTTCCTCCCACTGGAACATGTCAGTATCAGGTCTGTGGACCTGACACATAAGAAAGCATCTTGCTTTTATAAATTCAGTTGAATGGAAGTGATTGCTGTTGACGTTTGTTTTGCTCAGCAGTGTATTAACTTCAACAAAGATATCTGTCAAAGACAGTTGGAGCATTTTGAACACCAGCCTGTGTCCCAGGCTGGTGCCATAATCATTGACGTGAATTAGGAGCGCCTTTACAACGCTTCATCTCAAGTCTCTGAAACCAATTTTACAGTGAAGTAAATCTTGCCTGTGTGCTGGTAACACAGTGCACTGAAATTGAAATGTATTTTATGTGTCAAAAGCGGGACCCAGTAATGAGTTAGAGTCAATGTTTAGAGTTCAGTCATAGTGGGTTACCTCCTCAAGACGGAGAAATAAATTTCCCAAGCCAGCAACAATCCACATGTCCCACTCTTTCTCCAAAGAGCCCAAGGGCACAGGAAGCTCCGGAAAAGTACTACCTGACTGCATGCAGGATGTAGTCCAAAATCAGTTCCATCTCTCACCATGCAGGTGATACCGGCATAAACTTAAAATTCCTAGAATGGAAGTTTGCAAGGCATGACCTTTTAGGAAACACTGATGATAAACAGAATCAGTTGTGTATAAAATAGTCTCTTCAACTAATGCTATGGTATTTTGTTCTGCACTTTTGAAAGAGGCGTACTTAAGACCTTAGGTGAAATAAACCTGTGGAGAATAAATAGTTGATATATAATCCTACTGATGTCATATATAATAGGATTTTTTTCTTAAGAAACCAAAGGGTAAGATACTGTGTTGAAAAACAACTTGCCTAGGTAGACGCACTGTGTCCTTATAAGGTTTATCTGTGGTCTTTCATGTTTTTCTCTTTGCTTTAGTTTAGTTCTCAAGGTCAGACTTAAAACTGAATATTCCAGAAAAAAAAAAGGGAAAATAAATTAGTACAACATATAGAGACAGATTGTTGAACCTGTCTAAAAGCATTTCAACTAATACTGAGATCCTTTCATTCTTTAAAATACTTTCCTCTCTTTCCAGTTGTTCACTTGCTGTCATGAGAGTTCATCTATCTGTTTTGCAGAATGCACAATATCCTATATCCCAGTGACTTACAGAAGTTATTCCTTGGATCAGAATTGGCCCAAGCATGAAAAGCTGCAGACTTTCCTCATAAGAGATTTTCTCAGAAGCACAACTGTACTTTGAAGAATAGGTAGAATCAGAAGCCGAGGTTTTTAGTTTTTAGACTGAGGTTTTAGTAAACGATTTTTTAAGGAACTCAAATTGGAGTTGGTGTCTACCTAGTTGCAGAAAATATGGTGAATGATCCAAGCACCTGGGGGCTGCCACCCCCTGGTGTAATATAAAGACCATATGCAGTAGGAGCACTATAGATCTTACCTCAGTTGGATCACTTCCTTTTCTTCAGGCTGACATCTTCATTTTCTTTAGAATCAGACAAGACCACTTGTCCTATTCACCAACTAGTGAAGTTATCTCAAGTGCAGAATCCAAGTTCATGCAGAAAATAGGAACAGATTTTAAGAAGATAAGGAGACTGCAGGGATAAGGCACAGGGTTTGGCCAAAGGTATTAACCAGCCATTTGCTTACATATAAAATGAGTTCCTTTTATTCTTCCTTCTCTCAAGCTTGTCTTTTCCCAGCTCATCTCAATGTCTCCCTTTTTCCAGCCCTGCATCCTCCTAAATGAACCACCCTAACAGGTACTTTTCTGTGGTGTATTGAAAGTAACAGACTCTGATTGTGGTGGATTGAAGACCACTTTAATAACAACTGAGCAAACTTTTATACCCTCTCAATGGCTGACGAAGCAGCCTGGAGTCAGGTTTCAATACTGTTCATTAACTCAAGAACCACAACTTCCCTATACAAAAGGTTGTCCCACCCTGGCAAACTCCTGCTGTGCAGGAGTCTGTCTGCCTGCACCCTCCTTAACATTACCAAGCACACCGTGCCACCTCCCTGCTGAAAAGCACTCAAATTTACATCTCTACAAGACCCTCCATCTCATGCTTTTACTGCTTTTTCACTTGCTTTCCAACAAGCACAACTGTGTCTCCTTTCCAGGGCCACTCTTCATTTCCCATACATTTCCCCCTTGGTCCCACTTTGTCTCCCTGTGTGCCCAAACTTGGTATTTCTGTTTCCTCAGTCATCTCAGCCAGGTATTGCTGAAGAGGTTTCCCATGCCCTGCCACTTCAATTCCCCAGAGGTCCCCAGTGGTCCCCTCCAGGTGTTGGTGGGGTCTGGCTGTTTCTCATAAAATTCACCATTAAACTTCTATAAACTCTCTCCATCCCTCATGGTGTTACCCACCACTTTTGTCACCTTCTCACTCTGTACACTGTTATATCCATCAGCTTCTCATGGTCTGTGCAGCTAAGTCCCAGCCAGGGTCATCAGCCTGCCCACCTTGCCAGGGACAATTTTATTGATAAAGACTAAGCTTTGAGGATTAGTTCTCCCACTAATATTCTGGAGGTGGACTTCAGCATACAGTGCTATTGTATACCCTTGACATCTACAGGTTAAATGACTATAGCGGGGGTGATGCTTATTTCACTTAAATTCAAATACTCATAGAATCATAGAATGCGTTAGGTTGGAAGGGACCTTTGGAGGTCATCTAGTCCAACTCCCTTGCAGTAATCAGGGACAACTTCACTACATCAGGTCTCTCAGAGCCCCATCAAATCTGACCTTGAATATCTCCAGGGATGGGGCCTCAACTGCCTCTTGTCTCTGGGCAACCTTTTTCAGTGATCTACCACCCTCATAGCAGAGAACTTAACTCATCAGAAATAACTCATCTAAGCAGGCACAATCCAGGTGATTCCTGTAAATTCTTCACAGTCAATGAAGGGAAATGGGCAACTGTTGATTTGATTTATCTTCTCATTGGTTCTTTAAAAGGGACAGAAAAGAGCTTATATTGACATCTACCTTGTCTACAGGTGATCTCAGGTGCAATGAATTAATGCATTCAGGACTGTTTAATCATCTTTATCATTGCAAATATTAATCAGAGGTCATGTTAAGTTTACTAGTTTTTCAAGTTAAACAATTCATCATCTAGATTTAATTGATATTTTAGGTCTGAAAGGTCCTCCCAAAATCTTTCTCAAACTCTTTGTTCTTAAAGTATAATTTGGTATAGCTCTTGAGCACTCATACTGCCTGCACAGTTGAATCCTTGTAATGCTTGATTTAAAGGGAGGAATTGCATTTCCAGGTTAAAAAGATTCCACTGAAATGAATCCATCAGTTACAGTAACAGCAATGTAACCATGCTTGATAGAAAATGTTTCATGCAGAGTTTGTAGATAATAGGCAAGGTGACTGTGAATAATGTGATCTGGACACATGAAACAAAAATAGCAAATCTGCCTGTAGCAGAACTTCTGTCATGTGAAGCTACTTCTCCCCTGACCCTCCAGAGGAAGCAGATTTTAATCAAAGCAACTAAAGACTATAGACATCAAGGGGAAGTTCAGGGAAGAAGAAAAGTCAGTCAAACAATTATAACTGTGAGTACTCTGATTACCCACCACATGATCAAAATTACATATGCAGAAAGCTACGAACTTGGCCAGAGTCTCTTACTGCAGTTTTTATCTTGATATTTAGAAAGTACTTCTTAACTAAGGTTTATTTTGATGACTTTTATATTATAAAAATATTGGGGGGGTATTTTATAAAATACATTTTATATATATTTATATATTTATGGAAGTATTTTATTTTACTTCAGTAGTTCAGAAATTTAATTATTCCAGAATATTTTTTATTTTTTTAATTTTTGTGTATCAGTTCTGTATTTAAAGAGTTTAAAGTATCAGAATTTCTTTCAGCACAGAATTCCTTTTTTCTAGCCACTCCTGTTCAAGATTCAACCCATGAATGCTCTGTTTAACCTCCATTGCTATGATTAACTCTCTCCAACTGTTTCTGATTGACAAAAGAAGCTCATAAATACAGGACAGATGAAAGAAAAAATGTGTAAAGCCAGAAATTACTTTCAAACGTATTTCTTACATGGTAAGTCACAGAATTTTCTCTTTTCCAGCCCAGCATCCTGGAAAAGTTTCCAAACTCCCCAGTCAGCCAGTCTCGCCAGTAAAGTATTTGCAAATTCTGTCTCAAATATGAAATATGATTCATCTCCCAAAGATTATTATGACAGTTTTCATATCCTAGCAAAGGGTCATCTGTTTCTGATCCACTGCATGATCTCTGACAGAGTAAACCAAGATATTCAACCTGCAAATTGAACAAAAACGGCAGTAAGACAAACAGCTAAACCAGGTCTAGTTCAAATCTGCAGGAGAAACAACCTGCAGCAGAAAGTTTCATGTTCTCCTTGTCTTTCAATGCAAGCAAAAAGTTGACTGAGTGAAAAGTGTTGTCTGGGGTTTTTCTTTACTGCAGTGTCTGTGCATTTATCTTTAGGATAACCAGACAAACAGACTTATCTCTGGGCCACAATATATGAATGTAAAATATACACAGCTGGAAGGTAAATCTACACTTCTTGCAAAACATGACAGACAAATTTGTAGTCAGGACAGTGTGATTCAATGGGGGATTCAGAGGAGGGCAACGAGGATGGTGAAGGGTCTGGAGGGGAAGATTTATGAGGAGAGTCTGAAGTCCCTTGGTTTGTTCATCCTGGAGAAGAGGAGGCTGAGGGGAGACCTCATTGCAGTCTGTGGCTTCTTGATGAGGGGAGCAAAGGGGCAGGCACCGATCTCCTCTCTTTGGTGACCAGGGACAGAACCCAAGGGAACGGCATGAAGCTGTGACAGGGGAGGTTTGGGTTGCATATCAGAAAGAGGTTCTTTACTGAGCACTGGAACAGGCTCCCCAGAGAAGTGGTCCCAGCACTGAGTTTGGCTGAGTTCAAGAAGTGTCTGGATGATGCCCTCAGTCCCATGCTCTGACTTGGCTGGCCCAGTGTGGAGCCAGGACTTGGACTTGATAATCCTTATGGGTCTCTTCCAACAAAGGAGATTCTGTGATTTCTGAATAAGGATTTCCTCTAGGCATATGTGCCCATCTACAGATTCTTTTCCAGCTCATTTTAAAAGGCAAAAATTTCACACCTTAACCAACAGACTTTTGCATCCAAGTGTATCACTTGTAAGTTAATTAATTACAGATGGGAATCTGAAGCAAGGACAGGCAAGATTTGGTGGGGGGATGGCAACGGATCCACAAGTTCTTGGTGTTTAACCACTGTGTAACCTCCTTGATCTGGCCATCCAGCACTTCTAAAGTGTACAGGAAGATATGATTCGTGCAGGGTGAGGTTCTGCTGATGCCATTCTTATCCGGCACCCTGTCCTATTCTCATCTGGTATCCTCTACCACAACTATTAGGTGAGGCTACCTCATGCCTTCAGTAGGATAGATACTATTCTGGCTGAGCGAGCTAGAAATCTAACAAGAACTGCAAACTCTTTTCATGCTAAATTGAAATCTGAATCACCTGTACTGTTCAGAAAAACAGGTCAATATACTTTGCTACCGATTTTTACCAAGATGCTTTGCACCATTAACACGCAACTAATATATTTACTTTGCAAATAAGTTTTTCATTGGGGCTTTCTTGAGCATGATGTTTGGGGGAGGTTGGTTTGCATTGGGTTTATTTTTAGTCTTGAATGTGCAAGACTTGAAAAGTATCTAATAAATATTACCAGATTTTAGGTAATGAGGAGAACTATTTTTAAAAGTCAACAGCAAAAAGGGGGCTAATTGGGCCTCTAGGGATGGTCAAAGGTAAGTTGATCTTTAGAAGTGAGACAGTCTGATGCAAAGTCATGAAGTCACCTGACATAAGATAAGATTTTAGCTGCACTTTGTTCCTTTTAGAGGGAAGATTTAGAAGGGACAAAAACAACATGTGATGGAAACTGGTAGGAAAAGAAACATGAGTGAACAATACAATCTGTTAAAACCACTGATTAGGACTTTTTCTGTTGTTCCTTCTGTGTATGTCACTTCTCTGCTCCTCCCCTCTTTGAACTGCAGTTGCAGGTCATGTGAAGACAGCTATAAACCTCCCATTATCAGATAACTGGCACAGCCTCAGGCTTCAAAGTGAGGAAACTATTGATTCACATTTCTTCACAAAGTCGTGGTAAGCTAATTTTGTATCAACAGGCTCTGAGTGGTTTCTGTGCACCACAGAATATCAGGCTGTCACCAGGTAATACATGTTTTCTACAGACTAAATACTTTTTTAATAAGAAGTAATCAAAACAAGTTTTTGCACTGATGCAGCAGAAGCATGATTGCATGGAGTGTGTTTTACTGCCTGGTCCAGTAGTAGCAGGAGTAATAACCATGAAATCGGACCTTCAGGGTGACCTACGCTATTCATAGTTTGGCAACACAATTCCTGTATCACCTCTTCATTGCTCATGCAGGCTGTTAAAGAGCCTTTGGACCCTTATTTCCTTATCTTGAGTAAGTCCTAGAAATCCCCTTGGAAAAAACCCTGGAATAGCTCTGATGGATGGAAACATGACCTATTTATTAGCACCATTTGTAGAGATCAAGAGAAGTAAAACCGAGTTATTTGCAAATGCTACATCTAGATAAAGAATGACTGAGCCCTGCAGGGTAATGAACCATGCATCCATCCCACCCATCTTTAAGCAGCTAAGAGTAAAAAATAAGCTGAAGTACTGGACTTAGGAGGATTGCAGTGCTGGTGAACTCGCTCTCCTCCTGTGGTAGTTTTTATTTTTTGGACCATTCCAACTTAGTGCTCCCTATAAAACATCTGCTACAGAAAAGGCCAACTCCATACTGCAAAAATGAGTTAGCAACCAGCAATCAATTTAGCAGTACAGTCCATTTAATTTATGCACTCAAGTTAGGCACATGGTTACCCCCGTTAACTATAGTTAATAATCACCTCTGAATTCTAGGATCTGAGATACCTCCTGATGTTTTCTTTTGCACTGACAAAGGGTAGGCATGTATTTTACTAACTCATGTACCTCATTTAAGCACAGAAACTCGTTGCTTCCTACAGTCTGGGATTCATGCTGTTGTTAGTAACACACTCACCAAAAATGTACAGGTATCATGCTCCCATTTTGCTAATGGGTGTTCATCAAACTTACAGGCAGCAGATCTCTAGAGCGGACATGAAACCAGCTGCCAGCAGTGTTACAAGTTTTGTATCTTACAATAAGCCTAAGAAAGAAACTCTTCAATCAAAGTGTATGAGCAGAACCAGTGCAAGTGGAAAGCGCTTAACAAAATTTCTGAGAAATCATGTACAAGAGACACTTTCTGCCTGGAGGCAGCACACTGCCTATCAGCACGGTTGGAGCGAGAGGAAGTGGCGGCTGGCTGCTGTTCTCAGAACTGTGAATCAAGAGTTAATCATCCTCCTGAAATCACAAGGCATTACAGCTGTGGTTTGAATGCCTCAGCTCAGAGGTCTTTTCTGAGTCCTGGTTGCCAGTTAGCTGACTGCCTTTGCCTATTTCAAAGTTGTTTGATTTGAGGAGTAATATTCGATGTAATTAGGTCTATTGATCATAAATGCAGGGTTTGTAGGATGCATGAGTCACTTTTTTTTTCTTTTTTGAACAAAAACTGTAAAGCTATCTCAAAAAGAAACACTAACCTATTGATTATATTTGCTCTCTGGTTGCATTTACCTTGCCTCTCTTTTGCAGTTCATTACTAAACTCTCATTTTGCAAAACTACTTTAATAAACTTCTGTATTTCCTACTTAAAGCTTGCCCCTTGTTCCTTTCTCCAATCTCTATCATTACACTGCAATGATCATCAGTGTCCATGAAGGCAGTTGTCAAGTTCCAAGAAGTATTTTATTTGCAGCTAGGCTTGTGTGTATGCATGAAGCATTGGAGAATTAATAAATTTCATTATATTTTATTTTAGAATAGTCAGAAAACAGCCAAATGCTGCTTGAAACAACAGCTCAGGAAAATCTATTAACAGTATTGAACAAAGACGGCTTGCGGAGACGCCAGATTGGCCCTTTGGCTCTCACTATCACACAGAATAACAGAATTACAAGGTTGGAAAAAACCTTTAAGTTCATCAAGTCCAACCATTCCTGTCCTATGCTAAACCATATCTTCAAGTACCTCATCTACCCTTTTTTTAAACACATCCAGGGATGGTGACTCAGCCTCCTCCCTGGGCGGCCTGTTCCAGGCCCCAACAACTCATTAAGTGAATTTTTTTATCTAAACATCTGATCTGACCCTGCCCTGGTGCAGCTTCATGCCATTTCCCCTTGTCCTATCTCCTGTCACCTGGAATAAATGCTAAGCATTGTCTCTGGGACATATAGGTAATGGGCTGGACTTCAGCTCAGTAGCAATTGTTTTAATAAATTAATGTGCATCTTTGGAGAAGATTTTGGCTCTCAAAGAATAGGAGGAGATCACGTTACCCTATCATTCTTCCCTGTTTGCAACCATCTATAAGAACATCTCTACTTGATAATTACTCCTGACGAGTGATAATGTTAAAGCACTGCTAGCTCCACAGCCGGTGAACTTGTGTGCTTATATATGAGTTGTACAGTCACATACGGAGTCTGTGACTTAGCCAGACTTCCTTTTTCCACTACCCACTTCCTCCACATGTCCAAATCAGGTGACTCCACTATGTATGAAGCTGCCATGGAAGCTGTGCTCTGCTAAACACATCTCTCTGCCAGGTGTGCGTAGCTCTCTCTAGCATTAATGAGAATTGCCTGAGCACTTCAAAGGAGAAAGAAATCCACTGAGGTTTTACTTCCAACTTGTTTTCCAAAACCCAAATGACTCTGTGTTTCATTACAGCATGCTTTATCTGAAAATTGGATCATTTTGTAATTAAAGTCTTTGCTAGCAGCTCACTCTTTGGAAAAACATATATTCATTTTCAGTTTTGGAAATAAACCCACTTAAACTGAAAACAGTCTTTCCCAGATGTACCCTGGGACCAATAGTTAGTGCATTTACTTAGTACCCCACAAGTCAGTAAGACCCGTAACTCGTGATCTGACTCCAGCTCCATGAGACAAAGATTCACCAGCAAACATGGCACTGAGACCTTTTCAGCAAAGTCCATGAGCTGTACAACTATGCCTCAGCTGAGGCAGCACCATTAACACCAGTGAGATATGTCAGAGCCCTAAATTATACTTTCCCTTTCTTCGGCTACCGATCATTTGGTCCAAATTTATTTTGAGGTAATGAGGTAAAGGGGCACATCAGTTTGTCTTCAGCCTCCAGATTCTGTCAAGATATTAATACCAATCTTGAAAATTCTTTGGGGGTTATGTCTAAAACCAAAACCTGATCTTTCTCATTCTGCCCTTAGGGACTTTCCTGTTCTTCATTCTGTCCATCATGAAGGACATCTAGAAGGAAAGGAAGCCATCCAGAGGGATCTTGACAGGCTGGAAAGATGGGCCAGGGGGAACCTAATGAGGTTCAACACTGCCAAGTGTAAGCTGTTGCACTTGGGTTGGAAGAATCCCAGACATAGATACAGACTGGGAGAACAGCTTCTTGAGAGTAGCCTGGCTGAGAAGGACTTGGGGATTGTGGTGGATGAGAAACTTAACATGAGGCAGCAGTGTGCTCTTGCAGCTCGCAAGGCCAATGGTATCCTGGGCTCCACTAGAAGAGGGGTGGCCAGCAGGGACAGGGAGGTGATTGTCCCTCTCTACTCTGCCCTCATGAGGCCCCATCTGGAGTACTGTGTCCAGATCTGGGGCCCCCAATACAAGAAAGATGTGGAACTGTTGGAGAGGGTTCAGAGGAGGGCCACAAGGATGATTAGAGGGCTGGAGCACCTGCCCTACAAAGAGAGGCTGAGGGAGCTGGGCTTGTTCAGCCTGGAGAAGAGAAGGCTGCGGGGGGACCTCATTGCAGCCTTCCAGTACCTGAAGGGAACTTATAAGCAGGAGGGGATTCAACTTTTTAAAAGAGCAGATAATGGCAGGACAAGGGGGAATGGACTAAAGCTAAAGGAGGGTAGGTTTAGATTAGATATTAGGGTGAAGTTTTTTTTACAGAAAGAGTGGTGAGGTGCTGGAACAGGCTGCCCAGAGAAGTAGTGGATGGCCCGTCCCTGGAAGTGTTCAAGGCCAGGTTGGATGGGGCCCTGGGCAACCTTGTGTAGATCCAGGCCTGGAGGTTGGTGGCCTTGACTGTGGCAGGGGGGCTGGAGCTCTATGATCCTTGGGGTCCCTTCCAACCCAGACCATTCTATGATTCTATGATTCTATGAAGCCACTCAGAAGACCTTGACTTTGTAATTCTCCCCTGGACAGACATAGTGTGCTCTCTGCATGGGTGACTTAGGCAGGAGATGCAACCCAACCACCACCCCAAACCTCAACTGTAGGCTAATAGCAAAATTATAGGTGGCCAGACCAGTAAGGAAGGAGTTGATAACACATTTCCATGCCTTCTGACCTTGTTTTTTTCATGCTCAAAAACAAAACTCGCAACAAAACCAGCTGCTGCAAAATAAGTGAAGTGAAAACAGTGATTTGAATGTCACCCTGGAGACACAAATTAAATACATTGTGAAACCAGTTACAAGAAAGCCCTTAGTTTGCAATATGCTTGTTTTTCTAGACAGGGTCTTGTTCAGTCAGAATGTGTCCAACTGGTAACAAATTTCTTCATGACCTTCCTAAAATGAAGGCAAGTGCTGGTTTCAGAGATTTTAGCTTTTAATGCTAAGGATTAACAAAACCTGTACACTAGGTAAGGAGCAATCACACGATTGTAAAATCAATCCTAACTGCTTCTAATTCTAATATTTCACACACACATGCACCTCATGTTTTTTCATATCTCTGCTCTGCAGTAGGATCTGATATCATTGCACACTCAGCAATACAAACTCTCCGCTGCAGCATTCATTCTGCACTCAGCAGTTCTTTCATGGGCAGGGAGGTAATTGCCCAGAAGAGGAGAAGATGTAAGTGGGAGAGGTTGTGAACTCAGGAAATAGAGAAACAAGCAGCAAAGCAAGAACGAATGTGAAGAGAAATGAATGGGCACTTCACACAAAGAGAAGGCTAAAATCTTGTGACTCCTTTTGCAGGTAAGCAAAGAAGGGATACAATCACTTGACACTTGCCTGACATTTCTTGGGTCAGAAGTGACATATATTTTTGTAAAGTGAGGTACACCACTGTATTGCATCCATTCTGCTACAAACGAGCCTCTGCAGAGTCCAGAGCAGAGACTGCACCTTGCCTCTCCCATGACTAGGTGAAGACAACTTTGTAGCAGAAATACATCACTCCAGAGCTGGGGGAAATCTGGGTGGTGTTTACAAAACCACTGCACGTTCACAGCTGCCACCGCTGCTAATCTCAGCACACACCTCCCAGCTGGGGTTTCTTTCTTCCCTTTACAACTGCATCACATGGAGGTTTAACCTTTCTTTCTCAAACGCACAAAGCTGGTAGCACTCACTGTCACATCAAAAACCCTGGCAGTATGGACCTTACAATGTCCTCTCCACCCCAAGACCTCAGGCCAGCCAAAATGCAAAGCAGCAAACACAAGATAATCCCAGCAGTCTGACACAACACACCAGAAAACAGCAGCATTTGTGCTGACAACACATACCTCCTCTCTCTTCTGGTGACTAGAGGCCATTGTATTTCATCTGAACCTAAACTTGCCCAGGCCAGACCCAACAACATCCCTGTGGTGAGCTGTGCTTCAGGAGCCAGCTGGACTCCTCGCTGCCCAGAAAGGGGAGAGAGCAATGCCAGCAGCCCAGATGTATGTCAGGGGGTGTGCTGGCTCCATTCCCAACGCCAGAGAAAGCTCTCTCCTGCCCACAGGACTGTGTAACTCGTGAGACCTCTCACAGTCTCTTTCTGCATCCAGCCTGCCCCTGTACCGTGGGTAATAGAGTAAAGAGAAGATTGCAGCTCTAAATCAGGCAGGTATTGCATGCCCCATGCATTGTTGGGGGCTAAGTAGTACGGTTTCATTGCCTCCTTACAGCACTGCAAAAAGATGCCAGGTCAGGCTTCCTCTATGGTGTCATTGTGAAAACAGACTCAAAGTGCATGGTACAAGGATGCCAGACAATGGGAGACATTCAAACTGGATAGTAGGCATTTTTTCTCCATGAAGACAGTCAAGCAGTGGGACTGGGCCCAGAGTTTCTACACTCTCTGTCCTTGCAGGTTTTCCAGATCCAACTGGATAAAGCCCCCAGCAACCTGACCTTGCTCAGAGCTGATCCCGCTTTGGCTGGGTCATTGACGCAGAGATGCCCAAAGTCCTTCCCAAACTGAATCTGCCTGTGATCGTACACATTTTAGATTCCTTTTCCAGAGTGATGGAAGAGAAGGCCCTAATTGCTATTCATTAAAGCCTGTGATCTCTCTGCTCCATTGCTCAGAAAGATGAGCTTCCCTGTGCAGGGACTTGGTCTACTGCTACTGCAGGAGCCCGTTGTCAGAGACTTTCCTCTCCACATGAAGAATGCTGTTCAGCCTGGAGCATCTCGACTCCCGAGCCTCTCTATTCATTTTCTCCCCTGTCCAGCTGAAAAGGAGAGTGATAGAGCAGCTTTGGTGGGTGCCTGGCCTCCAGCCAGGGTCAAACTACCACAGTCTCTCCTAAGGGTTTGTCTGACACATTTGGGAAGGAAGGGAGAACAAGAAAAAGCCAATGTAGCCCAAGTCTCCAAGGCAGTGACTTCAGCAGAAGTCTCCTTCAAAGGAAGGAGAGGAGTACAACCTCTTCTTGCTTTCTATGTTTCTCTAGAAAGAAACTTGCTGCTTCCACAGAGATCAGTTGGGCCCCACAACTCCAACAACCAGGGATGCATCCTTATGCATAGGAGAGTGCAAGTTTTGTTCTGAGGTGATGAATATACATAATACCAGTGTGCAGGTGCTTCCTTGTACACACATAATGGGTGAGCAGAGCTTCCCTTCTGTTGGTATTTCTGTTGGTGTTGCTGTTGGTATTTCTGTTGGTGTTGATACTGCCTTGAGAAGGTGCTAAGGAGTATTTAGCAGGTCAAGAGAGACAAGAGGTAGAGGTTTTCTCTCTCAATCTGAGTGTTAGCTTTGTTCCAAGTTATTCCAAATAAGGTCAGAATCTGCCCTTCCAACAGGCATTCAGCACCACAAAAGGAAGTTGTTTTCATGTGCTCTGAGCAGCCTTTCTCACAATATTATGGACTACCTGGGGAGAACAAAGATGATTCCTTACTACTTCAGTGACCAGGAAACCAGAGAGGGATTTTGCTGTACCCAGTGCAAGATCAGAAAAGATGTCCACATCATTTAAGGAAGGCTTGATTTCATCAGCACTCAAAACAAAAATCCTCATGCTTCATATATTAGTTTCAGTGTTCAGAAAGGGACAGTTCCCACCACTGTAGTCCCGTGTGCCAAAAATCTGTTGTGGTCTTGGAATTACCACACTGAAGTCATCATAATTTTGGATAACTATGAATCGAGCTACATTTGATGCAAGCCTGGAAGAGGTACTCTCCGGTACATTTCCCAGATTTCTGTGACAGTAATTACTCTGAGATAGCATGAATGCATTCAGGATTTCTAACATCTCATCCAAAGTGTCCATGTAACGTGAGGCAGGGTGAGAAGATGAATTTATACTGCAAGGATGGGCTTATACTGTCTTTTAAACCAGTAGGTGGGTCCTGTTTGCAGCTTTGTGCATCTGGTTATATGTTAGATGCAACAAAAATGTACTTTTCTGTGGTTCAGTGCTTCAAGCCCTACTCTTCCCATCTCAACACCACTGTTTAAGAAATTATGGCTAGTGTAAATAAACAATCTCTCTATGAGAACATCAGTGCAGGTGTATCCAGAGGACACTGTGGGGTTTCTGCTATGTGATGCTGTGCAAAGTCTCTATTGAACATGAAACTTTATCACTATCACCATAACCAGGTCTGCAGTGCTAAAAGCTGGAGAAAATGAAGAGTTTCAGTCTTACAGAAGCCTCCTTTTCTTGCTTTGGCATTTGTAAACTTACATGAGGTTATCTGATAAACCAAATGCATTAAATAATGCCTTGTTCATAGTACAACAGTACTTAGGAGTTGTAGGACTCTATTGGGGTACGTGCTGTACAAAACCAAATTAAAGACACAACTCCTAACCCATGTGGTCTGTTCCCCTGTGATTATCCACACACTAAACAAGACAATAACTAGAGACCATAAATGGAAAGTACAAAGAAAGACATAGTGAGAAACTATCCCTCAGCTCCTTACCCAAAGTGGGGTGAAGGGAAGCAATCCTATGGTCAATGCAAAGCGAGCCCTGCAGCTCTGTAATAGGTCTGGTATTGCATCCAACAAAGTAAAAATTGCTTGCAGGAGGGAACAAGAATGAAAGCAGAAATGGAAAGGGGAAAACTGAGAATGGCAAGATGGAAAAAAAAAAAAGCCAAAACCAAAACCCAAACCTCCACAAAACAAAACACACTGGACAGAAGAGGGAGGAAACAGTAGACATGGTAGTTTTATAATTTTGAAGGCTCGGACAATATTGTGACCTTTCATTCCAACTACTGGTGGAACGTTGCAAGTAAGCACCTTAGTTTTTGCCTCTAATGCAAAAAAAGACAAAGAAGATTTAGTTACAGGAGGATGGCACATCCATTTTGTGGTGATTAAGATGTATCTGCTGCAGTACAGATAATGAGGGCTCATGGCATGTCCCTCTGCTTTTGACACGGTACCACTTCCACCGGCATGGACTGGCTTACACCTGACATGAGTTGGAGAAGAGGCTTAAATTTAGAGCCCTGGAGCCTCTTCATCTCCAGCACTGCTCCCTACACCCCTGACTAATTAACACTCTTAATCTATTCAGGCTTTTTGTGCTTGTGGACTGTATTTAACGTTTATGACAACATCAGTCAAAGCAAAACACCCTTGCTTCCCGTTAGTTTTCTCATGCTATACAATGCAAGTGTCCCAATTCAGGGTATCACAAGACAACTCACTCTTGTAATTTTGCATTTGAAAGAAGTTAAAGTATCCCTACCATGTGGATGACATAAAAAAAAAGTCTTATGTATTTGTGTGATGATGTTCCATAGACTGCTGTAGCACAATCTCAGAACACTGGCCTGGTTTAAGGCATATCAAAACCAGGTGCAAATTCCCTTTAAGCATTTCAGACATTTTTGTTAACAATATCGCAGAAAATTACACTTGAAAATTATGGGAACATTTTCTTTTTCACTGAGAAAAAATAATGAACATGAATTGAATGGTTTGCTGCAAGTTTCTCAAATGTATTCATACCTAAAAGTCTCATGTTTAAAGATGAGATAGACTCAAGACAACTCATTGGCTTTATAAATTAAAAGCAGAAGCGGCAGCTTCTGACACTCAGCTTATTCTATTAAAGCCAACACTAACTCAATTAAGATTTTCTCTGAAGAGAAACTTTGGCCTCTTTGTTCTCTTTAAAGAAAGAAAATGATTGGCTACTGAACAACAGAAATAAACAGCCTAGTGTTATTTTCTTAGTTTAGTATTATTCAGAAAGCAGGCAATTTTAAACCTGGTGGCATAAACCTGGTGGAGTCTTTAGGTTCCCACTGTGGGAAACAGTAGAAACTGAAAGAACAAGAAGAAAAAGACTCATTCAAAGGGCAGTTCAAACTAGGGGTCTAAATTAGGCTCCTTAAAGTGTCCTTAATGTGTTTTATATACATCTAGTTATTCTTACAGAAGGTAGAACTGGAGATGTGCATCTGGGCCACTGAGCTCAGTCTGGGCTGTGGGGCACCCTGTAATTCTTCTTTCTGCTGCAGCCTAAGGACACTCACAGCTTCCCCCCTCCTTGGGATAATCCAGCTGCTTCCTTCTGATTTCCAAACTGAATTTTGACCTAGTCAGTATGTGTCCCTCTGCTGCTCTGCCAGCAGCCATTTGGCTTCAGGTTACACACGTCCCAAGTGTCACCTCCCCAAGTGCATTAACAGCCAGCAATGGTGTGTCCTGCATTTCATAATTGCCTAGATGCAAGGAGAGAACAGCAGAGCTGATAATACACATCTTTATCTCCTTCAAATGGAGACAACAGAAGTGCACTTGCAAAACCTGTGATCCGTTTTGAAGTCTGAATTGCATCTGTGCCTCCAAAGAGTTGAGAAACAGCCTCAGATAAAAAGCTTTTTTAATTTCATACATAAAGCAAGGTGAAAGAGTCCAAGAAAGACTCCATTTTTTGTGGCCCTGGTGTTGAAGGAGTAAAAATCAATTAGAGACTGAAGTTGGTGACAAACAGGAAGGCAATTACAGAAAGTTTTCTGGGAGAAGACATTATTTTTTTTTCCTGCCAACCTTCAGGTTTGATGGAAAAATGGAACGTTTTGGGTTGGCAGCATTTCAGAAAAAGTGTTGCAAACTGACAAGCTCTTGACACTTTAAAATACATCAGTTGTACAATCCACAAGGCTGCTTGCAGGAACAAGCAGTGAAATAAAAGACACCAAAAAAAAGGAAAGAAAAAAATAAGAAAGAAAAAAGCATCCGGTGTTTGTTTTCAAAGCTCAGGGTGGAAAAGCAACAATGAATATTTGGCCTATGCACATGGTTCTTCAGTAAGCACGGAGTTTAACTGGTATTTGGCTTTGAGATCACTTCTGTGTACCTGTATTCATACTACACAGCCCCGTTTTAAAACCAGGGAGGACTTCAGCTGAGTTACAGGTCCTAATAATAGAAAGAATGTCCACTAAGCACTCATAATTGCAAGTACCCTTTGGGTTTTTTCCATTCTTTCTCAAACAGGAGCATACCTCCTATAGTCCTGGAAGGTCTCTCATGGTCTGCAGGCAGCAGTACTAAGTCATAAACAAAAAAATTGACATTTGAGTGGAAGCTTATCTTGTCTGGTCTCAGTTTTGCAGTTTATAAAGCACAGGAACGACTTAGAGGTGCCTTCAGTTCTCCAGCTCCTACCAGGCAGCAGTGCTCTGGAGTGCATTGAAAATACCTTTCCACCTGCAAAGTAAATGTGATGTACAGACTACAGAAACCCTTGCTGCACTGAACAGGTCTGTCACCAGTTTCTGAGGGAGCTCACCCTGGCAGGGCAAGCACCATTAACAGCCTGCTGCATGATTTAAGCTCCCAGAAATCATGTGGGTGCATGCACAGAGGATCTGTGCGCTACGAGCAAATTTTGCATCATTGTAATCAAGGCTGCACTCAGCTCCATGGCACAATAATGATCTGGTTTTCCAACAGGCAGCAGAGCATTCCTCTGGAGTTGGGACATAAACCCCACCTCAGGACAGCATTGAAGGAATGATTTTTTTGTCTGGAAGATCCTTTGTGCAAACCAGTGCTATTAGCAAACTGCTGACTTGCACCTCAGAACAAGAAAATATGCCAGAAGCCTGGGAGAAGTGGGTTAAATCATGAATTAATTAATCCTATCATGGAGTGTAGGACTGTAGCAAAAGAGATGCTGCCATTCCCCTACTCCAGCTCCTGCCTGCTTCTCTCCTGCCTTCCACCAGACCTAGGGACCATCTAGACACAGGCTGAGTGGTTCAGTGAGTAGATGCAATTGAAAAACATTCTTTTTTTAGGAGGGCATGTTGTGTTATTGTTGTGGTTTTGCATGGCTGGGTTCTGGTTGAGGGGTGGCTTCTGCAAGAAGCAGCCAGAAGCTCTCTGCAGACCCGGCTCAAGGCCGGAGTTGTTGCTAATCAAGGCCGAGCCCACCAGCAATGGTCACAGCGCCTCTGGGAATCACAGTTAGGAGAAAAAAATGCAAGCAGCTGCCTCTTGCCCCCAGAGAAGGGAGTGAGAAGATGTATGGAACTGTGCAGACACCAAGGCCAGGGGAGAAGGTGCCCCAGGTGCCGGAGAGAAAGATGCCCCAGCAGCCCCTGGAGAAACCCATGGTGGAGCGGGTGTCCCCTGCAGCCCATGGAAAAGGCAGAGACCCCACCTGCAGCCCGTGGAGAGGACCCACGCTGGAGCAGGGGCAGATATACAGGAGATGCTGTGACCTGTGTTGGAGCAAGTCTCTGCCATCACTTGCAGCTCCCGGAGAGAGACAGAAACACAGAGATGACAGAGAGGTCAAACCACCACAGTTGTTTTGGTTTTTTTCTGTCTGGTCACCTTTCCACCTGTGACGGCTCAATTTCTGGTTTTGATGCCACAAAAGCACCTGCTGAGCCCAGCAGAAGAGGGAGGAAGGAAGAGGCAGGGCAGGACTGTTCTTTGCATTGGCAGCTTGCAATTACATCAGCTAAAGCAGAACATCAAACTGCAAACAAACACCAGGAAAGGGAAATGAGTTATTAATGTAACTGATTACTTGAAAGTTGACTGGAAAGCCAAGATATAATGGATTTTCTTGGAAGTTTGAAACTATTTTTTATTTCAATGTGATGTATGCATTGCTATCAGGATCTCTACTTTTCACGGCCATCCAACTTCCCACCTGTAACATCATGCATTTCCCACGCATTGTAACATCAACTTTCAGGACACTAGATTAATTTAACTTCTCTTTTTTCCCACTTTCTTAACAGTGAAAATACTAGTGTTTACCTATGGACATATGTGAATAATTAATAACTTCTGGTTTGTAAAGCCTTTAATCTTCAAAGCTTAAAATGCTCGTATGTACCAAGCACTCAGACAGAAGAGCTTTTGTAAATGAGATGTGGTATTTCTGAAAAATGGCATTTCTCTTCAGTGAAGGCAAGTCTGAGGTCACTTAATTTTACCTTCTTCACCTTCTTTTATTGAGTAACAGGGATGGAGGATTCTCCAAGAGGTCACCATCCACTCGGTACCAGCTTATGTCTTGCAATAGAGACTGGATGTGCCCTGGGGAGAGGTTTCTGGACTCTCAGCAGGTCATCCATATCTTTCTGGGAGTGGCTACACCAAAGTGAACCAAAATGTCCAACTGACACCTCCCTGATGCTGTATCTCCCTGATGCTGTATTATTCTGCAGATTTAAATATCTAAAGTCAAGTTTCTCTATATTAAAATGTACAGAGTTTTGAAGTTTTGAAGATAATGGGATTTTCATGTTGCTTTTAATTACAGCAATATTTCTTGTTATTCTGCCCTAATTGGATCATGAATATTGTTATTTTAACAGCCATTACAATAACCCAAGTAATAGTTTCCAGGAAGCTTCCACCCAAATTTCCTAACTTTCTAAACAGGAGTGCAAATTCAACACCATTTAAATTAAAATATGTGTTTCCAGGAGCAAAGGATTTATCTTTGTACTCATATGAACATACACACAGGCTATGCAGTCAAGTATTCTGTATATCATCTTTCAGAAATGTTGGCAGAAAGAATAAGTCATCAGTGGACAAAAGCCAGGCAAACTAACTGAAAGGTGATATTTATATTTGACTTATGGGATCGGATTCCACTATGATTTCCATCCTTGCAGCGTGCTGTAGGAAAAAACAGCCTCCACTGATGTCCTTCTACAATTTGGGTGCTTCAGCAACAGGGTTTCTTTCCCCCACCTTCAGCTGTGCCCAGCCCTGTACTTCAGCAAGACAGTCTTGCAGGTGGATCAACACACTGTTTGGGAGATGTACTAAAGCCCAACACTGTGAATCAGTCTGAATTAAAGACATCTTCCCATTCCCTTTTCTTACCCCTCTTCCCCCCTCTTTTTTTCCAGTTTTTTTTTATTCAGCTGTATGGGTTTCCCAGTTCATCTCAGCATGTTGCACCACAGACTGGAGTGTTAGCAAACCTGGGAGGAATGATGTTTTCAGTCAGAGAACCCATCAGATGATTATATCACAGGCTCAGACTATACTTAAATCCCACCCTACTACTACTACTATTATTATTATTATTATTATTAAGGCTTTGGACAGTGGTAGCATTTTAGTTATCCTTTTGCCCACTATAGCCAATAAAGAAACTCATAAAGTAGCACTGAAAGAGTTGGAGGAAATACATTGGCTGTTTCTACAATAAGTATTTTAAATAGAATACTCACTGCTTTTCTTTGGTTTATTATTAATTGCTTAATTGGAATAAATGATAAATTCTAAAACAAACTTCAAAACCAACTTTCTGAAAAACAGTTCGTTCCCAGACTGCTCCAAGTTTCAGTCATTAACTTAGATATTCTAGGCAAAGTGCTGTACATTAAGCTGTATATACATACTTGAGAAACCACCCTCCTTGTTCCCCAAACTCTTTGAGCTGTTTCATAGAGCAAGTGTCTTCCCTTAAAAACCCCCAAGTTTGTAAGTGCAACAAATAAATACATACTAGTTACCCCTAAAAAATTATGGAGGCAAGGCTCTGCAGTTTCACTGCAAAGTAAACAGGAGGAGTTCAATCATGCATGAAAGTATATAGTGCTAAACTGGCTTAAGTACCCCGCATTAAAAAAAAAAAAGGATCAAATTTTATAGTGAGATAATGACCATGCATGAATTAATGCTCTGAAAAATAAGTCTTTGAGTACAGCTCTTGATTTTTTAAAGGCATGTAATGAGGACATTGCTCTTGCAGACAGCCATCTGCAGAACAGCAACAACTGTCTCAGAAAGGAGTTCATTTCAGAGCCTACACAGGACTATAAAAATGCTCATATTCTTGTACTCTTCCAAAACAGGCAAAGGGAAAGGCAGTCTTCAGGCATGTTTAGGTTCTGTATTTTAAAAAATTGGTTCCATTATACTGTGCTAACAGCTTCATCATCGATACAGTGATGATACACCAATAAAACTGCAGCAGGATTTGTAAAGAGATGTCATCTTTTTGTTAGATACATCTGATATAAGTGGATAGCATTCATTCAGTTTTGCCTAAAATTAGCTTTTGTGAAACACTCCAGGCATGTGATATTTGCATTGTCTTTTTTAAAGTTGTGGATGGCTTAGTACCACTCGTGTCTTGGCTAACTCCCAGACTGGGGAACTGACCTGAAGGAACAATGAGCACCTCTGAGGTTTCTACTCCCAAGAAAAATTTTAGTCAGAACATTTCCTCACATCCCTTCACCATAAGGTCACACATCATTTCTACTTGCACAAGCAGTGAAAAGTCAAAGTAGCCAGAATTTGGACAGGCTAGAAATAAACGCTTTATTTGGCATTATTTGCCAAAATTCTGATTATAGCATTCAACAGCTAACGTTCACATCTGTTGTCACTGAAGGAAAACCTCCCCTTCTACCCACGTGATTGCTGCTGGGTGTGCAGATCCCTGAGCTAGCTCTGGTGAGTGATGGATCCTCTGCTGAGCTGGTTCAACTCACTAACCCAGCAGAAGGCTATTAATTCGTGGCAGGATTTTGACTGTTTTTAAGGTGGTTGATTTCAATTACCTTACTATAACTATCAGGAGTTACTAGCCCAACCACTCCCATTGGGGACAGGAAGTCACACATTGACTTGGCTCCTCCTTGGTCTTCTGTCTCTGGAGCTTTGTGAAACACTCATAAAATGCAGTTTAGGGAGATCTTCTATTTGATAACATTTATGCTTCAAGAGAGCAGGTAACAGCTCACCTGAGTGTGATAAAGGACAAGCTGGCCACCAAACACAGATGATGTCCCATGTATCTCACACACGTAGTGGCACTAATTTACGGATATGTTTCACCAACAAACCTAGGTATGTCAGTGCTTGTGAAGTTTTCTTCCATGGAAGCAATTGACTCACAATTACTACTGGAAACAAGACACAGAGTTTTTACCTTGCTCAAACATGCAAAATAAGCATGTTCAAGAGCAGAACTGGAGTGAACTCAACAGGCCAGACTGAATTTAAACCACCTCTGTCTGGTCTCAGCAATGATTTTGCAATGTAAAATACACCTCTTTTTGTGATAATCTGTTGTGAATCCAGGCCATTTAAAGAGATGTCCATGCTTTTTTGTGCAATGACAGCCTATAGAAGCGACAAATTGAAGTTAATAACTGAAGTTAATAAGTGAAGTTGAAAGCGCTGTACAAACATAAAGAAGCAGGATCACCCAGCCAACCTCATGGTGAAGATACCATAGATCTTTTCTGCTCCTACACATAAAATGCGAACAACTGTAATGTAGAAGTTTTCCTAAGGTCACCTGGAGTGTCTGGGATGCATTTGAGAAACGTGGAGCCCAAAAAAAAAATCTCATTGGTAAAGAAACGAGAGGATGATGTGTAGCCACATGTCATTAGACAAGCTTGTCAGGAATTGCAAGACACATGCAGCCATATGGCAAATCCAGCAAAATAAAGCTGCCTTTGGAGAAACAAAAAATCAAACCAAACCAATCTAGAGGGTTTGGGGTTTTTTTGGCCCATACAAACACTACTGGACAATGCAGTCTGAGTGAAACGAAACAGCATTTATTTCCTTGTCTCCAATGTGGAGGAAATTCTGCGTTTCCTACCAAGTCAGGGCTTCAGGATCACTAAAAGGCTGTCCCAAAACAAGTGCAGTATGTTTTTATCTCTGTCAGTCAGAGTAAGAGCATCTATTAGATGGCTGTTCTAAGAATCAAGTAACAAAATGACAATTTAATCCTTCCAGAAAAGGCTGGGAAGATGGTATAAAAGCAAAGTGATGGTTGTAAAATTATGTATTACCTAAAGCAGTTAAAATTTACTGAACTAATTCCCAAACTCCTGATTTGAATAAATAAAAAAAATTGGGACACTTCTACTTTAAACCTAGTTTATCTTGAATTAGTTAAAGCTGAACAGTTTAAATTAACATTAAGAATATCTACATGGAGATTTATACCAATTTAAGAAAATTATTTTAATCTGTAGTTAAGCCGCACGTAATTTCCATAGCCCACATAGCACTATATGCATTTCTTCCTCTGAAAGGGGTTATTTTAAATAATAAGGATATTTTTACTCAGTCTTTTAGCCTTTTTGATTACGCATGTAACTTGGGGGTGTGAATGCATGTACATTTTTGATCTGGATGCCTGCACACCCAGTCATACCCTGGGCTGCACTGAGGCTCATGGTTCGGTGGAGACATCTCTCCTGACCGCAGCCTGGTTTCTGGGTGGTCAAGGTTCTGCCTATCACTAAAGTTTCCACCCTCATGGGGAAATTCTCAGTACTTTTAGATGACTGCTGCAGTGTACAAAGGGTCTCGAGGGGTGCAGGTTTTGGTTTCCCGGCTCTGACGTGTGGCTGTGCAGAAACTTTTTTGAGTCATTTTGTGCTACACTCGTAGTAGACATGATGTTTTGCTCTCCACAGCTCTAAGTAGCACCAGGGACCCAACCTGCTGGCCTGCACCTCTGCAGGGGCCTTCTCCGAGGGCTGGCGCTGGGTAGCAGGGCTCCGGGACCGGGGCTGCCCTTGGTGGGAAGGATGCCACCCTGGGGAAGAGAAGCCCTTCGGCGAGGGAGTCTCCTTTTGTGTAGAAGGACACCCTTTGGGGTGGGGATGCCGTCTGG
>VZTU01001847.1:91193-144488 GCA_013400835.1 Zapornia atra | reverse complement strand
GGGGGGGGGGGCGGGGAGCGCGCCCCGCTCTGCCGAAGCTGGAGCATTCAGCAACACTCCGGCCTATCCCCACGACCCGCAGCCCAGCCCCGACCACCCAGCGGGGGATGGGCGCGGAAGCCCGGCCCCTCTCGGCTTTGTGCGGCCGGCCCGGGGCGGGCCCGGGGGCGGGGAGGCCGCTGCGCCCGGGCGCATTTCAACGGCGGCAGCGGGTGTTGGCGGGAGTGGCGCCATGGCCGGGCGGGTGTTGTGGGCCGTGGTGCTGGCGGCCCTCCCNGGTGCTGGCGGCCCTCCCCACGGCGTTGCGAGCCGACACACCGGCCAATTGCTCCTTCGCCGACCTGCTGGGCGCCTGGGAGCTCCGCGTCTGGCGGAGCAGCGGCCGCCACGACAACTGCTCCCTGCGGCCGGAGACCGCGGCGGCCCGTCCCTTGTCCTGTCCCTCTTCCCTGGGGGCCGCGGAGTCCCGGGGTCGGTCCGACCCCGCTGGGGGTGGGGGGCTGCCCGTGAGCTGGAGAGAGGAGTGGGGTGCGGGGAGGTGAAGCGGCTGCTCCGTGCAGCAAGGCCCCGCGGCGGGGAGGAAGAGGCGGCCTGGCTCGGCCGTAGCGGCCCTCCCCCCGTATCTGCGGGTCGGCCCCGTGCTGCGGGTCGGCCCCGTGCTGCCGGCAGCCGTGCGGGGCTCCTAGCCATGGTTACTGCAGAGACAGGTGAATTTGAATTAAACAGCTTGAAACGCTGGCTCTGGATGGCCATCGCGGGCAGCCCTGTTACCCTTTCACTTAGTTTCTTCGGAGCGGGTTGGCTTTTCGCTTGTTTCGATTTGGGCTCATCTAGGCCTCTTGATGAGCACCACCGACGCATGCCGGTTTGCTTCTTACTCCCTTGCAGCCCGCAGGCACCTTCCCCTGGCTCAGCCAGGCCTGAAAGCGACTGTTGCCAGCAGCAAACCGGCTTCTGTGTGACACCAGACCGGCTTCTGGGAAGCCCTCGGCTGGGAGAGCTGAACTTGCTGTCTAGGGAGCCTGATAGCATCAGGAGATGTAGAAATACCACTTACCTTGAGGACATAATAGTAGCGAGGTGTTACTTAATTATTGTATGTCAGCTGTTAAAAAATAGTGCATACTTAGCAATTTTCTAAATCATCTGCTTTTTGATCAGGTGAGGCAAGTGGCAGGTCAGAGCAGCTGAGGTGAGACTGGTGGTGTGAGTAGTGTGGGGTGGCTGATAGCTTATCCCAGATGAAGGGAAGGATTGTAATTGCAGAAGCAGTGCCTGAGTGACACAGCATCCAAGTGCTGTGTAGCTGTATAGCAAATCATCTTCAAATAAGCTGGTATTTCCCAGTAACAGTTGCTTGGTGCTGCTGCTGTTCCTAATTAAATGTGCAAATACTGCCTAGCGGTAGAAAAAAATGAACATGTAGACCCACTAACAGGTAAGTGAAGACCCTGAGGTGTTTTTGCTTGATGCCCCTTTGCAGAAGGCTATCATCAACAAGTGTATTTTAATGTCTTTTGGAATAAAATAAATGTTAAAACATTCTTTGTACTTTTTTCTAGTTATTTTTCTCTTCCATGTGCTGACTGTGCAATGATGTTTGTTCCTTGTAGGGCCTGTGGAAAGAAAGGTGCTTGTGAATCTTCAGAAGTTAGATGTGGCTCAGGATGATCTGGGCAACTACGGCTTCTTCACTTTGATTTACAATCAAGGCTTTGAGATCGTGATAAATGACTACAAGTGGTTTGCGTTTTTTAAGGTGAGCTAACTTGGTGCATTCTCTGTCACTGACTTACTAAAATGGCCTCTAGTTAGGCTTCTGTTTAGTACCCAGGTGCCATAGTGGGGCAGTTGAGGTGCTTGGTTATCTTTGGCGCCACAGTTTGCCTGTATTACTAAATATGGGACTTGTTTTTTAAGCTTTCATTTTTTTAGTTATCAGTGGTTTGGTAGGGAGCGGAGGGAGGGAAGAGGTATTTATATTCCACACTGGGTATTATCTGAAAAATCTGTTACAGATCCTGCTGCTTTCCCTTCTGGGCATGCTTAAAGAAATTTAAGGTCTTCATGAACCTTCTTTGCACTGCAGCCTGGAAACACTTTTTTCAGCTTTCTTCCTGAGACCATGGGCCCAAGTGAAATAGAAAATATCATTGCTTTTATGTTTCCTTAAGGATGTTCTCAAATGCATGAAAACTTAAGAAAGGACATTTGCTCTCCTTGCTAGAGATTTTCTAGGGTCATTAAATTAATATTCCAGAATATACTTAACGTCTAGGGAACATTGCTGGTAAGTATGAATGTTCTCTTGGTGTAATATTGTTATCTCAGTTCCCCTGTTAATGACTGCAGATCAAGCTGAAAACGGTGCTGTTAGACAGGGGGTAGCCAGGAGAAAATTTACTTGCAAGGGAGTAATTCTCTTCTGTCCTGATGAGGGGCATTAGGATTCTGGAGGGTGGCTTGAAGCAATCTGCTGGATGACTTTGCTACCTGGGAGATGTTTTTTGCAGCAAGGGTGCTCAGTTCGTCAGTGCAGCCCTTGGCAGGAGCAGTGAATATTTTTCTTCATTGCAGGAAGTGTGATCTTGTGTCTGGCTTCAGGTGAGCCATGCAGGCCTTGACCAAGCATAAAATCTCTGAACCTTGGCCAATAGTAAGGAGGGTGAGGAATTGACTTTTGCTTTAAATTGTCTTTCTGGGAGCTATTGTAGGCAGTTAATTTCACAGCAGCTATTTTCAAGTCAGTGTTTTCAGATGTTAACAAAAGGGAGTGATCTGTTCTTCCAGGAGAATAATCTTTGCTGAATAGAAATGATGTATGAGGTGCTGGTTTAATACCGATTGGCGCTCACTTAAGGGAAAGGGCCGTGTAGGTTGTTTTACAAGACTACTGTGAAGTTGTCTATATATATGCTCTTTGTTGTCAGTTAAACCCAGTAACAGCTAAGCACTGCGTGTGCTCATTCCCCCTCCTCCCCAGTGGGATGGGGGAGATAGAGTCAAACGGTAAAAGTGTAGAAACGTGGGTTGAGCTGAAGGTACTTCAGTAGGTAAAGCAAAAGCTGCGTACACAAGTGAACTGAAATTAGGAATTCATTCATGACTTCCCAGCAGCAGGCAGGTGTTCAGTGCTTTCCAGGAAAGTAGGGCTTCCAACATCATAATTGTGAATGAATGTCCTATCTGTGTCCTCTCCCAACTCCTTGGCACTTTCAGCGTACTTGGTGGCAGGGTGGCGTGAGGAGCAGAGGCCTTGATGCTGTGTAATCACTGCTCAGAAATAGCTGAAACATCCCTGCGTTAGGGATGCTCTCCTCGTTGCAAAGCCATAATGTGACACTACAAGAGCTACTATAAATAAAATCTGTCTGCCAAAAGTAGTGCATTCTTAAAACTGTACACTTTTAAAATGAGACGGCATCTGCATAAAACAGGGTCCTGTACTGGAGCACAAGCAAAATGTGAGAGAAATACCTGGTTCACATTCTCTCATCTGTATAAGGTATTGACACTAAACTGCCATGCTGTGCCTGTTTGGCAGGCAGTGCAGCAGAAACTGCAGGCACTGGAGGGTACTTGAACCCCACAGAATAACTGAAACCTCTCAGGCAGAGGCACTTCCGCAAGCATCCCTACAGTAGGAGGGCCTGACTGAAAAATTGCAGGAATTCCTGCCTCATTGAGGACAGTAGAGCACTGTATGTTGTCATCCATAAGCTTGGGCTTCAGCTATCATCTCTGGCCAGTGGAATTCTGTGTTACAGAATAATTTGGGCTGGAGGTGATGTATCCAACTTGCTTGTCAAAGCAAAGTAAGCCACATACACACCAGAGCACCAACAGTGCACCATGGTCTATGTTTCATGATCATGAATGTGTCTTAGCCTGTAGTAGGCAAATGGATTAATTGTTGGTTTTGCAGTTGCTTTTGGTATTGAGAAATAACAAGTTTGTTTGGCTCACTGTTCAACAGTAGGGAACCATCAGCAAGACATGCCTAAATTAAAGGCCTCTTTCCTTAAATATAGAAAGGATTAGAGCCCAATTTAGTTATCCTCTCTAATCTTGCTGCTATGAGGGAAACAACAGACTACCAAGATGAAAGTATAAAGGCTGAGAAGTACAAGGAAGTACCAGAGCACTTGGTAAACATGCTTTTTTTTTTTCTTCTTTTTTTTTTTTCTGCAGACTAGTCAACTTCATTAGGCAACAACTTGAAGTACTGTTTCTCTGCAAAACTGTTACTTCATAATTGTCAGTTGGGACTGAGAGGGGGGGAAGTGGTTCCTTACAAACGGCTTGACCTTGTGACGTATTTAGATGTGTAGCTGATAAAGCCAATAAATACTGTATTTCATATGAAATGGAAATACAAATTATCTAGTCCTGGTATAAAAGTGTGGTTTCTTCTGTCAAATGCAGCTAACAGTCTTTTAGCTATTCCATCTTCTACTGTAAAGCTTCTAGGGGCAAGTAATATATTCCACTCTGCACATTTCAGAGGGTTTTGTGGAATTATTGCTTAAAAAAATACCACTACCATTTGCACATGAAAGTAACAAATATAGCAGGCTTCATTTACTTAGTGTTGGACATAATACTCCCAAGTCCCTTAGAGTAAAACAGGGTAAACCAGAAGGTGAATCAGTGAGGGCTTTCCTTGTTGGAAATGCAGCAAAAGGAAAGCATAAAAGCATAAAATGTTGCTTAACCTCAATGCTGTTGGGAATGTGTAAAGTCATCAGACAAAGTCCCTTTAGCATTTGTAGAAAGGAAGAATTACCTTTGCTCGCAGTCTCTTGCTTACAGCAAGAGGATACAGAAGTAATATATTTAATATGGAGTAACTGCTGTTTTTACTACTTGATAAAATTACTTTTGTTCAGAAATAACCTTCCAATGTGAACACTGTTCTGGAGTTACTGCTTGACTGTGGGGTAGCCTTTTGTTTTTTGGAGCAGTCGGTGGTGGTGGTGGAGCACCCATAGCACAGAAAAGCCTTGCACATCTCCTGTGGCTCTATGTTTGGGACTGTCAGGGAAGGATTCGTTGCTTAAAGGCCACTCAGAAATTTCAAGTTCTGTTTATGTTGCACGGTCATGGTGACAGGGCAGGTAAATCATCCTGATACACCTACCATGATGCTTTAATGCTTTCCTCATATTCTGACATTGAGCAGAGAGGATGGAGTTGCCAGGCAAAATGAAGAGCAATATTTAAGCCAATCTATCACTTCATGTGTTTGTAGCATAGAGGTGCAACTGGTGCTAACTGCACTTGCAGTATATTTTTGCTTAATGCTAAAGAATGAAGCTATTGCTAAAAAGAATTCTGTGGGCTTGTCTGAATGGCAGCACTATCAGAGCTACTACACTGTGTGGATACAGACATGGCCTGTTTGATGGTGATCCATGTTTCAGTGAGGCTTTTTAATAGCTTTGTATTCTTGTGGCTTACTAGACAGACACACACTAAAACTGTTGTAGGTCTCACTGTCTTGGCGTATTACTTGTTCTTTTACCTGAGGACTTCAGGGAAATTACTTTCTACATCAAAGGAGTGGATTGGATGAGCTTATTGATGTAGGGTTTTTTAATCTCAGTTTGCTTTAACAGCTTAAGTAAATAAGCTCAAAGCTCAAACAGTGTTTCATTTTTAATTGTTGTTCTACAATGACATGTCCCTCAAGGTTTGTCAGGTTAAATGCAGCATCTTCCTGGATTCTTGCATTCGGGTTCTCACAAGTCATAGTTACTCTGCCTGGTGTGTTTATTTGTAGCAGAAAACTTGTTTATTCATGGGAATGTTCTCATTTCTTATTTAATGTGTGCTGCTGAAATGTCCCTCTACTGAACCGGGATGTGAAGTTAAGGTACTGACTCTCAGCAGAAGCTTGAGCACGTGCTTCTGCTGGATGATAGAAGGACTCTCTTAGGCTATACAAGATACAAGGCTTTAAAGATTATCTTTTAAGGGATGGCAAAAGAAATAGGGAGAGCATAACATAAAAAGCTAGAGTGAAGCTGGAAGGAAAGTTGAGACTAACTTGTTTCAATTATTTGATGTCTTTGTAGTACTTATTTAATGTTAAGACTACCACAGTCACGTAAGATTCTCACTGTTCCTGAAGCTATGTGGTACTGCTTCTGTCTTTTGAGATGTCCTCTAGCAAAAACAAGTAGCCTGGCTTTTTTTATTAAAACATTAGCACCGCTTTAGCAAAAAAAAAAGTTACAGAATATTCCACTACTCAAGTTACTTATATTTTCCAACTGACTTGATGACATTGTTGTCACATCTTTCCCTTTCTTCCCCAGTGCCCTCAAGTTTGGTTAAAACCAAGCATTTCCATTCTGAAATAACCAGCCAAGTTATTTCTCTAGTAGATAATGTTTAAATTTCAGAATGTTAAAAAAATAAGTATGAACAGTTTATTCCATGTTGCTAAAATACGTGTTAAAGTTCTAATGCTTTTTAATCATTCTGCAAATCAATTGACAGTTATATTCTGATAGATGCTTGTTGGGCTTACTTAACTGGCAGTGTGCAGCTGCTGCTTCCTTAAAGCATAAATGTCTGAATTGCAGAATGTTTCCTAAAGGAAAGGAGGTGCATCTGTAGATGCCTAGGTCTGATACCAACTTCTGTATTTTTGTGCAGTAAGGCATCTGCAATCCTGTTCTAATTAAGAATGTGCTTCCTATATTAGAATTCATAGGCACAGTTGTAAATTTGACGAGTGGTAGGTCTTTGTACCAGGATCAATGTATAGGGTAGTCCTGGCTTCTGGAATTTGAGTTCTGGCATTGCAAGTCACATCCACCGGAGCCAGTGGTTGTTCATGCAGTGGTGCCATGCTGAACTGGTGCAGTGGAAGTTAGTCATGCCCCAGCATGACTCTGGATTGGGCAGGCATACTCATAACAGGTTCTCTAAAAGTTAGGTAGTTGGTTCTGCAAGATTTAATCTGTTAAGAGTCCTTCGTTGTTCATTGTAAGAAATGCCCAAATGCCCTGTGTGGTTTTAGCAAATTACTTCCTGGTACTAAGCAGTGGGTGTCATTGTCATGACACCAGTGATGTTGCTGCCCTAGTTTAATTCCTTTAACACGTGGCCCATTGAGGAGTTAAATAGCTTGTAGAAATGAAATATAACTGTTGGGGTTTTAAATGTTTCTCAGCCATTTCTCTATATCAAAAGTTCTCAAAAGTCAGAGGGGAGGAGAAAGCAAATTTGGACTATACGGATACATTTTCATTTCCCAGCTGAAAATAGCTCTAAGAATTTGAAGTCCCTTTGTCTATATGTCACTAATGGACTATATTCTCTGAGTCTGCATGTCCTTTTTTAAAACCAGTTCAGTAGTAGCTTAACAGACTACCAGACTACAAAAAGGTAGCTGCAGAGGACTTGAATTGCTTGGTTTTTGGTAAGCACAACTACAAGCTGGGCAGAGAATGGTTTGAGAGCACGCCTGAGAAGGACTTGGTGTTGGTTGCTGAAAGGCTTCATGTGAGCTAGCAATGTATGCTTGCAGCCCAGAAAGCCAACCACATCCTGGTCCACATCAAAACCAGGAGCAGCAGGTCAAGGGAAGGGATTCATGTTGGACCCCTCCTAGAGTACTGTGCCTAGCTCTGCAGACCCCAGTGTAAGAAGGACATGGAGCTATTGGAGCAGGTCCAGAGGAGGCCACAAAGATTGATCAGAGGTCTGGAGCACCTCTCATGTAAAGGCAGGCTGAGATAGGCTTGTTAAGCCTGGAGAAGAGAAGGCTCCAGGGAGATCTTAGAGCAGCCTTCCAGTACCTGAAGGGGCTACAGGAAAGCTGGAGAGGGGCTGTTTGCAAGGCCAGGGAATGACAGGACAAGAAGAAATGGGTGTAAACTGTGAGAAGGTAGATTTTATTTCCTTGTATCTAATATTAATCTTCCCTGTGAGGGTGGTGATGCCCTGACATGGGTTTCCCAGAGAAGCTGTAGCTGCCTCTGGATCCTTGGCAGTGTTCAAGACCAGGTTGGATGGGGCTTTGACCAGCCTGAGCTCTAGTGGAGGGTGTCCTTGCCTTATCTCATTTTCCTAATTCAGGTGACGTTGTTTCTTGATGCTTTTCCACCACAGCTCTAAGTTAAAGCAGCTGCAGGCAGTCTCATCTTTGGTTCTAACTTCCAAAACAGAAATGTTGTATACAGTACAACTCTCCCCAAGAGGTTACTGGGTGAAAAACTTTCCATCCCCATGTTTACTTCTCAAGCTGCTGTGAGTCTTAGCTTCTCAAACTTTTGCAGCAGTCCAGACTTAGTTGGACTAGTCGCATACTTGGTGCAGTAAGCTACAGGACCTTGAATAGAAGCATAAGTACTAAGAGCTCTCTTTCCATTTTGCCTAGAAAGTAACTGTTGAGCCCAAACAATTAGCACTTGTTAGTCACTACTGGTACAAATGCATGCTTCATTGCTGAAAATATGAGTCACAACCTGTCTTCTTCTAGCCGTTCTGCAGACATCAGCTTCTTTTATCTGCTTACCCTTTTCTTGATGCTGCTTTGTTTTAAAATTAAACATGATGCTGGCTGATCTGGTATATACATTTTTCCACCTCTTCTGACACACAGGCAAGAAGCAGCTGGGTGGTAGGGACTACTGGCATGTTAACGAATGCACTCAACATAAACGTATATCTTCATGTTACAGTACAAAAGGGAAGGCCAGAATGTAACCAGCTACTGTAATGAGACTCTACCAGGATGGGTACATGATGTACTTGGCCACAATTGGGCTTGTTTCACTGGACAGAAGATATCTTCATCTCCCTCAGATGCTCACATAAATGAGCTACCTCTCCAGAAGCCCAAAGCAAGGTAAGCAACAGATAAGCAACCTTTTCCTGCCATGAAAACATTGGTAACTGTACTTCAGGTTTCGGCTAAAACCATGTGCACCAGTCTGTTACTGAGGCTAGTTAATGCCAGTGATAATGTTGGGATAAAAACCTGAATATACAAAACAAGAGGAGGATGTGCCTGCTGCATGCATGGCTTCTCCAGTCTGTGGTGAAGCCCAATTAGAAAACTGGCATCTCTAAAGAAAGTGACTATATCCTTCTAGTTAGTCACCCTCAAATTTCATAAACCTTGCCTTGATCCAATAACTGCATGTTTCTTTTATCAGTATGCACCAGAGGACTTGTTCAGTGTTAGTATTTTTCCATGTTCAATTTAGATAGAGCTTTATTCTCAATCCCAGTCCTCCTCTTACTGCTTTATTTGGTTGCTTTTGTTTGCAGACTTTCAAGCAGACGTTACGTGCACAACTTCGACTTTGTAAAAGCTATCAATGCTCACCAGAAGTCCTGGAGAGCAACAAGATACAAGGAGTATGAGCACTTTGCACTGGAAGAACTAACCAGAAGAGCTGGGGGTCTGTATTCCAGAGCTGCAAGGTACTAAGGCCTTTAGTTTTGCCATAAACCCTGCTGCTGCAAAGAATCTGCTTGTATTTGTCATGGCTCTTCCTTAGCTGTGTTTTGGTTTGCAGTTCGAATGTTTAATCAAGTTTCAAGGTCTTTCAACTTATTTTACGTAGTGCCAGCGCTTCTACATTTGAATTATTTTTCTGAGCATTTGTTGTCTCCAAGCAGTTGAGACAGTCATCTAACCTGTAGTCTTGCCCAGTAACTTGCTGCTGAATTCACATATGCAGGCAAGAAGTGGGGACAGTCAGATGTCATGTTACTGTCCTGTCTACCCATCAGTTGCTTGCCATAGTCAGGAGTTTCTGCTAGACCATCTTCCTGGCTCTGCTGGTTAATGACTGCAATTAAAAAGCAGTGAACAACAAGCTGCTATTAAACATGAATAATAAAGATATTTGAGGGAATTCCCTGGTTACTTTGATAACTTGCCATGCCTGCAAGCAGGGTCCCTTAACAGGAGTAGAGTGTCTCAGTGAAGAAGAATGCAACAGCCATTAGAGTGCCTTTGTGCAGTTGCAGATCACACAGCAGAGAGTGGTAATGGGGATGGACATGAGGACATTTGGGAACTAGAGTTCTGTGGTCTGAAGATTCCCTTATTTACAGCTGTTTTAACTTTATTTGATTTTTTTGCTTTTTCCACTTTGATATTGGTGTGGGTAATAATGCTACTTAACTTCTCCAAACTCTGGCAATTCTGTGTTTGCAGAAGGAGGTATTTATATACAATAAAAAAAATCTGATTCACATGGGAATATCATGTGAATTCATCAGGTAGACAGAAGTCACCTTGTAGATTGTCTTAAACACAGTAACCTACTGGGAAGCTCTGTTGCACCACGCAGTGTCTAGCCAGTGGTTTTTTGGCCCTTTCCGGTGTTTCAGAACAGACTCCAGTGTCTGAGGTTTGTGAATGGCACTTGATGTGTGACATGTGGGACAAACATCAATTTATGTGGAAGCTGAATTCAGGAAGCCCTTGGCTTGCTGATAGATGAGCATGACTTGGCTGAAAGTGGTAGATGAGAGCAAGTAACATTCAGTATTCTCTAACAGTCACAGTAGAAACTAGTTCCTGGGAAGTCTCTGGGGCAAGTGGCACTACAGTTACCGAAGTGTTGATGTAAGCCATGTCTGTGTGCAGTTCAGCAGCCTGTGGTTGCTGTTAATGCATGCCACCAAGGTAAGGTGCCTTCTGCAGTTGGATATTCTGTGTACTTGGTCATGGCAGAGGTGTAAATAAGTGACTGTAGCAGTGCAGCTCTATGAGTTACCTTTGTACTTCAGATTGGTTCAAACGTATTTGACCTCACCAGTCTGTGGGTTGTTCACAATACAGTTCTCTTGGGGAGGGATTTGCATAGATCTTGCATCTTGCTGAAACTAATCTTGTGAGATTGACACCCACTCAGTTTAGAGACTGCTTGAAATCACTTAGCGTGAAGAAAGTGCTAGAAGCTCGAAGATGACAAGTGATTAAGTGACTGTTTTCTTGCCTAGAGTTTGATACGTTACTCAGAAGCATTTTCTCCTCTTTAGACCAAAGCCTGCACCTCTGACACCTGAGTTACTCAAAAAAGTCTCAAGCTTGCCAGAATCCTGGGACTGGAGAAACGTGAGTGGTGTAAATTATGTCAGCCCTGTTCGGAATCAAGGTAAGAAAAAACCCAACAACATTGTGCCAAGATGGAGGGTGGCACTGGCTTATCCAAGCAGCAGTGTCTGTTACTGAAGCGAAAGCCAGTTACCACAGTGCCCTGCATAAAGACAGCTGTCAAGTTTTGTCCAAACACTCTGTCATGGTTTTCTGCATGCTGACAGAGCTGCTGTATTTTTAATTCCTTCCCTAATTCCTGCTGATGGCAAATTGTCATGCAGCTTTAATGAATAAACCCATGAAAATTGTTCATACTGCCTCCAAATCTTACCACCATGATAACTTTAGGAATTACTTAAATGGCTAGTTGCAAGAGGGTGTGTCAGTTGCTGTGAAAAATGTGGACGCTGACAAATACAGAATGCTTGTAAAACTTTTTATCTTGCCCATCTGATAGGGAAGTATGTAGCTCAAACTAAACTTAGAACAAACAATAGAATGGCATTTTTCTATAGGGAGCACTTCTATAGTGCTGGGATGTGCAGTACCTGTATTACATCACTGCAGACTGGAAGCCAGGAGTGGACCCATGTGTCCCTTCCCTGCTCCACCACTTTCAAACTTGCATCTACTGGTAGCTGTCACATTGCAACTTTGAGGGGAAAGGAGCACAACATTAGCATGGAGGGGATCACTTAAATCACTCACTGGTCCTGCACTTATGGCTTAGTTACTCTGCTAGCTGGACTCCTGGTAGATGGAGAAGCATAGGAAAGTTTGTGGGAGGAAGAGGGCAACAGGAGATCAGACAGCCCAATGTAGGGATGAGTCCTCTACTGTCTCCTGGTGTGAGCTGTGAATATTCCAAGGGTTCTGTTACCTGCCAATTGAACACTTGGTTTTAAACGTACTGTTTCTCCAATATGCTGCTTCAGGCTTTCTCTAAATGAGAGAAAGCTGCTTCCAGTAACAAAGCTGCCTACACTTCTGTAAGCTGAGAATCCATGCTGAGCATGTTAAATGTCTGTGGAATATGTGTTCTGTCTCATTAAGTAAGAGTTCTGGCATGCAGGCTTTTGGCTTTTAAGATCATCTACTTCTAACCCCCCTGCTATAGGCAGGGACAGCCTTTTCTAGACTAGGTTGCCCAAAGCCCTGTCCAACTTGGCCTTGAATGCTACCAGGGAGGGGGCATCCACAGCTCTGGGCAACCTGTGCCAGGGCCTCACCACCCTCACGGTGAAGATTTTTTTCGTCTTTCTATCTAATATAAATCTACCACCTTTTACCATAAAGCCATTCCCCCTTGTCCTGTCAGTCCCTGCCCTTTCAAACAGCCTCTCTCCAGCTTTCCTGTAGCCCCTTTATGTTCTGGAAGGTTGCTTTAAGGTCTCTCCAGAGCCTTCACTTCTCCAGGCTGAACAAGCCAAATTTTCTCAGCCTGTCTTCATAACAGAGGTGCTCCAGCCCTCTGACCTTCTTGGAGCTGTTGATGCTAGTCCACAGGACCACCGTGTCTGATGTTGGGGTCTGCAGATCTGGACAGAGTACTGCAGGTGGGGTCTGACATGAATTCCTGCTGGTTTTGATGCAGCCACAAGCACCCCCAAGTTGTCCTCAGGTTTGCTCTCAATCCATTCTCCACCGAGCATGTAATTGTGCTTGGAATTATGCCAGCAAAGTGCAGGACCCTGCACGTGGCCTTGTTGAACTTTGAGATTCACATGGGGCGCACCTCTGAAGCCTTTTAAGGTTCTTCTGGAGGGCATCCCTTCCCTCCAGCATGTTGACCATGCCACACTACTTGGTGTCGTAGGCAAACTTGCTGAGGGTGTGCTCAATCGCACTGTCAATATTGCTGACAAAGGTGTTAAACAGTGCTGGTCCCTGAGGAACTCCACTTGCCTTCACTTGGACATTGAGCCATTGACCCCAACTCCTTGAGTGTGACTGTCCAGCCAATTACGTATCCAGTGAGTGGTCTGTCCATTAAATCCACATGTCTCATGATTTAGAGACGAGGCTATCATGTGGGATAGTGTCACATGCTTTGTACAAATCCTAGCAGATGATGTCAGTTGCTCTTCCCTTACCCACCAACACTTGTAGCCCTGTCCTAGAAGGCTACCGCATTTGTCAGGCATGATTTGCCCTTAGTGAAGCCATGTTGGCTGTCACCAGTCACCTCTATACTTGCCATGTACCTGAGCATAGTTTCAAGGAGGATCCTGCTGTGTGATCTTGCCAGGCACAAAGGTGACATCCCTTTGCAGTAGAGAGAGTGGATTGACTCTGGAAGAGAATTTGTGTGAAGCCTTGGGAAAAACAACTACTCTTGTATGGCTCTCTGCTGGTACAGTGTGGTTGTCATGCTATGGGCCTCACAAATTTAAGGAGAGGAACTCAGCAACCACCCTAACAGACTTCAGACTGAAATAGTTATGTTAATTGTATCTTTTTACCTTTTTGCACACAAAATGCAGCAAAGTGCCCTGCAGCATGGCCCAACTCAGATGCTGTGACTGTACAGTGAGTGGGAGGCACCTTTCACCGCTTTGGTTTGCCCTGCTGGGCAAAGACCTCTCACGTTCAGGCTGATTTTGTCTCTTCTGAGATACGTCTAACGGAGTGAAGGTGTGATTTCAGAGTCTTGCTTTTGTAGTAGCTCTGCTTTTATACACCTACACATTTCAAGAGCAAGTGTTTTATTTTGTTCCTCGAGCCTCCCTCCTTTTCATAGCTGTGCAATATTTGACTTGCCTACTGTCAGGAAACAAAAGGAAATCTGGCACCTTGGTGGCAATCAATAGATAAAATAAGACCTCATCTGAGTAATTTTCCTTCCCTGTGATGCTTGTCATTCCACTTTCAAAGGCTTTTTTTTAATGTGGTACAAGAAACTCCTAGGGAGTGAATAGGCCTAAAACTAGAAGCAATACTAAATCTTTATGCAAGAAGTAAGGAGCCTTAACTCTGCCAGGGAACAGAAGGGAAATTGAGGTGCCTCTGAAACACCAATGTACAGTTGCATGCCTTTGGGAAGTAAGCGATGAATCCACTGTATCAGGCAGGCTGTTTATATCATTAGACTCTCAAAACTCATTTATGTTAGGGGTAGCTTTAAGGATGGAATACTTTTTTCTTTAACTGGAGATTGCAGCATTAAATCCACTGATAAGTTGAAATAATGTAGAACAACATTGTTAGTGTCCCCTTAAAGTTCATTGCCCCTTGGCATTTGTGCTCCATAAAGGGTTATAGCCTGAGGCAGTAGGTTATGAGCCTTCTCAGCTTTGCTAATGCGGTCCCTGTAGGTTCATTCTGAAGGAGTAGCACAGCTCTTAAACGATACTGCTGGAACACTGAACAATATATTGTTGAATAAGCTTACTGTTCCTTTGAAAGTTGTTGGAACTGTTCTTTCAATTACATGTTAAAAAATAAATGTATATTTAAAGTCTTTGCTCTTTTGTTGTTAAACTTCTAATCACTAGTAGGCTTTGTCTATTTTCAATGGACTTGAGCAATAGTTGGATGTGGATGCAGGTGACTTGCCTTGTTTATGTTGCTGACTGCTCTTTGTGGTTCCTTTTCTCCTCTCCACAGCTTCATGTGGCAGCTGTTACGCGTTTTCCTCTATGGGCATGCTGGAAGCAAGAATACGTATCCTCACAAACAACACTCAGAAGCCCATCTTTAGTCCCCAGCAGGTTGTGTCTTGCAGCCGCTATTCTCAGGGTAAGTACACAGCTGTAAACAGAGATAACATTTGGTGATAATGCTGCAGAAGGACACTATATATTAGGAACTACTGTGTCTTCTCCATCACTCATGATTTAGTTCTTTTCATAAAATACCTGGCAGGCTGTAGTACATTTTTCTTTTTTGAAAGATTGCAGAACATCCTGCAGAGTTGTCAGCCTGCCTTCCTGTAGGAATGGGACTGAACCAGGAGTGGGGGGCCTTGAGCTCAGGATGTTACGGGATTTTTAGGTAGATCTGGAAAGAAAATCCTATGAGGAATGGCTCAGGGAGCTGGGGCTGTTACGCTTGGAGAAGAGGAGGCTGAGGGGAGACCTTATCACCACCTACAACTACCTGAAGGGAGGTTGTGGAGAGGTGGGCGATGGTTTCTTCAGCAAGGTGACAGGAGATAGGACAAGGGGAAATGGCAAGAAGCTGCACCAGGGCAGGGTCAGATTAGACATTAGAAAATTTTTTACTGAAAGAGTTGTCAGGGCCTGGAACAGGCTGCCCAGGGAGGTGGTTAGGTCACCTTCCCTGGATGTGTTCAAAAAAAGGGTAGATGAGGTACTTAGGGGTATGGTTTAGCTTAGAATGGGATTGGTTGGACTTGATGATCTTCAAAGGTCTTTTCCAACCTTGTGATTGTGTGATCTGCCTGGGAGATGGGGAATGTTTAAGTACCATGGATAAAAATGTAGCTAAATGGCAATGCATGCCTAGAAAAAGTGGAACTGAATATTCTTCCAAAAGTGTATTCAGAGGGAGGAGGAGCAAGTGGGGAGGGTGAGATGAGTAAAAGCAATGACTAAAGCTTTCTAAAGGACAGTGCCCATGTTAGGACAGGACTCTTTATTGAATGTAACTAACTGTTCTTCCTGATGTGGGAGAGTGTCAGGAGCAATTGGATAAGAGGCTGGTCTCTGCATTAGTGTTCCCAGTATAGCTCCCACTGATGTGAATTTTGTCTTGTGTTTCAGAAAGTTAGCTTATAGCTAACTGGGCTATTAGGATTATATGGGTCACTGCAGCTTGTGTCCAGTACTCGTTTTAAAAGTATTCCAAAAGATTTGGTAGGAAAAACTCCACCTCGAGTAACTCCAAGGGAATAAACAGGTATCTTTCTGTTTAGGTTGTGATGGTGGCTTCCCATATCTCATCGCTGGAAAGTATGTCCAAGACTTTGGTGTGGTGGAAGAGGACTGCTTTCCTTACACAGCCCAAGATTCCCCATGCACTTTCAAGCGCAGCTGCTACCACTACTACACTTCTGAGTACCACTATGTTGGTGGCTTCTATGGAGGCTGCAATGAAGCCCTCATGAAACTTGAGCTTGTGCTGCATGGGCCAATGGCTGTTGCCTTTGAGGTTTATAGTGATTTCATGCTTTATAAAGAGGGGATCTACCATCACACAGGACTGCAGGATGACTTCAATCCTTTTGAATTGACCAATCATGCTGTGTTGCTGGTGGGCTACGGTAGAGACCCGAGAAGTGGTGAGAAGTTCTGGATTGTGAAGAACAGCTGGGGCACCTCGTGGGGAGAAGATGGTTACTTCAGAATCCGCCGTGGCTCTGATGAATGTGCAATTGAAAGCATTGCAGTGGCTGCAACTCCCATTCCAAAATTATAAATGCAGAGGTCTTCATCCATCCAGTGCCTTGTCCCCTGCCATAACACACAGATTGTTGGAAACTGCAGGTAAAAGTCTGTTCCCTACTTTGAACAGGGGAGTTCTAATAAAATCATCCAGAATAAACAGCCCCTCTAAGTGAGGGGGCTCTGCTCTGTGCACTGAAGGCTTCCTCTCTAGACAGTAGTTCAAGAATGCAATGGCTGTTTTGGTAACAACGGTGGTAGTTAGTCATCACTGGAGACACATCTTCAGCCACCAATTGTGTTTTCATCTGTGGACAGTCTTGAACTTCAGATCTCAAAGGGAAGCATCTGCTCTGATCATGGGTAACTGCTCTGAAAGGACACTGCAGTGCCTTCTCAGAAATCAGGAATCACTGCAATTTAGAACATGAGTGTGAATTGGAGAGGGAATGGGCAATTACACTGATTAAAAGGAAATTTTAAAGCTTTTAAGTGTCCTGCAAAAACTGCATGTCAAACCCTTATGGCAATAAAAATCAATTCTACATTTTAGGCTGTTGCTAAATGTTCTAGTTCTGGATTTTATTACTGTGCTTTGCAATTGATCATCTTGGAGTTCAATAAAAATTCCCCCCCTCCAAGTAGGAGTTTGTATTTGTGGAAGTAGTTGGTTCTTTGTTTCAGTTATTTCTCTTAAGTGTTTAAACTTCCCATCAAGAACTTTATACTTCAGCAGGATCTAAACTGATAGAGGAGGAGGATGAGAGAGGAGACAAACTACAAATCATCCAGCTGAGGCAAAGGTTTTCGAGGAGCCTAGTAGCCCTTGCTGTGGATATAGGACAATTCAATGAGTAAGTTGGCTCATGCATTGGTAATCCTGTTTAAATCCTCTATTAATCTATCTTTCTTTCAAATGCACAAGGTAGAAAACCAGAGTTTTAGGAGATTGCAATGCTTGGAATTAACCATGTCTTTCTAGATCAAACTCAGTTCCAACACAGTACTCAGTGAATGCAGCTCTGGTCCTCGCTGTTCTTCATGTGAATAAATAGGAGTGGCTTAAAGGAGAGTCCCAGCTTCATGTGTACAAAATCAGTACTTGGGCAATCTTCTGTAAAAGTAGGTGAACAAATCAGGGATTTTGTACAAAAAAAGCACAGACTCATGGAGCTTTTTTAGGGTGTAGGGAAAGTATAAAATACAGAAGAATGGTTGTGATCAGTATATCCCATATAACTTGGAAGCCCTTTTTCTTCAGGAGCAGGATTTCACAAGAAATACTGGACTCATGTTTATTCAAGTTGAGAGAGGGAGGAAGAAGAATGCCAGGGGTTTGGCTTTTTTCTTTGGAACCCTGTAGCAAAAAGTAGCGAGCCCTGCTGGGAAATGCAGAACTTTGTTCTGGCAGAATTGGAACAAGAAGCTCTGGAATGGCTTATACTGGGCATTGCACTGTTTTAGCTGAGGTGTGAGGGGAGAGCAGGGCACTTAGTCTTTCTTTCTTGGATTATTTGGTGTTACTGCAAAATAGTCCCGTGGAGACTTAACCTTTTGGTAGTGGCTGCTGTACATCACAATGATGTACAATTCTCCCATGCATCTCTGCTTAAAATACACAACCAAGCACATGGCTTTTGTCCTAGGCTTCTACCTCCTGTCCCCTTTCTTTTCCCATACAGTTTCCTCCCTGGAGAGGAGGTTACTGGGGTGGGAGAGGTGACACTGCTTTCCTCTGACAGTGTGTGTGGTTTGTGTGTGCTGTACTGTCAGGCATAATAACTGTGTGATGGTTTATGTGCTGATAAACAACTCTTAGTAGGTCACCCACTACCCTTTTTAGAGGCATTGATTTGAATTATAGTAATAAAACTAAAGCTGAAAATTGCTTGAAACAATCAAGGATGGAGTGAATTGTTGCCTGTGCTTTCATTATGCCAGCAGCATGCTTCCTGCTATGCTGATATTGCGGCTGCACAGCTTGACCTAATTTGGATGACAGCTTCTTTATACCTTAGCAGCCATGTTGCCACCAGTATAAACTCTCAGGAGGGGCAGAAGATGGTTGCTTGTGTAGGTAATCTGCAGGTTTGTCCTGCTGCCTGTGGTTTCATGGCATGCAATGCATTTTGAATGCCCTGTGCATATGGAAGTGTCAGTTCTTAATAAGCAGGTATTTTCATGAAGGTATGGCTCTGTGCAGACATGTTAGGCTCTTGGATTTCCTGAACATGTTTAGCATTTGCAGAGATTAGTGTGAGAATAAGGACAGTCTTACTGGTTTTACTATCCTTCAACCTTAGGAGATCAACTCCTCATTAATCAGCTGGTGGTACTCAATGGCACTGATACAAAAATGCTCACTATTCATTATGCCTCTTACCAGGTTAGCTGCTTGTGTTTTGAATTAGGTTGTGGTCTTTTGTTAGAAATTCCTGTGTCTGTCTATCTTTTGCTGCTTGGTGTGGCAGCCACGTTGGTGCTAACAAGAGGATGGGAGAACTCTCAGTGATCTGTCACCATCACTGCCATCAGATGTACCTGCTTGCCTTTGGCTGGCCGTGCTACATCAATGTCCTTGTTTTCTGTACTTCAGAGTTGCACAGAGAAATGTCCATCAGCCTGATGGGAGTTCCTTAAGTGGCCAACGTGATGTTTTGGATTCTCAACTTCTATTGAGGATTGTGGGCTAAATACATTAAGTACACTTGGGAGCTACAGACAGACAACCAGCTGGAGCATTTCATTCCTGCAGGCCAAAAGAGATGAAACTGCAAGAGTTGGTAAAGCTTAAAAGTAAGGAAGTACAGCTCCACTTTGTGCTGGTGCAGGCTGTGATGCAAGCTTCACCTACAGGTATCCTTCCAAGGAGTGCAGAAGACAAAGTAAACTGCTGCCCAAAAAATAGAGAGATGGGGGTCTCTGCAACTTCAGTTCACATTTTAAAGAGTCTACAGTCTTATTTGGATGGCTTCTACCTAAAAATGGTGTGTTACCTAGAACAGCTCCAAGTGTGAGACAAGTTGTCACTCCAGAGAATAATTGCAGGTCTGGGTAATAGGCCTCTTCATCCAGGTGACAGGAGAATAGGACAAGGGGAAATGGCACAAAGTTGTGCCAGGGCAGGATCAGATCAGATGTTTGGAAACAAATTTTCCCTGAAAGAGTTGTCAGGGCCTGGAACAGGCTGCCCAGGGAGGGAGTTGAGTCACCTACGACCCAGGATGTGTTTTAAAAGTCGGGTAGAGGAGGTAATGTAGGGATATGGTTTAGCATAGGACAGAAGCAGTTGGACTCGATGATCTTAAAGGTCTTTTCCAATCTAGTGATTCTGTGACTTGAAACACAAGGTGATGTCCAGACAATTTTGGAAGCTAACTTTGTGCCATAAACTGCATATAAAGAGACAAAAGAGACTTTTCCCTGGATTTCCTCAAACTGCTGAAATGAGGACTAAGTAATTTTAGAGTTGTACTGGTCCAGGGGCCTGGCAGACAGTAAAACCACAGTGTGTATCAGTGGAGCTTATTAAAATAGCAAGCCTGGCAGGATAGTATACTGTGATGCCTGATTGTGGTGTTTGGGTGTTTGTTTTCTAAAATAGGCTGCAGCCTGATCCATTGCTTTTCTATCTGTTGCTGAAGGTCTGGAACTAGGTTGTAAACTGGAGTTAAGACTAGGGGACTGCTTTACAAGGCTTTCCTGCTAATGTCAGACTGCCTCTGACCTCCAAAGCTTTTAATCTGTATTTCTCAACTTTCAAGGTGCCATTAAAACAAGGTTTTAGGTATTGCTCACTGAACAGTTGCAAAGACCTGAAAAGAAAAACTTTGAAAAACTTTTTTTCTCAATTTTTGTATTTAAAAAGGGACATATGCTGGGTTTTTTAAGGAGGAAAAAAAAACCCCATGGACTAAGAAAGCATTATTTTCAGAGGCTTCAGTCTACAAAACAGCAGCCTTTACCAAGATTGTTAGTTTTCACTTTCTCATTCTTCCCTTTCCCTCCCAAGCACCAAAGCAGGGTCTTTTTTTTCCCCACCAGGTAATTCCTTCAGAAAAGCCATTTCTGATATCTGATAAAATTCCCCTTAAACCATCAAAGCAATCAGGGATTTCACCTTTACCTCAGTGGATATAACTTTGCTCTGGATGATCAGCAGAGGTGGGGTGGCCTGATAGAGCTGGGGGTGCCTCACCTGGGCCTGAACTTACTTAGGGAATGGTTCAGTAGAATGTGCTTGAAGACCACTGTGTAATGCCTGGAGCATGCTCTCAGGGATGGGGTGCAGTCATGGGTCAGGAAAAAGGTTTTTGAGGGGGTCTATGCCCTGATCTGCCAGTAGCCAGGCTGTGTTCAGGTCCCTGGTGCACAGAAATGCTGTGTGGAGGTGTCTGTCCCTGCTGAGTGTCTCCAGAATGGCCTCACTGAGGTCCTCATTTGCATTGCTTCACCTGAGAGCGAATTGGAAAGTCAAGAGTATGGAATTCTTCAAGTAGAGCATAGCCAGCAGGCCAAGGGAGGTTCTTCTGGTGTGATGTGTGTGTTGGCCTTGCCCTGGTGAGACCACATCTTGAGAACTGTGTCCAGGTCTGCGCTTCCTGGTTCAAGACAGACAGGGAACTACTGGAGGGAGTCCAGCGGATGGTTACGGGATGATGAGGGAACTGGAGCATCTCTTGTATGAGGAAAGGCTGAGAGCTGGGGCTGTTTAGCCTGGAGAAGAGAAGACTGAAAGGGAATCTGATTAATGCTTATGAGTATCTAAAGGGTGGGTGTCAAGAGAATGGGGACAGGTTCTTCTCAGTGGTTCCCAGTGACAGGGCAAGAGGCACTGGGCACAAACGAACATGAGAAGTTTGGACTAAACACGAGGAAAAACTTCTTCCTTTTGAGGGTGACAGAGCCCTGGGACAGGCTGCCCAGAGAGGTTGTGGAGTCTCTTTTCTGGAGAGATTCAAAAACACACCTGGACACAATCCTGTGCAACCTGCTCTAGGTGATCCTGCCCTGGTGCGGGGGTGTGGGGTTGGACGAGATGATCTTCAGAGGTCCCCTCCACCCCTGCCATACTGTGATACTGTATTAGCCAGGTCAGAAAGCCTGTAGGTGCCAGCACACTTTGTACCTAGACTAACTAGTTCGTGGCAAACTCTGATTTCAAGTTGAACCTCAAATTTGAAATTTTGAGGGAGAGCCCAAGCATATTTTAAAAACAACTCCTGTCCTTACCCTGAGCAATATGGGCCATGTGTGATAACCAGAGAAAAGGCAGAAGGTTTGATTACAATATGAAATAATAAACCAGACTTTGCTGCCCCTTTTGAAAGGTGAGTGTTACGGGAAGAGGCTGAGAGCCAGGGTGTCTTGTGTGATGGGGGAAGCATCGGGCAGTGCAGCTCAAGCAAGCTGAGGTTTCTCTGCTGGTTGCTATGGCTTCTGGATGTACTGTAGGCTGAAGCAGCCTGTGAGTGTGTGTGTTTATGTTTAGGTTTCAAAAAAGAAAAAAAAAAAAAGCAGCAGCATTTAATTGCAGCAGGGCAGATATTAATGACCTGCAACATCAGGAGGTGGTCAGGTGCAATATGTTAATGGAGCATCATTTTTTATCAGTTCCCTCTGAATGACGGGGGGCAGGAGGAGAAGTTGAAGCATTTCTGTACAGGATAAACAGGCATGTTACAGAATGTCTCTGTATCTGTAAGGGAAAGGCACTGACGGGTACTTCTGCCCAGTATTCCTGGTTGCTTCCTTTGTGTCATCTGACTGGATCCTGCAGATGCTGTTCAGCATGAGACGCATAAGCCAAACGAATCTCTCTCATGGTAATATCTCACTAGGCTGGTAGTTCAGTTTTCTTCACCAAGCACATTTCAGTATTTGCATTTTAAGATACATAACCATCTTTATACTTGAAGTGATCCCTGGGACCTCTGTGCTACCTACTTATATAGAGAGTATTTTTAAGGGGTGAGTAGAAGCAATATGGCAGGTGGCAAATTTTAAGTACTGTCATAAGCACCAAAGCTGTTAAAAGCAATGTCTTTGCCCTAGAAGGATTTCAGAAGTTTGGAAAAGATACATTCTCAAATGTCCAGCAAGTCCAACCTTGATGCTTTGTATGTTAGAGGGGAAAAAATTCCAAAAATGTTGACTAACTGTACAAAATCCTTACGATTATATTTAACAAAGGGAATGTAATACATACAGCGTGGTGATTTTTTAAAATCGTTTAATTACCTCCACTAAAATTCTTTTTGCTTACTCCAAAACTTGTGACTAATATAACATAAAAGGGTGGCTTTGCCTACTGTTCTGTTTAGTGCTTAGCCAGAATAAATCAGATTTGGGTTTTTTTTTTGTCAGGACTGTACATTACCTGTGCAACCTTTCCTAGGGAGCCTGCTTTGGCAGGGGGTTGGACCCGATGATCTCTTGAGGTCCCTTCCAACCCCTACGATTCAGTGATTCCCCAATACTTTTCCTGTCACAGCATTGATAACTGAAGGAAACTAGACTATCATCACAGAAGATACATCTTCCTGAAAGCAGGCATGCTATGACCTCTGGGAGGCCGTTCTTTCACCTGAAAACCGGGATACCCAAAGCTGTCGACTTTTGGCTCACTACTCTGCTCCTGGTCCTGCTGCACCACTTCTTGCTACCAGCACCACTTCTACATCGAGGTCCTGCTAAATCTCTTGAGCCCACTTAAAATCCTGATCCTATTTTTGGGACCCTCTCACCTCACCCTGTAAGTAAGCATTGGGCATAAATAGGAATAACTCCAAAGCTGAACATTTGCAGATGGGGTGACACAAAATCTGCAGTGAATACTGCACTCCTGCTTTACACCAAGATTTCCCTCTGTATTTCACACATTAATAAGGCTGCAGAGGCTGTGAATTTTGCAACTCAGTTACGTTTCTCCCTCCTTTCCTGAAGCCCTCTATTAACCTTGGGATTATATGCACGGGTTTAAATTTCAGCAGGATAATAACTGCAGGAAACAGCAACCAGTTGTGGGGGTGAAAAAAAATCAATTACAAGAAATTGACTAAAAGGCCAAATCAAATACATAAAACTCAGCGGTGGGATAATAAAATACAAGCAATGCAATGCTTCTTTTCACAGAATCTATCTAGTTTCTGTGTGTGCTGCCCTGAGGAAAGATGTAGAAATGGGGTGATTGCATCTTCCTAATTGCTGGGGGGTGATTTGTCAGCTGTAACGTTGAGAGGGTGATTCTCTTCTTTTTCAATTAAAGAGGCTGGAAAACAGAACTTAATGTTAGCTCTATCTTATCCATTAGAATTGTAGAGATTTGTAATAGCAGCATTAAAACTCTCCGAACAGGACATGAACAGGACCATCTGGGAGATGCAGGCCCAGGAGGGATGGCAGGAGGAGGGCTGTAGGAAAGGCAGGTGTGTAAGGCAGTATGATAAGTTCGTGGTGCATCTGCACGAAGTCCATCAGGACACCCAGAACAAGTGTTTGGGGGAACCTAAAGCAGGGGACATCCTAAAAGAAGGTGCAATCTAAAAAAAACCCAAATAAAAAGACAGATCACCTATCTACCTGTGCTATTAAGAAGTGATGTCCAGAAGAAGGATAAACATCCTTTTCAGCAGCATTCAGGTAAAAAGTCAGATACCCTAATGTTTCATAGAGGTGGGACAGAATGGAGAGGCAAAAGATCACAACCATTTTCAGATTCTAAACAGTTCAAGAAAAGACTTGTACAAAAACCTTTCCCCTCCCGTAGGTTTTGCATTGTTGTGCTACTCTGCTGCTAGAGAGAAGCAGTGTTAATTAAAACCAAGTCTCTGGCTTAAGAGTTTAACTACCAGTCTCCAAGTACAGCTCCTTTCCTCAGCATTAACTTGTGTGGTATTTTGAAACTCTCTATGATCATGTATGGCAAAACTCATGTTTACCTTCTGTAGGAGTTTTGTGTGTCTGGGTTCTGGTGGAGGAGGTGGGCTGCAGGGGTGCTTTCTGCAAGAAGCAGCCAGAAGCTCTCTGCAGGCCCAGCAGAGCAAACCCCAGCCAGCTCAAGGCCAGCGTCACTGCTGACCAAGGCCGAGCCCATCAGCGATGGTCACAGCACCTCTGGGAATCACAGTTAGGAGAAAAAAATGCAAGCAGCTGCCTCTTGTCCCCAGAGAAGGGAGTGAGAAGATGTGAGGAACTGTGCAGGCACCAACGCTAGGGAAGGGGGGAGAGGAGGCACCCCAGGTGCTGGAGAGAAAGAGGCTCCTGCAGCCCCTGGAGAAATACATGATGGAGCCGGTGTCCCCCCGCAGCCCATGGAAAAGGCCGAGACCCCACCTGCAGCCTGTGGGGGGGCCCCACGCTGGAGCAGGGGGAAATATACAGGAGATGCTGTGACCTGCTTTGGAGCAAGTCTCTGCCAGCACTTGGCAGATGAACGAGACACATCAGAGCATGCTTGCCGAGGTGGGGGCTTGTGACTCCATGGAGGACCAGGCTGGAGGAGTCTGGGCCTGAGAGACTGAGAGACATTCTATGATTTAGGACTGCACCCATAGCAGTGACCCACGCTGGGGCAGCTGGGGAAGAGCTGAAGCCCTGTGGGAAAGGACTCATGTTGGAGAAGTGCATGGAGGACTGTGTCCCGTGGCTGGGACCCCATGGTGCAGCAGGGGAAGGGTGTGAGGAACACCCCCAACCAGGCTAAGAAGGAAAACAGCTCATGAGGAACTGACTGAAACCCCCATTCCCCCAGTCCCTGCCCTTCCCTGTGCCACAACAGGAGGAAGAAGGGAGCAAGATGATGATTAAAGTGAAGTCTGCTAAGAAGGGAGGGGTGGGGGGATGTGCTTTAAGATCTGACCACACTTCTCATTACCTGACTCTGGTGTCACTGGCTGTGCAGGGCAGTGTCATAAATTAGTTTCCTTTATTCTGTGCTAAGTCTGTTTAGCCCGTGATGCTCATTGTGGAATGATCTCCCCCTGTCCTTATCTCAACTCCTGAGCCTCTCAATATTCATTTTCTCCCCTGTCCAGCTGAAAAGTGGAGTGATAGAGCAGCTTTCGTGGGCATCTGGCCTCCAGCCAGGGTCAAACCACCAGAGTTTCTCATTCATTTACACCCTTCCCTGCTATCTTACTTCCAGAAAAAAAAAAAAAGCCAGCTCTGACACAACAGATTACTTGATTTACTTGTGTTAGAGATCAAGTAAAATATCATGGCTGGGAGCATGGTTCGCAGTGGAAAGGGCAGCTGTCTCTGCTAAAAAGACTTCTAGAATGGTAGAGGGTTTTTTTAAGTTTGAATAGAGTGCTAAAACCAGGATAAAACTGATCAAAAAGTGTAAAAAGCTAACCCATTCTGGCACTTCTGAATTGCTTAGTGATTTTTTCTTACTTTGTAACATGTTCGTAAATTGCTACAAAAAGAGAAGATTTGAGGAAAAAACATAAAGTTTCAGCTGCTTGATAATATGTCCCAGCATTCCTTTTAAAAATACATATATATTTATGGATATGTAAAAATATCTGTATAAATTAATTACACACTCACATTGTGAAAGGTTTCTTTCTTTTTTTTACCGTTCAGGATGCAGCCAAACATCCCAATCAGGAAATTTCACTAGATGGTCTGAGATCCACACAGTATTACTTAACCTCCTTATCTCTAACCTTGGCTTGTCTTGCCTCTTGAGATAAGGTTTTCAAGACAAGGCCTGGCCACCATCCAGAGTCTGAGCAGTGTTCAGCATGCAGGAGCCTTTCTTGTTGGGCCCTGAAGCACTGTGCTGGAGATAGGGATAAATAATGAGCAGTAGAAGGTGGTAGGAGCTCAAGCCCAGCACTATCTTAATAAACACTTTTATTGTGTCTTATTCTCTTTTCAAAGTCATGTCTCAGGGCAACAGGAAGAAAAGCAGCTTCCTGGATGCTGTTCTGGAAGGGTACGTTAGTTGCTCCTTCCCTGGAATGTGAGTAAGGGTGGTGGGTAAGGCAAGACCTCCGGAAGGAGAAGTGGCAAAGGGAGAGCCTGAAAGATGAGGGGGAAACTGGTAAGAAAGGGCAAAACCAGCCAATACAGCCAGGCCTCAGAGAGGACCATAAAAGTCTTTCTGGTGTCCCAAGGAGTCTATGGGAAGATTACTGAGAGGGGGAAAGCATAAAGGGCTGTTTGAACAAGATCAAAGGAATGTGAACCTGTGCTGCAAGGAGTGTGTGGGCATATTTCATCTCTCTGAATTCCCCAAGCCATGTTTTTTACCTTTACCTTTACTTCTACCTTTATCTTTAAAACAGCTGTTTTCAGTGGGCTGAGAAAAGGTGTGGTCACATCGAGTGATGTGGCCACAACAGGAGCTGTGCTCCTTGTAATGGTTAGCTTGGTGCCTGGTCTTGCTCTAGGCCTACGTTCTCCACTGAGGCCATAGCTGAAAGAGAAGAGAGTTTTTTAGGGCAGAAACTCTGATGTAGCCTAGCTGGAATACACCAGGTGAGGAGCTGGGTCTCTGGTCAAGAGACCATTCTGTTAAGCCGTTCATTAGGCAAAAATGTTTACCACTTTTATAAGAAATGCTTGCTCTGAGCAGCATATGGCTCTTCCGGATGTTAGACATTCATGATGATGTTTTGAAGTTGGTTTGTGGAGTGGCACCAGGGCAGTATTTGGCCATAACAGCAACTACATTGCCACATGAAGCCAGCATAAGACTTCAGTCAGAATGGACCATTCCCTTGCCTGTGTGGGGCAAGGAGACATTAGACCCAGGGAAACACTATGGCTTTTGGTTGTACTAATGAAAAATGAGATCCTGGTTCTGACTAAGAATCAGTAAAAATGAGAGCTCTGGGGTCTGTTGTGTTATTAATAAAAACTGCTGTATCTGAGGACAGCGTGGACATCACATCTCGGGCTGAGCTCCTCATGCAAGTGAAATGCTGTGGCAATACATTTATAATGCGCCTCGAGAGATTCTTTTTTAAAATATATATTAATAACAGATGCTAACATATTTCTGTGTAAAAATGTCCAGAAACATATTTTCTTAGAAAGTAAAAGGGGAAAAAACCCAAACACCAAATCAAACACCCCAGTCCTCTGCAGATATAAAGCAATTCCTTTCTTTCTTGACCTTTGTCTTGAAGGGAGCAATAATAATGTTTCTGTTGCTCCTGTGAATGCAGTGTGATGTGTCCCTGAAAGGTAATAGGTATGCAGCTCAGGATGTCTGTGCCTTTCTGCAGTCAGTAACCTGGGAGAGGTTGCTGCTTATTTGCAAATTCTCTAAACTGGGTCATTACTCATGTTGTATATCACTTGCAGGTTATGCTCTTACATCTAAATGCTGAGGGTTGGTTTCTGATAAGACACGGTAAGCATCGGTAATGACTGGGTACCACTGTGTCCATCTGTGATTCTGGAACTTGAATAACCATGGAAAACTCTTCAAGAAGCTGTAGTGCATTTCTGCAAATATTAAAATGTCACTTGAAGAGAGAAAACAGGGTGGAAGTTCAGGAAGTCATCTATAATTTTCAAGCACTTTACTCTTGGGCACATCAATGTTACTTACAGTGAGCAAATCCTGACACACTGAGCAATGTCACTGATTTCAGTGCAACTGCACAGGTCACAAAATGTCAGTCTCTATGAGTAAGAGCGTACGATCTGCCCTTCCTTTTTTGGTAGACAGATACCCATAGGCAGCATTGATGGCATAGCCCCAGCCATCAATGCTGGGCATTTTGCACAACTTATGTGTCTTTCGTAGCCGTTTTTAAATGGAGTGGGGTTTGGGTTTGGTTTTTTTTTTTGGGGGGGGTGTCTTTTAAGAGTCTTTTATTGGTGTTTATCATAATTTTCATAAGTCTGTGAGCCTTTTTTCTACTTCTGAGCACAGTTTGGTTTGAATCAATACTTTTTAAAAAGGTCAGTTGGACCTCAGGAAAAGGAAGATAATGGCTATGGTCATCCCAGACTAATGCATGGTGGCCAGGCACACTCAAGACACCATGGAAGTGACCAGAAAGGCTACCCTATTCCTGATGGATCATTTGGGGATTAGTAAAACTCTCCATACCTTCCCACCAGCATATCTATTCTTGCAAACTTGTGACGTGTACTGGACTGACGGTTGGACTTGATGATCTTAGAGATGTTTTCCACCCTTAAAGATTCTATTCTATTATTCTAGAACTGGCACAGAGTCTAGATGGAAGCCTGCAGACAGTGATGCTGCCCAGAGAGATTGTGGAGTCTCCTTCTCTGAAGATATTCAAGACCCATCTGGACATGATCCTGTGCAGCCTGCTCTAGGTGATCCTGCTTTAGCAGGGGGACTATATGACCTCCAGAGGTCCCTTCCAACTCCTGCCATACTGTGAATCTCTGAATCTGTTTAACATTTACTGACAATGAAGTATGAATATAACTTCATTGCAATATGAACTGGTCTATAAACCCAGTGCACCAATAATCTGATTAATTCAGCATATCAGTTAGCTATTAGAAGTCTCTGGTCTCTTCTTCTGATATTCCCAGAAGTCTTATATTTCTCTGACTTGGCAAGGTACTGTGGATACCTCATGTCTTCCATGAAATAGTCAGAACCAAGTATGATCAGGCCCTCTGAGTATTCATTATTTCATTCTAAACTTTATTATACAGTCTATTCTAGTACAGTAAAACTCTTGGGAGCTTCTCTGTCCACACCATCCCCTCTGAGACAGTTGTAGCAGGAGACAAATGAAGCAAAGAGGATTGCAGCTGACAGTGCTGTACGAATAAATTGCTTGATTTTTCATATAATAGGCAACTACTGTAGGGCTCCTAATCTATAATGACCTAAATAACTTAGATGGAGCTGCTCCTTAAACTGAGTCTATTTCCGAATGTCTTTTTTCCTTGCTAATAGAAATATTCTTACATATTATGGACTTTCCCAGACATCTGGAAGAAGCCTTCGGTTTGTAGGCTCTGATTCTCAAGGGGTGCCTTCAGGCACCCCAATGTCTGCTGCCAGGGCAGCAAAGCAGGGCACAAGCAGCTCAGGAGGTTTCTGGTGTGCATTGATGGTTGCTTCCTGACACAGGCGATTGAGGAGCCGATGCGGGGAGGTGTGCTGCTGGACCTCATACTTACAGACCAGGAAGAACTGTATGGGGATGTGAAAAATGAGGGCATCTTTGGCTGCAGTGACCATGAGAGGATGGAGTTCAATCCTGAGAAGAGGAAAAAGCAAAAAGCAGTGTCACAAGGCTTGACTTCAGGAGAGCAGACTTCAGCTGGTTCAGAGATCTACTTGGAAGAATCCTCTGGGAAGCTCTGACCAAAGAGGGGTCAAGGAGAGCTGATTGATTTTCAAGTATCAATTCCTCCAAGCTCAAGAGTGATTCATCCCTCTGTGCAGGAAATCAAGTAAAGGCAGCAGGAGACCTGCATGGATGAACAAGAAGCTCCCAACTAAACCCAAATACGGAAAAGAAATGTATAAGAGGTGAAAGCAGAGACAGGCAGCCAGGGAGGAATGCAGACTCTCTGTCCAAGTGTGCAGGCATGACCCTTTAAGTACCAGCTGCAAAAAGCCTAGCTGGATGCCAGTGAGTAGAGGTGCATCCCAGGGGTCACTACTGTTCAACATCTTCATTAAGGGTGTTGATGAGGGGACGGGTTGCACCCTCAGCAAGTTGAACCTGAGCCCCACAGCAAAGAAGACCAACATTCTCCAGCGATACACTAGGCAGGTTGAGGGAAGTGATCTCTCGCCTCTAATTAGCACTGGTGACATAGACCTGGAGTGCTGTGTCCAACACTGGGTTCCCTAGTATAAAAGACAAGGACAACTGAGTCCAACAAAGGTCCATGAAGATGATTAAGGGCTTGGAACATCAAGGAGAGGCTGAGACAGTGGGGTCAGTACAGCCTGGAGAAGAGAAGGCTCATGGGATTCTTATTGATATGTATACTTGATGGGATGAATGAAGAAGACAGACAAAAAGTAAATTCTATTTAAACAACAAAAAAAGCAGCTTTTTACTCCATGTGTGGTCAAACACTGGAACAAGTTTCCCAGAGAGCGTGAAGTCTTCATCCCTGAAGTTATTCAAAACCCAACTGCACGTGGCCTTGAGCCACCTGTTCTCACTGACACTGCTTTGAGCAGGGCGTTTGGCCTCCTTCATCTCCAGAAGTACTTTCAACCTTAGTGCTTCTGTGATTCTTCAATTGCAGTGATTACAGCTTACAAACTATACACCTGATGAACTTTTATCAGATAAAGGGAGGATTTTTTTATTGTTTTGTTCCATGGTTTAAATATGCAGTTTCAAAGGAAATGTTCCTGCACATGAATTTGGTGCTGCTGGCACCTAGAGACTGACAGTCTCCAAGAATCAGTTTTAAATCTACATGAATTATACAAAAGTTTTGCTGATGTGTTTAAGCCCCATTCTTAAAGAAGATTTTCACTTCAGAGGGCAGGGTAGACTAGTCTCTAAGCTCCTGCTGTTAGGATTCCACATGGAGCTTCATGGGAGGGCATAATACAGATTACTGAGTATCAGAATCTTTCTATCTTAATTTAGAGATAACTGTAGCACCGTAGCTGTTTGATCCTCATCACACAGTACCTGAGGATGGTTAAAACTGCTGCACTGTCAGCTTGGTCCAGGCTTGTGTTGGTAGCTCCATAGTAGCAACACTGCAATGGGTGTGATGGTTCAGTCTACAGCCTCAGAGGGTGCTCTTACAGTTTAGTTATTGAATCTGAGGCTCAACAACATTCATTTGGAACCAGCACTTTTCAGACTAATTCTGCACTGTATGGTACTTCCAGTGCCGTCTGGCCTCAGGGAGAAGGCATTTCACTTTTCCCAGAGTATTACTGACCCCCTGTTATTAGATTTTACCCATGGCAGACATTCTGGTCCTTCCCCTTATTGCTTTTTGAGTTGCACTGTGTTCATGTATTCCCAGGTGACTGTTCAAATGCACTCAGTGTAAAATGTGCTGCAACCCACCTAAAATTTTGGTGCAGGCTCAAAAGGGTAGACCTTAATATGGATTTTATTAGGCTGTGTGTTATTTATTAAAAAAAAATTAAAATATTCACCTTTGAGAATAAGAATTACATCAAATTACTACTTTTTGAGACTGATGGAATAGAAACATGTTTGCATCTAAGCACTGGCTGTGCTCACACGGGTATGTGAAACCATCTGAGATTCCCAGAAGCATCTGTACAGGGTATGGAAAGTATGCTGGAATGTGCAACAAGTAGCCAAGTTGGGTCCCTTTATCAGACCAAGAGGTTGTAATTGTAAGAGCCACAAACTCTGACTCTTTAAATGGAGTGTTTCACGCATCTGTGGGCTGTTAACACTTGGGATCTCCTTCCTGATGTTCTCACTATTTTTCTGCCCTGAATCTTATCTTACCTTGAGATTTGATCTTGTGGCATCTCTAACTTTAGAAACAGATCTATTGCTCTAGGGAGCAAAGTTGTACCCTCAACCAGTGGCTTGTACCTGTTTAAGACTGTTATAACAGGGTTGTAATTGTAAGATTTTAGCTGTTCGAGAGTTCAGTTTAGTTCCTGAGATTAAACAGACCATGCCATAGACTATTCCTGCCATGCAGACCCTTGTTTTCCATATTTTTATGTTATCAATAGAGTGCTTTTACCCAGGGTCTAGACTGAAATTTTAATGAATGAGAATACTTGAGTGCAGGAGTTATAACTCATTTCAGAACAGAGACATCTGACCATAAAAGCTAACCGGAACAACTATTTGTTGTAAAAACATTTGTTTAGATATTCCTTGAGGGATCTTTCCTGATAAAGTGTATTTTCTGGTAAGCTAATTATAAGTTAAGATCATAATTTAATCAAAGGAGACCTCTAGATATATTTGACAAGTCAATAACCATCCCACTATGGGTATGTTTGATGAGTCAATAGTAATTTTTAACTGAATGTCTTAATCACAAGAACTGCTGGCATGGAAGAAGGGAAAATCCAAGCTAATTTAGTCTTTCTAGTCTAGAAATAAAATTGGGGCAATGCATCATTTTGTTAAAATAACTTGTTTCTATGCAAGAGATCATTCTTGCCATTATCACAGTGGTCATAATCAAGCCACTGTGAGTGGGTTTAAGTGAAATAATCATTTCACTACAAGTGAAGTGAGGACAACAGTATATTAATAAAAGATGAACTGTCTTATGTGTAGCTAACAACTCAGTATTTATTCTATAGCTCAGGATTAGTTGGGAGAAGTCTGGCAAAAAAATGTGTAGAATGTCAATATTTTATATATTTTTTTAAAGCAGGCCATAAAATAATATTCTATCATTAATTTGTGTGTGTAAACATATATCTGCATACACACACACATATATGTCTTTTATATTGTATCACATTCAGTAAGATCAATACGATGACATAGGTCAATCTCTTCAAGACATTCAAAGCTGCCAAGTATGTATAGCATTAATAGCTATCATGTAAAAAACCTACATAATTCGATGGGAATCTAAGTACATATATTTCGAACACCCTGAACGTGTTTCCTTGGACAAAAACTATTCCGTTGTGGTTTCAATATCTTGGACAACTTTGTCATTTTAAAAGATATGCTGGTAACAACCACGGTGCTTATCCAGGATTGACATCCTTTTCTGTGATATATGTCATGCAAAGAGGAGCAATAAAATCCGGGATGCAGCTATGCTGTCCTCAATTCCTGTCAATGTAATTGCACCTTCAAGTTTATCACGTCACTCAGAGAAAAAGATCTCTACTAATGACAGAGAAAGAGTGAGAAATTCCTGAAAATTATCACTGAAAAATTCACTTTTACTCTGAGGCCAACAGCCTGTAATTCCTGAATTTGATGGAAATTTCTTAAATATTATTATTTACAGTGGAGATGTATAGAGTTTGCATCAATTCCTGCCAATTAAAATAGAATGTTAATATACTCTATTAATAATAATGTAGGAAGGTATTAAAACAGAGATTGCAGAACATCAGATATCGCTGTAGCATAGTGAATAGTCAGGGAACACAAAAATCAAACCGCATGGATATACATAATGTCATGTGGAATTCCAGTTCCTATTTACTTTGGTTTAATTAGGTTTAAAATGTATGTCTTTGCCAGAGAAGATGCAGACAAGCAAAACATAAACACTGAAATATCATCTGAATTGATGGGGTGATTACACGTTCTTATTGCCTGGACGTTGTTGAAAGACCTGAAGCAGAAGAATAAGGGCTCAGAGACACTGTCTGGTTCTCCCAGCTGAACAAGTTACTTGGAGTCAGCTGAGCCTTGTTAAGTACCTGTGGGTTGCAAATGCAAGCTAGTATAGCTGGTATTAGCTGCCCTTAACTGTGGTCTTGGCTAAGACAGATTGCATTGCATCATCTCGGGGTTAAGTGCACTTCCCTGGACACTTCGGCCTGCAGCAAATTGTTGTGTCACAGCAACCTGGTTGTGTGCCCCAAGGGATCAGTTTACATCATCAAATAAGGCTTGCAGTGATCATTTATGACATGACTAGTTCAAATTACCTGCCTTACCCCATGACAGTGCTTACTATTCCTGCAGCAGAGCTGCAAAGGAGCGATACATCCACACCTCCCTGCCCCAGTGCCTTCAAATGACCAAGAAGCAAAACGGGTATAGACAGTTCCTGACGTGACAACAGTCCTCCAAAAAGGTGAAACAAGGAAGGGCTGAGGGCCTTCTCCTGCCTCTGGAGCATTCAGGAGATGATGTCTTTCAAAGCTAATTCACCATGGAGTTAGAAGATCTGGGTACAGCTTTCACTCAAAGATAGTTTAGTCCATGCTTCACTTTAGCTCAGTGAATCATCCATCTAAATGCAATGGAGCTTCCTGCATGCTCACCCCAGATCTGAACACCTCGCTGAACATCTCACTTGTAGCCCTATCACCATCCCAGGGTGACCTTGATTAAGCCTGTGAGGAGCTCATTGTACCAGGGTGTTGCTTGGGGCCAAGAATTATGCGGGTTCAAAGAACTGGAAACCAAGTAAAACGATTATCCAGAGCTATTACGGCTAATGCTAACAAAAACTTTGGAAGAAAGGTAGAGCCCCATGCTTCTGGGTGTAGGCCAATCTCTCACTACACTTACCAACAGCCTCCATTTACCTGATATATCACAGCGATCTTCCATGCACTGTTTTCTGAGCAGTGGCCATCATCAAAGAGGGATAAAGGATCAAGTGTAATTTCAACCTCATCCAAAACACCAATTTTGTCATTTTCTAAACTGCAAAACCCTCTCAGTCTGGTTTGTTGTTTTGGTTTTATTTGTTGGAGTTTTTTGGCTTTTTTTTTACCTCCAAAATGGGAAAACTTCAACTTTAGAGGGGAATTTGAGTGCTTAGAAGTGCTTGGGTATTGGACCCTCTCAAAAAATGGCAGTGCTGTGAAGGTGAGATTCACAGACTGAACTCTACCGGTAGTAACTATAAGCTCGAATCATGCAAAGATAGTAACTGATTGGAGTGAACTGGTTTGCTTCTCAAATTATAGTCTTTTATGATGTCCAGAGCTAACAAGCCCTTTAAAATTTTCTTTCCAAACAGAGGGATACAAATGACAGCTTGTTTTTGGGAAGATATTTCAACTTATTGACAAAAGACCTCTTATTAAAAATAAGAGTTTCAAGAAAAATAGAGTTTCAATGAAAATAAGACATTTTTCTCCTCGAGTTACCCATTCCGCTTTGTGTGTGTGTATATGCACAAACTTTAAAGTTTGAGTTTAAAGACTGATTATAAAAGATTGCATAACATGAGTGTTCTGAATTCTTTGTCTAAGAAAATCCAGTTTTTTGGATAGATGACAAATTTCTAATGCCATTTCAGTGCACATTTGGATAAGAAGTCCATCAGATTACATTTCAATAAGTGGAAAATGTGTTTTCATTTTATCAAGATCATCAATAAAATGTAAACATCATTCATGGATGAGTTTCATGTGATATTAAAATCCTGGGGGTTTGCTATCAAAGCTGTTAAAAGAATCAAACACCTCTAGGCAATGGATAGGGGACTCCAGCTAAGCTGCCTCACTGAAACTGTCACCGTGTTCTTCATTTAAAATATAGGGTCAGTCATGTCAGTGGAATGTTTTACTGAAATGCGTTCAGTTGTTTGCAAGTTAGATATCACTTATTTTGGAAATGAGAGGACTGCCGAGACACTGGCATTCATATGCTCTAATGCTGTTATGCTTTCATAACTTCTGATTATCGGAGTCATGGGATAAATCTGGATTTTTTGCATTGTAGAGGCTAGTTGTATGAAAAAACCAAAGCATAAGCTGTGTGCTGCATTCAGCAGATGTGTATGTGTGTGTTCTTATAGACAGACCATCACAACGTTTATGAATTTTAAAAATATGTATCTGTTAAATTGATAGAGTCCTCCTATGTCCTAGGACACATGTAAAGATGCTTTATATTGCTGTAATTGCCACCTCTAGAGATATACCTGCATTTGCACTGACCAAATCATATCCAAAGTTAAAGTCACAGGAGTTTAGTTTTTATACTTTAATGGAGGTGTGAAACCTCTGATAAAGAGACTTCTGCTTTTTTGCAGTGGCTGTCATTCTAAAGATGTCTGGAAAAAAAGCAGGGGGATGATAAACTGTCACCAAGAAGACAGTGCTTATAAAAAAGCAAGTAAAACTAGCACATAACAGAAACACTGCCCTTCCAGCAAGGAGTGAAACCAGCAACAGGACTGCGGTGTGAATTTTCCTGCAAAGTCCTTAGTAACCAGACTAATCCCAGACACACCTCATGCTGACCTTTACACACACACATGCACAAAACTTTCTGGGACACTTTCTTCCCCCAGTCCCTTGCTTACTTCATCTCCCAGCAGGGCTGCCTGCTGGACCTGGTGATCCTGCTTCCCTACAAAGGGGAAGAGCCTCCACCTACCTTCTCTCCTTCCCTCCCTGGTTCCTCACTCCCTCTCTCCCCCTCGGGCTGGCAGGATTCCTCGGGCAGAGCATGCAATCAGTTCACAGGGAGCAGCCGCAGCCACAGGAAGGATGCAGAAGCACAATCAGAAGGAGCACCTCTACAAGTTGCTGGTGATCGGGGACCTGGGAGTGGGCAAAACCAGCATCATCAAACGCTATGTCCACCAGAACTTCTCCCCCCACTACCGGGCCACCATTGGGGTGGACTTTGCCTTGAAGGTGCTGAGCTGGGATGCTGAGACTGTGGTACGACTGCAGCTCTGGGATATTGCGGGTGAGTACAGAGGAGGACACTTGTTCCATTAACTTCTCCAGAGACAATGCAAAATACAGACCCAAATTCATTTGTACTAATTCTTAAGTTATAAGCTACCAGTGGTGAGGGAGAGGAGATGGAAGGGGTCAAACTTCAAGGGCAGATTGATATTTTGGAGTTTCCCTAAAGCCACCAGACCCTAAGCAAGGGATGTAAGAGTCTGATTTCTCTCCCAAGCCCTCGGACACGTGCAGGGACATGGACACCTCTCTCCAACAGCCCCGGTTCTTCCCCTACAGCTGCCACTGTTTAGCTTCCCTCATTAGACTAATAGGTCTCAGTGAGATGGGAGGGAGAGCAGCAAGAATTTCCTGTTACATCTATTTAATTTGGTGGATGACATGCAGGATTTAATAAGAGGGTTAAAATTATTTTTTATAGTTTAAAAAAAAATAAGGAAAAAGTATCACTGAGTTACTTTATCAGAATAGTTTCCTTCTTCCTTTCCTCCCTTTCTCTCCTCCTTCCCGCCTTCAGCCCAATGAAATGCAAACACTTTCTGACATGCTTTGAAAGGAAAAGTGTTTCCATTTGGCAATAATCCTGGTTGTTAAAAATGTATTTACTCATGTTTACTTGTACTTACTCCAACATCAAGTGAAAAAAAAGATAATTTACTCTGCGCGGGGAGAAAAGGGATAAAGAATTCCAGCTATCCTTGCATGCTTACATAATTAAAACCCACTGAATTTGACATTGTTGCTGTCAGTGCTTCAGCTTTTTTATATCTGGCTTCCAATTAGAACCACAGCTTTTTGCTTTGCTATCCTTATTGCTAGCATCTAACCGCTGCCATTCAGTCCAGTTTATCTTGATGGCATATTTTACATGCTGTAAGTTATCACTTTTCATTTAGTGTGTTTAGGAATCCAAGGGCAGCTGTAACACAAGAGTTTACAAGTAAAAAGGAGGGTGTTTTAAAAGCTCAGTTAAAATTCATAAGTTGCTTTTGTTAAGAAACAGAGGTGAAAATCATGTCAGCTGTTAGGCAACTGCCCCAGCCCGTGGCCTGAGATGTGGGTTCAGTGATCGAGTCTGGACCAGCATCGCGTAAAACTAGTGAAATGAGAAAATTCTTGACATTCTTATCATCGGAGGGAGTGCCTTTCTTCTCCACTTAGCTGCCTCATGTCTGAGCTCTGAATTTGGCACCAAGGTACTAAAACTTATGCAACAACACTGCTTTATGCAAAACATGCACAACCTCCTCTTTTCTACACATCGCTATAGTCTTGCGGTTTTATGATATTAACTGTGCATACACTGAGTTTTCTTTATTAAAGTTTGGGACAGTAGGGAAAGTATTGCTTTTATTGCTCACCACCAACCGATTATAACCATAAATACATACACATCCAGCAAAACTTTGAAAAAAACCCACATTTAATAGTAAATTCTGAAGGCATCAGGGATTTGAAGAATGTATTTGCATGCCTTGTTTCAGAGATTTATTATACTACTAATCATGTGCTGGCGGATCATATGATGTAGCTTTCAGTCAGGCTGCAGAAGCAATTACACCAAGTTGTAGTACTGAATGACTAGCGTGCTTTCTGAGTTATCACACATGACAGAGAGAATTACAACATAGTACTAAATTTCATATGAATCGGTCAATTCAGAGCATCTCTGTGAAGGTCAAGACAGTGGCCGATAATAAAGAGTTGCCGTCTCATTTTCATGACTTCTGTGAGAGGAGCTTTAGCTGTTGATGGCTGCTCATAGAAACTGAGTTCTGTAAGCAGCACACTGAATTCAGCCCAGCATGGTGCTGGCACAGGAATTATCAGATAGAACATATCTGTCTGGTGTAAAAAAAAAAAAAAAATGTAGTTTAAAAATGAAAGCAAAGTAAAACTGATTAGAAATATGGAGGGAATAGAAAAGTTTTATCGTGGCTGTGGCTGGTCATATATCACCACTTGAAAAGTGGAAATGCGTGATGGTGTGAGGGAAGGGAGGAAAATAAAATCTCTGGTCTCAGAACATTTTCTCTCTTTTGGCAGAATTTCTATTATTAGGTCATGTTCATTTTGGGGGGGCGTAAAGCAATAAAATTTCAGTCTCTAACCAAGCTGAAGGATGTTGGCTTAGCATTTAGGACATAGAGTTGTAGAAATGCTGCATAGAATATCCTGAGTTGGAAGGGACCGCTAAGGATCATCAAGTCCAGCTCCTGGCTCCACACAGGCCCAGCCAAGTCAAAGCATGAGTCTGAGAGCATCATCCAGACACTTCTTGAACACAGTCCAGCGCGGTGATGTGACCACTTCCCCGAAGAGCCCGTTCCAGTGCCAGACCCCCGTCTCAGTACAGAACCTCTTCCTAACATCCAACCTAAACCTCCCCTCTCGCAGCTTCATGCCGTTCCCTTGGGTTCTATCCCTGGTCACCAAAGAGAGGAAATCGGTGCCTACCCCTTTGCTCCCCCTTGTCAGGAAGCCACAGACCCAGATGAGGTCTCCCCTCAGCCTCCTCCGGCTGAACAAACCAAGGGACTTCAGCCTCTCCTCATAAGACTTCCCCTCCAGACCCTTCTCCATCTTTTTTGCCCTCCTCTGGACACTCTCCAAGAGTCCTGTGTCCCTCTTCTACTGTGGCACCCAAAAGTGCCCCCAGGACTTGAGGTGAGGCCGCACCAGTGCAGTGTGGAGCAGGACAATCCCCTCCCTGGACCGGCTGGCCATGCCGTGCTTGATGCACCCCAGGATGCGTTTGGCCCCGCTGCTGCCTGGGCACACTGCTGGCTCATGGGGAACTTGCTGTTGACCAAGACCCCCAAATCCCTCTCAGCACGGCTGGCCTCCAGTGCCTGATCCCCCAGTCTGTATGTGGAGCCAGGGTTGCCCCTTCCCAGGTGCAGAATGCAGCAGTTGCCCGTATTAAACTTCACACTGTTGGTGATTGCCCATCTCTCTGATCTGTCCAGGTCTCTCTGTCAGGCTTCTCCACCCTCAGCGGAGGCAGCAGCTCTTCCCAATTTGGTGCCATCTGCAAATGTAGTTAAGACACCCTCTAGTCCCATGTCCAGACTATTTATGAAAATGTTAAAAAGAACTGGACCTAAAATGGAGCCCTGGGTAACCCCAGTAGTGACTGGCTCCCAACCAGATGCAACCCCATTCACTGTCATGTATATATATTATATGTGTGTGTGTTTTCTGTGTATATAAATATATATGTAGAGGTATTGTTTCAACTCTAACATCCCCTCCTCCCACTTCATTATACAGCCAGTGAACTCAGTACTTAGTGTAATGTGTTCCTTGCACTTCACTGTGTGGATCAGTGGGTAGTAGATTGTTTAGCAATCTAGAAATAATTTTCTTAAAAGTGTTTTGAGTAAAAGTGGTGTCAAGCTTATTTACATTATTAGTAGGATGCACATACATGATGACTTCATGGGAGGAGTGACATACTCCAGCTGTGGTAGGGCCACATAGTTTACCCTTACTAAGACTTAAGAGGAAAAAGCAAATTGAATTAATCTAGTGCCATCTAATTTCATAGTTGAATGTAGTTTATATTTCTGTAACATATTTTTCTGTATTCTTTAAAATGGTAAATAATGCTATAGTAAGATCTAATAGCTAAATGCTGAAACTGCATTTATTTAGATGGCAGATAAATGCTGAAAAATAAGGATAAGAATTTAAAAATAAATGAGGGATAAGATAGGTTCTGCATCTAACATCATTACATTAATTTGAATTTTTTAAACAGATAATATATTCCTGAAGCTATGGATGTTAAACAGGAATAATTGGACAAGACTTCACAGTTTATGATGTTATCTGTAGCAACACACTGGCAATAAAATTATGAATTTATGTCTGATCCAGTGAAATGTCTAAAGTGTCAAGTGACTGAATTGTCACTATTCTGTATGGGAGGACATGTACATCTTAAAATTCTCCTTGGCTTTAGTATCCTCCCAACAGTTCCATTGGTATCTCATTGAATGTCCCGAATTCTCACTTCCGGTGTTTCTGTCCCTCAAAGTGTGCTATCACCTTTACTGCCCTATGATACATCTTTAAGCCTTGCTCCTCAGTGTTTGGGGTTTTTTGTTGTTGTTTCCTTACCTCTTCTGCTGCCTCTGTGTGAGTGTCCTTTAAATTCATTAACAGATTGTTAGAGGGAAAGCTTTAAAAGAAACTCTTAATCATATGTGACCAAGGCCACAGTGGTGGGGGTGGGCCTGCAGATGCAGGCTGGGACCGTTTTTGAAGAAACCAACTCCTGTAGACGGCAGATCCAGATGTAGTTGCTCTTCACATTTCTGCAAGACTGCTTTCATCGCTGCTGTGTGTGTTTGTGTCCACACAGCCCGGAGATTCCTCCGAAGACCAGTTTTAGCTGCAGGTTTACTGCAGGGAGCAGCTCTCCGAGGGCAGGGGAGGGCAGAGCGCAGCACATCAGAGCCTTCCCCCCCTCCCCTGCTGCTTTTTCATGTGTCAGCACCGCCGTTGTCCCTCCTGCTGCATATGTGTGGGCTGGATAATTCATCGCTACCAAAAATACATGTTTCACTTTTACAAGGCTGTTTCTCATCTCACCAAGTGCCAGACCAATGCACTGTAGACATCTGCACCATGCTGGCAGTGAAAGAACAGTTTCATTTCCTTTCCCTGCAACGTTCACCTTCAGAAACAGCAGTCTTTGCACAGATATAGTCAAATGTCTCTGCAGTTGTCAAGATTTTAAGACTATTATGCTCCAGAAGGAGTAAATGGGCTGTTCACTATTGCCAGGCACAGCACATCCTCAGCTATTTAGGCTTTTAGTGGCTGCTAAGCATTGCAGTACATATGCATAAATAAGATAGTCATGGTGATTTCTAAGCTAAATTACCTTGAAATTACTGTTCTGCAAACATGCCTAAGTCCCTGGCTGCGGTGGGTTTATTTCAGTATAGTTTTGTGGTTGGCCTGATAGTGCTGACAGCCTGCTTTTCCACGTTCTGGAGTGGTGAACACCAACTCAAGTCTTGTTTAAGTTTCAATCCATAAAGGCAATGATTTGAATTCAAGTTGTGAAATTCAAGGGTGAAAATTATGAAAGTTGTTTTGATGGCAAAGGTTAAAAAAAAAGTTTAAATCTTCTATATAGTGTCCAGCTTCTCAGTGTTGGCTAAAGTCCCCCTGTAAAGCACAGTGGTTCCCAGAAGCTTTTGCCTTCTTAGGATGAGGTGTAGTGGCAAGGAGTAAAATCCATTGTAAAACTGGGAATTAGGCAGTTTTAATTGTTTTTTACCTTGCACTGTATCTCAGATACTGTGAGTGCGATGGTGGAAATTATCGGAGTTTTAGCACTTTATCATTAGTTGTTGTGATTTTATTAGAGATTATAGTGGTTAATGGAAATTGTAGTTTTCTGCTCAAGTCATGCTGGCAGCTTTATGTGGGGTGCAGTTCTACAAACTGAAAATTCGGCTGCTGATTGCTTTATGCCATGAAACAATACCTTTCCCTGCTCCAGAGGTGCCACTGAGACAAGGATAAATGTGCAGGCAGGTGCCATTCAGACATGGAGTTCTTCCCTTTCCTGGGAATCTTGTTACTTTGGCATCTTGGTCTCAGTGGGTTCACTTCAGAGCGGTGTAGGATTCATTTGGTTTAACAATTAGATGCCTTCTGCTGAACTCTCTGAGTATAAGCTACTTATCCTGGGCTCACCAGGGGTTTGAGCATAGATATTAAATACCCCCATTACCTCTTAAATGTCTATCCTTGCTGAGAAGATGTCCTCTAAATATCTCATCTTAGTCTCGAACTACAAAAGGACCCTAATCTTAGATACACCCAGTTAATTTTTTTTTAACCTAAACCAGGCCTGATGAATCCCAATGTAAAGCACCATCTTAGCGGGCAAAGGCCATCAGACTCATGGGGTTTGATGCTAGATGCTAGTGGCCTTGCAAGGGATGCAGTGCATTACAATGGGCCAGATCAAACATTTCACAACTCTCTGACACTTCCATCTTCCCCAGCAGATTCTAATGTTCAAGGCTGCCTGTGAGCTACCACTGAATGCCTAATGGTCGATCTATTTCTATCCTAATGACTGCTTAAGCCATTGTGTTACTGAAAACCTAAAGCCAGATTCTGACATCTTTAATACATCAAACAGTCACTATTTTCATGAGTTGTTCTACTAGGTGAAAAGTTTTAGGAACCTCATCTATTAAGATAGGTATTTGTTCACATGAGGAAGAATGTGTGGAAAAAATGAGTCCTTGGGCACAATATTTACCTCTCCAAACACAATGCAAACACCAGATATCACTGTTTTCCCAATGTAAATTAAAGTAAAACCATTATGCAAATTACACTAACTAAAAGTCCATGGTTTACAAACCATGTCTTTTTCCATTCAAAGTTGCATAATGCAACTCTGTTGCATCAAGTATGTTCATCTATTAATTGCAACTGATGAGGGAAAGGACCATTTCAAAAAGGGTTTAGGCACTGCCAGCAGCTCCATTCTTTCTATTTCTTTGAAGTTACTGAAAATGGAAATTGGTGAACTCTATCCTCCTGCTTGAAGCTTTTTTTACAAACATAGGGACTTTTCTGTGCAGTGAAAAAACTATATATCTGCAAAAGCAGCTGGAAGCAGGAGGAGGCATCAGTGTCATACCATTTATCAGAACCTTGCGGGCCACTGTTAACCAGAAGGCCACATCATAAAAGCATTTTATTCTTCTAATAGCTTTAATTGTTTGTGATGAATGATTTTATGCTGCAAATTAACATGTTCTATGACAACATGACCTACCTATCTTAGAGGTATGTATCCCAATAAAAGTGTAAGGCCCCATTTCTGGAACTTTGCATGAGAAGTGTAAATTATCACTGAAATCCATTACACATCAAAGGCTAACTGTATGTGTTGCTGCTTGCCTGACTGCTAAATTTCTAGTCAGGCTTCAACTTTTTTTGAAGGCACCTTCATGCAGATGAAAAAAAATTGCTCAACAAGGAGATTATTGAATAGCACATGACTCAGCCATTCATCTGATTAGCCCACTGACAGGAATCATAAGACATTTTAGTAAACCATAGCCATTAGAAATTTTCAATATGACCTCATATTTCCCAGAAATTATGTATTTCTATCTTGCTTTATCAATGAGACACAGTGTTTTGTTTAAGGTAAAAAAACCTAACATGAATTTGGAGAAGAGAGACATCCACTTTTGGTTTCTGTATCATGTGAAGGGCTTTCTTCTTCCTTCAACAGCTAGTGCATAATACCAAGGATAAACACCAGAAACAGATGGCATTGACCCCACAAGTGCATTCAGTGCCATTTCCATTATGCATGGTCTAGAAGCCCAGTAATCAGCACTCTTCAGTTCTCAACGCAGCCTTACATTTGACAGCACAATTTCCATCAGATAAACCCCACACAGGTAACCTTCCTAGGGTCAGGGGCTGACTGACAATCTTCTTGTCTTCCTAACACACTTGGAATTACACACAATGAGAAAATAAGTCTAGAAACCGGTTTCCATTGATTATTATGTTGACCATCTTCATAGCACCTTTTCTCAGCTATGGAAGCTTGTAGTTAAATACAAGAGTTGTCTTGCTTAAAGAATGCTGTGGTCGTGCGATGCTTCAGGAATTATAATCCTTTTGTGGATCAAAACAGTAGGCATCAGTGGAAATTATCTTTTTTCACTTCAAGAAAAATTCTGTGTGATTTATTTCCTTTCTTGGAAACATTTTTTTTCAAATTTCCCATGAAAAGAACATAGATATTAACAAACACACAGCTGATCCACAGACCACATCCTGACATCAAGTGTGTTAATTTTTACACTGTTAATCACATAAAATGATAGGTATTTACAAACATCCATGTTCAAATATAATAATATACTGTTAGTTCTTAAAAAATGCTGTAAATAACTTCCCAGAAATCACTTTGAATTCAGCAAGTAAACCCATAAAGCTTCTGAACAGATCTGGTGTGAAACGTCTCCTCCCAGATCTGTTCACTGGAGCAATTCAGCTCTTCATATTGCTACTGCTGTGCTATTCCTTAGAACACTTTCCATGTTTGCAGGGCTTAAAATGCTACTGCTGTGCTATTCCTTAGAACACTTTCCGTGTTTGCAGGGCTTAAAATTCACCTTTATCACCTCTGTGTTTTAGTTTGCCAGTAAAAGTAAATTCACAATGACTAATGCCTGGTATGGCTCCAGAGATTAATGTTACTATTGATTACTATCATTTGTATGAGAATGTGCAGGATCCTCTTCATGCACAAGCAGATCTTTTGTGTTAGCTGTTTCCCCCAAAATTCTCTGTCAAGGACCTTTCAATCTGGTATCGAGACTTTTTGTGACTCCCATTTAAAATCCTACAATGTATGCTCAAACTGTCCATGGATCTAGAAACCTCACAACTTAAAAAGACTGTACACTGAAGTTCAAGCTTGTTATTAAGTTTTCTTGGGTGATGGCTTAAATCTTCTTTTTCATGCTATACACTCTTGCATTTTCATATGAATGAGTCTAGCATGGCACTTACAATTATTTAGGCAAAGAGTAGCTTTCCAGAGACTTGCAAAATGAAGACCTACATTCAGTGATGTTCTCTTAGAAAACTTACTATGTGAAATATTGACCTAGATTAAAATAAATTATTTTTACAGGGTGGTCTTTGTTTTTTTCCCCTCCTGGTTTCTTCATCACAGGTCAGGAAAGATTTGGAAACATGACCAGGGTATATTACAGAGAGGCCATGGGGGCATTTATTGTCTTTGATGTGACGAGACCTGCAACATTTGAAGCAGTGACGAAATGGAAAGAAGATTTGGACTCTAAGTTGGTTCTTCCAAATGGGAAACCTGTGCCAACAGTCCTCTTAGCAAACAAATGTGACCAGGGAATAGATGTTCTTATGAACAACGGCATCAAGATGGATCAATTCTGCAAAGAGAATGGATTCGTGGGCTGGTTTGAAACATCAGCCAAGGTAATGTTTCCATTTCTCTTTAAATCTTTCTCCAAGTACAGAGAAGTTAGTTCCTAAAAGAGTTTACACAGTTGAAATGTGTACTTTGCAAAGAAATCTCTTCTCAATAGAATTAAAGGCGTATTTGTGTATCATTACATTTATGTCACGTTTAGGCCTTTTATTGCAAGGCAAAATATATGCAACAGTCTGAAATGCAGCTGCTTGAATATGGTAGGGCAGCAGTAAGGTATGTAACTGATCAACAGCTTACTCCTGGGGAGGAAGGTGACCTTTGGCAAGGCACAAAAGTTACCTCTTATAAATGATGTTTTTCATAACTCTTAACAGTGAATATTATCTCCAAATATTTATATAACCACATTTCCTGAGAAATGCTGATTTGACACAATAGCTTTATTGTGATAGAATTCCAGAAAAAGTCAGTCTGTCATAGCATTTGTATAATGCTTACTCTTACAAGCTCTTGTTCTGAAAAGCCTTTAAAAAAAAAAAAATCACATATTTGGAGAGGAAGGAAAGATCAGTGGTCAAAGTGCCAGATTAGATGCTCTGAGATTCAATTCCTTGCCTTCGCACAGATTTCCTGAAGGCCTATAAGAAAATGGAGATAACATGGATAAAAATCCAAAAGGCCATTTGGACTTTTCGGGCCCAAGGTACTCTGGCCCTGTATATCAATTTAAAATTTCTCAGATAATCTCAGCACATGCAAAATTTGGAGAGCTGGCATCTGAAATATTGATTTGAGCACAACAATTAAATGTTTATTCAACAATTAAATGTATATTACGGTGATTATACTCTCTGATTATGAAAGCTGGCATTGTCATTATCTGATCTGTGGAATGTTTGGATATTTTGAATGTAAACAGTTTGTCTCTGGTTTGACCTAGATGGTTAGTAGACTGAAAGCCAAAGTGCTATTTTCAATTGTTTAATTTATTTTAAGCACTTTATGAAAGTTACTAAGAACTTTTGGAGTTCATCCTGCAGGAAGAAATTCTTTACTGTGAATGAGAAACAGGTTGCCCAGAGAGGTGGTGGGAGCCCCATCCCTGTCAGGGTTCAAGGCCAGGTTGGATGGAGCTTTGGGCACCCTGGGCTAGTGGAGGATGTCCCTGCCCATGGCTGGAAGGGAACTAGATGATCTTTGAGGTCCCTTCTGATACAAACCATTCTATGATTCTACTTGTGTTTCACCTTTCTGGTCCTGACTCCTTCTTTAAGTATTAGTATTTAAAAGAAGTCCTGCTTGTGATCAGCAGAAGCAACAGCGGGTGACTAGCAGTATGTCCTAGACTGCCTCAAGCACTGCATGAACTCTGGGCTGAGATTGCAGCCTTGCAATACTTAAACAGGGAAAGATGGGAACAAACTATTTAATAAAGTCAGTTGTGATAGGAGAAGAAGTAATGGTGTTATACAAAAAGAGGGTAGATTTGGTGAGATAAAAGGAAGCATTTTTTTACAATGAGGGTGGTGAGACAATGGAAAATGTTACCTGGAGAGGTGGTAGATGCTCCATCCCTGCAAACATTCAAAGTCAGGTTGGACGGAGTGCTGAGCAACCTGATCTAGTTGAAGATGTCCTTGCTCATTGCAAGGGGGTTGGACTTGGTGACTTATAATGGTTCCTTACAACCTAAACTATTCCATGATTCTCTGTGATCAGTGTATTTGCTTTCCTACTGAATGGCTCTCAAAACTAGTCACTATTTCTTCAAAATGCCATTTTGGTGTAGGTCAGTGTGTAAATTATCTTGCTCTACAAACAGGGTACTTCCCATTCCTGCATGTGCAGGACCTGGCTTGATTTCAGGTCTGTGGTTTTCTGCTGGATGAGGCCACCAGAATGCAGTGTTCCACTCTAGGATAACCTAACATTTGCTATGGACAGTGTGTAGTTCTGCTTAAAGAGACCAAGATCTCTAAAACTGGCTTCTTCATAATAATTATGGCAGAAAGCTAGCTATTCCAGACAAAAAACACAACACAAAACACCCCAGAGAGTGAAGCATTTGGGATGGCATCTGTCAGTAGAAGATGTGGAAAGTTAGGGGATTACAGAACTATTATTATTATATATTATTAAGACATATTCTGGTCCTTTGGAATATTCTGTTAGGTGTCTAGCTGTCTTTCAGGCCACAAATAATATGAAATATCTGGTTGTGAGTATTTGGGATTCAGTTCACCAGTGATGTGTAGCACTCTACGTGGCTGTTTTCTTCAGCTTCCTTATTTCTAACGTGTACATGAGTCTACATTTCCTGGTGGCAAGAACTAGTTCACTGAAAACTGAAGCCTGAGGGCAAAACCACCCCAAAAATCATGTGGAAAGAAATGAATAGCAGATTGTTTTAAAATGCCTGCATCTAAAATACTTTGAAAGAGAATGAGAGGGAACAGGATGGACCGTTGTTTAAAGGGTGCAGTGATATAATTTCATTACTTTAGGTCTGAATTAGCAAAGTCATGCAGCTGCTCACTGCTCTTTGGCCTATGAGAAAGGAATCTGTACCATGAATTCCATACATCAGTCCCCAGAAAGCACCCGGCCATTACTTGAAAAGAACAGCCACATTTATTTTGCAAAGGGCCGTTGTAGGTCATGGCAGAGAATGAACATACAAACAATTTCAAAGGTCTCAGAGAGGTTTTTATGTGATGTTGGAGCCAGTCTTGGGCAGAACTATGGAAGTATAAAGGCCATCTAAAGTGTTAAAGAATCACAACAGCAGAAAAGTTTTCCATGTTTTTCCAAGTCACATAGAATTAAGATTTGAGTTACTTTAACCATGGGAAATATGTAGATTCTTCTTACCTTATTTAACTCAAAATCCAACCAGCCCTAAGGTTAACAGTGAAATCATGTAGAAACAGAAAGGAATCCAGCTGTAACAAGACTTATCTTCAAAAGCCACTGTGAAGGGAGCCATGAGACTTGAGGACACATGACTGTTGTCAGACTGTTCTCTGCTGCTGTAGAATAAAGGCTAGGAACTGTTATTCTGCAATCCCCACACCTGTTTTCCACACAAAATTTAGGCTCCTGACTTTAAAATGATGAAAAGGGGAGGTAATTCCACTAAAGATGGTAGAATCACAACATTTAGGCTGTTAGCTCAATTTCCCTACATGGTCCTAGTTCTGAACTAAAACCTACGCATTTTTTCTAAACAAAAGTTATTATTGGGGCTATTTTAAAATATTGGATGTTACATGTATCTGATGTTCTTTCAGCCTAGGGCATTTTAAATAATTGAACTTGGGTCTGGGGAAAATAAAAACCTAGGTATATTTGCTATAGAGAATAGAAATTCTTTTTAAGGAATAGAAACTCTTTTCTGAAGCAGAATAACACTGACAGAGAAATCATCATATTGCAGCTAGTGGTTTTAGCAGTTCAAATAAGTAATAACTCTCTTTTGCGGTATCCTGGAATAATTAGATCTCCAGAGGTTTTCTGGAGACGTGCTTGGAAATGTTATAGCCTTCAGAGCAAACTGAATATGATTTATGCATTTTGGAAAAACAAAGGTGACTACTTTTAAAAATATATCTTTTAGGTCTGGTTGCGTCGCAGAAGGTAGCATGCTATATATGTACCTACCATATTTCAAGCTGGAAATTGGAATTTTTGTCTGTAGCACTGGCAGATTACACCAGAAAGTATCACTGTACTATTCCCTGGTGTTGTTTTTCTTAAGTTAACAACTTCAGTATAAAACATTCGAGCCACCTAATGCATTCTTATGTATTAGTTTTGAATCCTACATGAATCTAAAAGAAATACGCAGTCTGTTCTAATCTTCTGCTCCCTGATAAGATAGAAGGATTTGTTCTGATAGTTTGCCATGTAAGAAGGGCCTTGCTGGGCAGCAGCAGAAAGCACTATAGCCCTAAGTTATACATATCACCATATGTCCAGTGGAGACTCTGGTCTCTTTAATATTTAGTTTGCTCATCTTGATTGCAGTCTCAAAGGCACATCCCCAGATAGTCAGGAAATAGTCTGTAATAGTAAATTCTTTAATAATTTTCATGACAACAACTATTGTGAAAGATGCACTTTTTCAAAGGGAAGAAATTTCTCCTTCCTGTCACACACTTAATTATCCAGCATGTGGCTGGAGTAGCTGGGAGCTCCACTCACATTTCAAAGCCTTTAAACTGTTTTCGCCATTCCTGGTTCAAAGAGGTGAGCGTTTGACTGGGATTAGTAAAGCAGCAATCTCAAGTTTATTATCACTTTATAATGAAAACGGAACTTGTGCATCAAAACAGACAAGTCAGGCAAAACTAAATGTGCTCAAAAATACCTTCTTCAGAAAGAATTTGAAATACCATAGCTGTGCTGTGATTATGCCTGAGTTCCTCTTTTCCCTTTTGTAATTCTGCTGTCAGTAATGCAGAATTAGGTGAAAAGACATTAACTTTTTATCCAAATTGCCCAGAAGAGCTGGAGCTGTGCTTTTCAGGTCCTTACCAAACAAGGCTAAGCATACAGCTCGTTTTCTGCTGTTCATTGTGGCCTGGAAAATGAATGAGCAGAGTCTCTGGGCTATTTGGACACAGCTAGGAGAAAGATATAGAATCTTTCCTCCTCTTGGAAACAAGGATAATAAGGTGTCTTTTGCCCAGCTTTTGTCTGACAGGCAACTCACAGGGTGTCGTATTTCCAAAAAGGTGGACAAGGAATCAGGAATCCTCTTTGTCATTGATCTGCTGGGTGACCTTCAGAAAGTCACTCTCTGCTCTGAGCCAGCCTCTTCATCCATAAAACAAAGACAGCAATTCTGTTTGTCTTACCAGTGAGCTCTGTGCACAATCTCAAGCTCAACTATCCCTTATTTAAATCAGAAATTCTTCAATTTTTTGTGACTGGAAGAATTATTATGAAAGTTGAAAAACACAAGCTATACTGTAGACTTACGGAGGAACAAGGTATGTGTTTTCAATTTCCATAAAGACAAACAAGGTTTGGACATGTATTTGATTTAGGCTGATGTGCTACAGCTAATCTGCTGATCTGAAACCAAAGAGATCCATTTGAGACTGCCAGACCCAGTTAGGGATGTGTAGCTCCCTACATTGTCTCTTTAGTTCACTCAAAATATGTCTAACCAATCTCACCACACAGAGCCTTAGAAAATATTTCAGCTTCTGCCAGAATCCAAGAAATGAAGCTCACACCTAAGGCAGAAGCTTTCAGTGCAGATATACAGTCACTCCGTGCAGAATCCTCTGTAGAGGTTGTTTCTTGTAACTAAAAGGAGAGAAGTTGTGTCAGATCATCCTATAGGTATTATAGCTGTCCTATAGCTTCCTGGGTCACTTTTGTCAAATAATTTATATAAGTGCTGCCCAAAAGCTGTAAATTGAGGTCAGACAGGACCTCTGGAGGTCAATTAGCCCAACAATTTTGTTGCAGAATGTCCAACCAGCTCTAAGAATTCAATTACAGGAGTTATCTTGTTCTTAGGGTCGCAGTCACAGCAGTTCACATCCATGAATTTCATGTTCATGCACCTGAAAGGCTTTTAACTTGTATGGTTGTGTTTTCCTGGGAAGGCAACCACAGCAGTACAGCACAACATCTTAATAAGGCTTTGCTGCCAGCGGTTTCCAAGGGAGCTCTGCTGAGGAAGCACGTGGAGCCATTCCCTCAGATTGCTGGCTCCAGTGTTAAAACATCTTGAAAGTCATATCCCTCCTCCTGGATTTTAGAGCATTATAGAAATAAAATGCAGAAACTATGTGATTCTCAGCATGTTTCCACCTAATACCTGGATATTTCAGAATATGTAAATGTTTACTTAAGGGAGGTTGATTTCCCTTAACTTCAGTAGTAGAGTCTAAGGTCATGTCTCTAAGCAGTGTTGGCTTGGGACTCCCCAAGTGCCCATGTTAGGTAGTGCCCATGCATGTTGCTCTGCACACTGATTTTCAAGGTATGACTCAGTAGCATCAGATTTACTCAGACAAAGAAAAGAACCCAAATGTAGAAAACGTGCAGTTTTATACCAGAAAAGAACCAGACAGACAAATCTGAGATATCTGCATGACAAAGAAAGAAGAGTTTTGTTTGGAAGAGGCACAGGCACATAAAACTAGCAAAAGCTTTTTTTTTCCTCTGCAAAGAGCTAAAAGCCAGTCAAGTCTGAGGGGATTTATTTCATATATTAAAATGGAATGCTCTAATGTTAACATCCTGCATATGCATTAGAGCTGACAGACAGGGGCAAAGCAATCCCGAATGCAAGGAAGCTTGCTAAGCTTACATACTGCTTTGAGACACATTTAGTAAAGCATTTATTTTCCCTTCAGTTGATTGTTGCATTGCAGGACTATGTTATTTCCCATAGCAATAGGTTCAAAAGGTTTTAAATCGTGCAACAATACTTCCCTGCCCAGAGCTGCTAGCCTTTCTGTATAACTGCCCTTTGGAAACATACCTTCGTAGGAGATCTATCTACAAAGCAAATGGCAATTTCATTTGTGTCTTCCAGTGTTCTTTTCTGCCTTTCAGAGATTGCTCAGAGTTCTTTTCTTTGCCTTGCTTGCTTTGGTGATACAGAGTAGCATGTGCTGGTTTTCACTTTTGCATTCTTTCTTGAGGGGTCAAGAGAAAGACCAACTCAAGTAGAGAGACATCCTCACAGGAGCTGGGTTCAGGTCGTTGCTCTGGCAGATGTTGGCACATTGATGTAGGGTAAATCACTTAGGGCTGGATTCACAACTTTGGTTTTCTATCACTGTTTGTGACAGAATCTCTCAAGTACTGGGGTTTACAGAGGCACAAAGACCACAGAAATGTGTTAGGAACCTGAGTGCACAGGGCGAGGGGAGATGCCCAGGAAAGGGTTTCATAAAAGCTAGCAGGCTAAATCAGGTTGTCATTGTAAGTAGAGCAAAATCAGGGGGAACTGATAGCAACAGAGATACTGTAAAATGGGTAAGATCCTTCCTTTCTGATTGTGCAGTAAAAACTCTCCCACCTTCCCCAGCCTTGGGAAAGAAAAGTTTTGTGTTCCTAACTTACCATGAGAAGACTTAAACCCATGACATCTCCTGCTTTCCAGCTAACCACCATGTGCTGGACCAGCTTTCAAGCAGGTTGTTCTGTCCGGGGCTCTGTTTTTTCTGCATTTGAGAAATAGCCATAGCAGCACTTCCCTACCGCAGGAAGATGCTATGAAGATAAACACGTGAAGGATGCAGTGCTGAGTAATAGCAGCCTTAAAAGTAGTTTAAGTAGACAGATCATCCCCAGTGCTTGGAGAACCGTGAAGGTAAAAGTGATCTCAGAGGAAGCTGGGAAAAAAACAGAAGCTACAGCACTGTAGATGCATTTAGCACCATGGCAAGAGCTAGATAAGTCCTGAACATCTTCATGTTCAGAAGTGGCTCTTCCAAGGATACAGACTAGACCTCTAAGTATCATCTAAAGAATTTGCTCAGAACATGAAGTATGGAGAGGACATGAGAAAGAGAAGAAGGATAGGGAAGGGAAGGGAAGGGAAGGGAAGGGAAGG
>VZTU01001847.1:77686-91162 GCA_013400835.1 Zapornia atra | reverse complement strand
AGGGAAGGGAAGGGAAGGGAAGGGAAGGGAAGGGAAGGGAAGGGAAGGGTTGGAACTGCAGCAGTCATCACACACAATTCCTGTGGTGTCTTGTGTAGAACAAAAGCTATATGGGAGATGCCAGTTAAGGCATTTCAACACAGAGACCTACCGAAAGACATAATTTCACTCTGTTGTCTCACCTTTATTTTCTTTGTTTTTTAGGCAAAATTTGGGCTGTATCCATGTTTCAGTACAATCAGTAATGTGCCTGTGATTGTTCCTCTCTGTCCAACCTTATGCTCTGATTGTTGATTTCTTTGTATTTGTTGGATGGATTCTCTCCTGCTCCTTTTTCTCTGTCCTTCCCTAGATTGCCTTTCAACACCTCCTGGTCTCTAAAATTACCAGGTCTCTGTGTGTCTGTGTTTGGATAGCAGATCGCCTTCTACCATCTGCAGCTTCTTCCCTGCCTAGCAGACACAGATTTTTTAATTTTTTTTTTTTTTTTTTGCAAAACACACTGTAGGAGGAGAGGTGCAGAAATCAATATTTCATTAGACAGACAAGAATGCAGCCATGTCTGATCCACAGACCTGAGACATGGAGTAGATACCATAGGATTAGGGTTGCAACAAAAGGCAACCGTAGCATCAGAACGGAGGTGGTCAAGGCATAGAGCTGGGACAACTGGAGTTGCTTTGATGGTATGAGCACAGTCTCCTTGCAGTGAGGAACTTAACATGTCACTTCTTATCCATACCACATACCAGTTTTCATCTGAACCATGGGAGAAGGCTGAGGCTAGACACCAGCTCAGAAAGAGCTGTCCTGCCTGCCGGGGTCACCCTTTCCTTCCTCCCCTTATGCCCTGGCAGAAATACTAATCCATACAGTTTAGATGGTTCATATAAATGTTCAGGATAAAAAACCACCTTTGATCCAACACACAATATGGACAGGACATTTTATTCCCTCCCTCTCATACAGAACAAAAGACAGAATTTATCTGCATGGGTGCAAATCCTTTAAATGACAAATCCTGGCAGAGGAGAAGGTGGGCTTGGTTTGAAAGCAAATCTCTGTTCAGGTGGAATCGCCAGAGCAGGGAATGATCTAGAATAGAATATTTAGAATATTTTCAGTGGGAAGGATTTTACATTAATTATCAAATCCATCTAGTGATCATCTCTAACTGTATCTAATCCCACTTCACAGATATTCAGTAAATATGGGCAGACATCTACCATGGAAACAACAAATTCAATCCAAAATTCAATTAACAAATAAATAAAGAATATGGGTCAATTTTGAGAAATAATTTCATTAAAAAGGGGAAAGAACAATGCAGAAAAAGAGAAGTGTTTCATTTCCATATTGCCAAAATAAAATATTTTGGCTTTTAATGTCAAAACAATACTTGGCATGTTCAAATTGGCCTTTTTCCCCAAAAATGTTATAGAGCTTTAAAAAGAGGTTTAATAATCCAGTTTTGCTTTGGGTTGGGTTCTACCTGAAGTAAAGCAGCACTATAGTTTCCTTCTGAATTTTTAGGCTCGTGCTTGACACACGGACTTCCATGGACCTGTGGGGATGGGGGATGTCCACTTATCTTACGCTTTTGTGGGCTTGGGTTCCTTCCCCACTCATTTAAAATGCTGATCATAAGCCTCTGATGTAGACGGTTTCTGTTAATCTATCTGAACGTTAATCAGTTTGGGTACAATCTCAGATCGTCACTAAGACATTATTGACAAAATGCGTGCTGTCATCCTAAGAGAGAAGCAGCACAGGGACAAATGAAACACTTATCAGTCCATTAATAAAGGAAAGCACAATGCAAAAGATTTTTAAATGTGTCCTTTTGTTCACTTAATTTGTTTTGTCTTCAGCTTTCTAAGCAGTACTAAGAGATATTTTTCATTGTCTAACTTTTCTAACAAAATTTCACAGTTTTCTGAAAAAGGCTTTTGGTGCATGCTTGAGGAATTTGCTTGTCTGGTCTGAGAGAGACATGTGATGCAGTAACATTTGAACATCTCAGGACAGAGCTGATTCCCAGCTCATTATTTCTTTCTAGGGGTCAGTGTGTAAATGACTTGCCTAAAGATGTGGGCTTTTACTCTTAACTGATATTCTTTACATGTCAAATTTGAATATTTATGTTCACTGTGTAGTTGAAGAAACCTGTGAAATCTTGGCACTAATGAACATTTTCAGCAAGATGCCTAGATTTCAGCGCTTTACTGCAGTGCAGAGTGATGGGCAATGGAGTTTGTGGAGCTTTGCCATTGATTTCAGGGGGATTAGAAATCAACCTTGCAGAATCCATTCCTTCAGCTTTTAATCTTCATATAATTGCACCATCTGTATTGAAACACACACACATGTACTTAGGTTTCTTTATAGCTGAACTTCATACTTCTCACTTTTTTGAACATATACATGCAAAAAAACCTGTTTCACAAGTTAAATTTTACAGGTTATATTATTAGTGATGCTGAGTTGATGCTAAGCATTAGCTGAAGGTAGATTGTGTGCGTGGTTGTTTATGGCCTCACTGTAAAAGGCTCCAGATTCAGCTTGGAAACCCCAGGTCAGTCTTGAATTGCAAAGAAGACCATAATATTTGTGGAGCAAGAAGAGTATGTGCATATATATAGGTATATATTTGTATGTGTTTCTGCACTTAAGTATGTGGGGGCGTGATATGATTTCCCAGAAGATTGAAGCTAGAGAGAAGTTTGCATCGCCTGTCATGTAGAATAAGTAATCAATGACTTTGATTACTACAGTGTCTCTTATGCCAGAAAGCCTGATTTTTCATTCCAAACATACTGGTGGCTGTCACTGAAAAAAAATCCTTACTCAGTATTACTGCTTATTTTATATGCTGTGCTGAGCTGTGTCTCACCGATCTGGCTGTTTCAGCTTTGCTTATTCTACAAACAGAGTAAGGGTTGCTGCAAATTAGATGTGCTGTTGAAGTAAGGCACGTGTAGAAAAAGATGTGCTTTGCCTTTCATTGTAAACCCTGAGAGTGAGGATTTCTGTCTTACAAAGCAAACCAGTGGTGATGCAGCTCATCTGAAGCCATATGTCAGAGATAAGTCAGCCTCAGCGAAAGAATGAGAACTCCAAATGATACAGAGCTGCTTCTATTCGTTTTTTAATAACTTGAGGCTGTGTCATTCATTCCATGAATCTGGTTCATCACAGGTTTTCTTGTGAGCATTGTATACAGAAAACTTCCTGAAATGGTGGAAGAGGTTTTAAAACAATAAGTTCTGTAATTGCTGAGAGATAATTAATAATTTGAAAAGCAGAGTAACTGTTATTCAAGCAGTGAAATATGGACTCTGGAGCTTTACTTCAGGCATCTGTCTTTAACATTTGTTTATTTAGCTTATTGAAGCAATCAAATCGCCAACAGTTTGGGGTAATTTAAAATGAACTCTGTATATAATTTAAAGGACATATGAATCATAAGGTATAGATAAAGCCTAAATAACTTAAAAACTACAGTGAGCATTATTCAGTACATTTTTGAAAGTTGTTTATTAAGGAAAGTAAACTTTTGATGTTGCCTAGAGAAAAGTTTAATTATACACAGGAAATATGTGGCATGGTGTAATTAATATTGACTAATCAACCACTCTTTCTCTTTCACTTGCAGGAAAATATAAACATCAATGAAGCTTCCAGATGCTTGGTGAAACATATAATTGCAAGTGAGAGTGATCCAGTTCAGTCTATTGAACCAGATATTATAAAACCACACTTGAATTCCTCCAAGATTGTCAGTTGTTCAGCTTGCTTTAAATCCTAAGAGACTTCCAGACTATTAAAAGAGCTGAACAACTATGATTCACAATGTATACTTTATCCAGTGTACCCAATATGCCCAGACTGTCCGTAAGCAGATTGACATTTTCTCAAAAATATACTTACACTTTTCCATGATTTTTGACAGCTAAAGTTTATTATGAGCTGTTCATTGACAGCAACTATTCAATAAACTGTCTTTGGCTACTGGTCAAATAAGACTCATGGTAAAAGCTGTGTTTTCCCAATTGTGTATCGATATCAAAACCTATTTCTTTGCAATTTGTTTTATGAAAGCTTGTATTTGTGATGTGACTGCAGTAATACTCCACATGTCCATTGGTCCTCCAGCCCGTCTTCTCCATACCCTGACTAGGCAACCATCATCATTACACTTTTTTTTGTCACCTCTCACACTTGAATGATCTTGTTGGATACAAGAAAGGTGATGATGAAAATTAAAATATAGCTGTTCGGAAAGAGGCAACAAAATATTCACAAGGAAATATTCCCATTGCAAGTTCAGTGTCCTGAGTGAAGGGGTAGGATTGAACGTGAAGCTAGCTATCTTCCACATCATTCAGCTATCCAAAACAACCCAGCTTGTGAAACAGCCCTGATAGAGCTTTTGCTGTCCCTTTCTGAAAAGTTAAATTCTCATAGTTGTTAGCATTGTCTTCAGGTTAAGGAAGATGAAACAGTGAATAGTAATGGGTGACAAAATAGTGAATCTGGGGTACAGTCTCATAGTTGAAGTGGCTGTGAGTTTTGATAAAGGCTATCTATGCTAGAAAGCCAGTATCTCCTCTGAAAACCACTCATTGGTTTTGTCCCTGACTCTTAATCCTTCATGCCATAGATGCTGTCCTCAGTGGAGGACAGCTTTTCAGGAACACACCTATGTTGAATAGCGGGGTGTTTGCTGTCTGAGGACATCCTTCTAAAAACCACAACTGTATGAACGATCATGGGAAGCAAGATTAAGAAACACTCCTGGAGTATGTGCAGAATTTGTTGAGCTGTACTGTGGAAATGAAATGGTTGATTTTCCAGAGTCTCCCAAAATATGCAGGTTGGTGGAATCATTCAGACAAGTGTGTCTAGACAAGAAGTCTTGACATCTGGCTGTGAGCCCCTGGATGACAAACTTTGCCTGTCTCCTGCCACAGACAAATCACTTCCATTTTCCTGTTCCTACTCAGCCTTTTCCTCTCTCAGCTGTGAACTCTCACTGGCAGGCTGTCTTCTGAGATGGGTTTCTGTCCTCAGAGGTGTGTAACAGCGTGGAGGGGAGGAGGCAGAATCTTGTGACCTCTAGCGTTTGCAGAAATGAAAAAATAAAACATTCAAAGGCTAGTAAAAAAAAACCCAACAGAACAAACAGTAAAATCCTCAAGTTTTATTTTATCCAGTGAGACCTCTGGGGTTCATGTGTCCCTACAGTCCAGCCTACTACTGGATGACCTGTTTCTATAGAGGCACTGCCGAGGAGAGCCAGGGACTGAGGCATACCTCCCTGTGTACTCTTCCTAAAGCCTTAAATAGATACATTTTTGTGACAGAATTTTAGAATAAGAAAGCAAGATGTGTGGTTTTAAAAATAAAAAGCCACATCCAGAATTAATAGACACACACAGACACACACAGATGCAAGGATTCATATATGTCATGAGCTGGCTTTTTCGAGGAGAATAATTTTCAAGTTGTCTTGATCACAGTGTTATCCTTTATGACCTGTGTTAAACATCCTTTAACTCCTGCTGTGATCTGGGTCAAATACCCTAACATTCCTGCCTCAGTTTCCTTATCTGTAAAATAGGGATTGATGTACACAGCTACCTCACAGCACTCCTTGAAAGCTATTGTTGTCTCCGTGCTTTGAAGATATATGTTATACAAATGCCAAGCTCTGTGACAACTCAGAATGAAATATGAGTGCCCTCTAGCACAAATACATGGTGCTGTAATGCCTTAATATTCCAAATCTATCCAGGACTTGTCTGTGCTGCAACAATTATCTTCAATTATTCCACCTCAGTTAACCTAGTTGAGGTTATACAGCAACGTGTGACTGCTTGGGGTGATTAGATTAGCTGCAGATGCTTTGCAAACTGAAACTGTGCCTGCACAGATGTCATGGTACTAGTTTAATAATCTCAGCAACAAAACTGAGATTCAGAACTAGTACCAGCTCAACTATTTCAGATTTACAGCGTTATTTAAGTCAAGTCGTATGGGATAACACGTAATTCGTACCTTGAGCCAACACTGTGGGGAACACAAACACCTAAATACTCAGATGGTTTCTAAAGGTCTAAGTTTTCATGAGTTGAACCCCATGCTTTAATTATAAACCTCAGTGCCTCAGGTGAAGCAGAAGAAGTTGGTACTTCTTCCAAAACTTTGTGCTCAGCTTGCAACAAACATAGCAGTTGCTAAAGTGTTTTACTTATCTTCAGATCACTTTTCTTTGGTGGCTTCTAGCCAATATTCATTAAGCATAATGGTAACTTTCACAAATGTTTGAGAGATACAGCTAAAGATCTGGTATGGGAGTAATTTACAAAAAAAAACCCCATATAAATCTTTTTGTTTGGTTGGTTTTTTGTTTTTTCTTCACTGTATTGTATAACTCTGCTTTAAACATCAGCCGTTCCCCTTGTTTCTGTTGTGTGAAGTTGCACTTCAGTCACAATTCTGGGGAAGATTTCCCACTTATGGTAGATGGTAGACAGAACTTTAGACTAAGGACTATATGAGGTATAGGTTCTATAGTCATGCATATTTACACCGTAAGAATTAGAATAGTACCGTGAAACATCAGGCCTCCTTAGGAGGTTACATAATTCAAAATGTTCATTTTTATTTGTACTCAAGTGATAAGAATCTCAAGTTTCTTTCTGTAATGCAACAAATGTGTGAATGCCACCTGGGTATCTAGCATACAGAACCTTTTTAGAAGGGGTTGTCGTAGGCAAGCCAGAATAAAAGCTTTAATTTAGAATTAATGAGCTCAGTTTGTGCCAATACCCTTTCAGGAACAAATGTAAAATTTAATTATACTGTGTCAGTCTCTAACAGGTTGGCTTTCCTTGGTTTTTATTGATACATTCTGTACTGTGTCCTCTTTGCTGGTCATTAGGGACCAGGCATCTAATTGCATGGCCACTTCAAAATGTAACATTTTCCGCTTCTGTTTGCAGTAAGTAATAAAAGACAGAAGCCTCTGTTGCCTTCCAAGTGGGCAAAGATACTGCAAATCTGATTGTAAATTAATTTTCATTCTGGTTCTCCATAAATACCCCTCTGGGTGTCCCAGCACCTAGAACCACGGGCTGATGTGCAGGTGAGGGGCCAGGCATGAGGGATCAGCCCAAAACACTCATGAAAAATGTTGGTTGAGCATCTTGACACCGGGGCTTCATTTACCAGCTCAGCCACACCACCAGTCATGGCAGGATGTCTTTCATTTTCCATCTTTGAAGCTCCATACAAACAAAATCTTACAGTCCTAAATACCTTGGAAAGCATATACATATTGCTAATCGAAAAATGGCTCTAAAAAGATCATGATACATTTGACCAAGTAGAGCTTTCATCAGAAAGCCATTTGGACTCCAAAAAAGAGGCTTTGTTCTTCTTATGTACCATTTTTTAAAATAATATCTTTTCATTGAACTTTTCTATTCAGGAATAGTTGTTCACAACAGTTCCTTATGTATGCAGCTTGAATAGTTGTACATTGATATTCAGACTTTTTTTTTTTCTTCTATTTTAACCTATCTGACCATATAAAAGGGGGAGGGAGGGAGAAGGTGCATGTTTAAGTAGCAGTTTTGTTCTACTTCTTAAAACAGCTAATCTGGCTGAATGAAGTGAAATTGGTAAATACGTGTGGGAAATGCCATTTAATGTCAATTGCCAGGAAACAATCAATGAAAATATATTTTGCTGCACCAATATTTATGCACATGACCGCAGGTTCTGTTGTAATAAAAGATGTTATTTCTGACAAAACATGGAACATGAGTGTTTTGTAAAATTAATTCATTAACCGACATACACACATGCAAGTAGCCACAAGATAATTGTCTTCCTCATACGCTGCCAATCTCTGAGGTATGTGTATATATATACACACACATATATATATGTAAATAGATTAATTTAGGTTGTTTACTTTCTATACAACCTCTCTTTTTAAACCACGCTGGTTAGCATTTGACATTGATTCAAAGTATTATGTACCCAAGCCAAAAACTTTCCACCTTTCTCCCTGCATCATCCTGTTTGATACACAATTCCAGGCACACCTTTTGTGGCTCCAGCTCTTCAAAGAACCTCAGTTCAAAGTCTGATTTTACAGGCAGATTTTGTTTTGGCTCACAAATAGATGCATCATCAGATTTGGGTGCTCATTATTAACCACACGCTCAGTCCTTGGAAGTCTGGCTGGGTAATAAATGGCCTATATTTGTAAATCAAGCAGCTGCATGTCTAGGATGTAGCAACTGCATTTGTCTTCAGCTATCAGGGCAAGCTGGTACCTGCAGCGATGTTGCACACTTGACCCTTTGTGATTCCCTAGAAATATTACATTGTTTTATTAATTAAAAAAAAAAATCAATCAAAAAAAAACAACCCCAAAAAACTCCAAAGAAAATGCAGGTGCTTGTAGTGTGAGTCTAATGTTTATTTTACAGTTTTTAGTTTTTCTGCAAGCACAAAACCCCCCAAACATTCTGGTTTTCTTGCCTTTTTTTCCATAATGCAACTTGACAGTCTCACACCCTGTGGCTGGAGGTGCTGCAGTTCTTAGTGACACTATCACAGCTGCACTGAGCAATCAGCTTACAACAAAGAAGTATCTTTGACTGCACAATTTGGGAATTCTTATTTTCTGAAAATCAGCTCCTTTACAGATGCAGTGTATCAGCTGCCTACTTAAGAAATCTCCGTGGTTTATGTTTCAAATGTAGTAATAATAATTTACAAACATATTAAACTGAGCAAAGTCATAGCATGTGACTCCCTGGAGTGGAAACTGAACAAATGAACGTGCTGGGTAGACTTCTCTGCATGTCAATAGTGGCAGAAAACTATTCTAGTCTGACATTTACCTGCTATCTTCCCGGCAATGAGAGTTCACTGAAGTCATAGTATCTCAATTCCACATCAACTGGTAATATTTGCACCATCTATGTAGCTTAAGTAGTTTTAAAAGACAAGCTACAATTTATTTAGCGTCTTTGTTAAAGGTTTAAAAGTCAAAGGTGCCTAAATATTCGCTCAGGTATATAAAAGGTCATTTTGGGTATCTGCCTCCCATGCTAATCTACCCATGTATCGTCTAGTTTGTGAGTTCATATCTTCAACTTTCACAAACCATTCAAGGAAAGGTCCTCTGCAAGAAGTTCACAGAATCCCAGAATCACAAGGTTGGAAAAGACCTTTAAGATCATTGAGTCCAACTGCTCCTGTCCTATGCTAAACCATATCCGTAAGTACCTCATCTACCCCTTCACCAGACTTGTTGCCCTTCTCTGGACGTGCTCAAGGACCTCAATGTCCTTCCTATGGTGAGGAGCCCAGTTCTTTTAGCCATGTTGCTGATGCTTCAGCTACATTCGTAGTCCTAGAAAGAAGAAAAACATAATAAATGGGAAAGCACTGAACACAACTGGAGTCATGGTAGACTGGGACTGGGCCAGGACCAATGCAAGAACCATTCAAGGGCAATAAAAGATGCTCATTAAGTTCCTCAGCAAGATGCAGAAATGGCTTAGTGAAAATCTGATGCAGTGTTGAGCTTTCATCACTTAGAGGTCTATGAATTTTCTAGGCCACTAAGAACTATGAATGAAGAACTATGTTTTTACCCTGTGTGGTTTGAAATTCTCTTCTTTCCTGGCTACCTTGCCAAAAAATGCCTAGTTTCTTTCAGGAATTCTCTATGGCCTTTGGTGCCAGCTCATCTACTTGTCTGACACTTGGTGAGCAGCTGCTACTGGAGTCATTGGAACTGCGGCTGATGCTGCAGTCTTTATGCACCTTGCATCCAGATCATGCCTCCAAGGGCTTCTTGTCATCCTGAATTAGCATTTCTGATCACTGGTGACCATCAATATTGCTGCAACACATTGCTGAAAAAAAGAAAATACCCTTTAAAGCATTCATAAACCAGTCTGCAGGCAAAGCGTGCCAATGGGCCCTGTCTGAGCATACCTGGCATTTGAATAAACTGAAGAAATTAGAAATCTGACAGAAACTATCTCTGCTGCTGGGCAATATACAGGTAGTGGGTGTTTAAGGTATCATCTGAGCTGGGCTAGCATGTCAGTCCCATCCTGGGGGGTTATACCTCTGGGAGGAAAACCTCGATTCTTCACGTGAGGGTGATAATAGAGGTCAGAAAACCACACACAGCCAGCATGGGGTGATGGGAGGAAAGCAACAATATTAAATATATCATGTTATTTTTATGAATTTCTTCAATTTTCCCTGACTAAAGTGATATATTGACAGAAGTGAACTATTTGGCAGGACCTTCTATCTTCCCTGGGACCTGTGTGCATGAAAATACAAGGGGAAGATATGGGGGTTATACCTGTTGTAGTAGATCAAACCCTCCCTGGTTTCACATTGTTCTTTGGAGAGAAAATGTAATTTAATCTTTGCTATAGACTTTGCTTTAACTGTATCTGCTAGATGAAAAAGGAAAAGGAGTCATAACCTATTATTTATCCTGTTAAATACACTTGTTATTGTCTTATTTGGTCTATTAGCTCTTAAAGCATAGTTTTTTATAAATCATACACTTCTCATTTATTTAGCTAGGACTAGCAGATTTCTTTTCATAAAATATAGCCTGAATTAGTTAAATGGGCCAGGGGAAAAGGTATCTTCCACGTAAGCACAGCAGTGGGAAGAGGGATTAATAAATTATGAGATCATCCCACTCCCTTTGCATATTTTATTAACAGGATGTATATAATCAATATGTGGGGGGATCCGTGCATCCTAGGCAAATGAAATCCTGAGGCCTGGACTGAACAAATAGCCAGTATGAATAATAAACCTTTTTGGCAATAGACCTTTTCAGTAGTATAATACAATATGAATCTTCTGTCATAAAACACAACATCAAAGTTCCACAATTATTTAACCACCCTGAAAATGCAGAATATATATAGCATGTTTTTCATCTGTGGAAAGGTTGTCTGGAGGCTAGGCAGTCACAGTTTAGGTCTAAGTGACTTTAAAATGAGACAACTTATCAAGGTGCCCTTGGAGGCTGTGACAGTATATCAGCTATTTGGACATACGAAGCATCAACAACCATGTTTGGAATGAAAGGGGATTTTAAATGAAAAACAACTCAAGGCAAATGCTGAAAGGAATGGAGAAATTAACAGGTCAAAAGAAGTTGTTTTGTCAGTCTGCTTGACTGGCAGTTACTGCTTATGCAGCCAGGAAGTGTGTGTGGGCATGGTACAAGAAGCCAGCCTGCCCTGCCAGATTATCGGCTGCATGGACAGAGGCTTGGCTCAAGTCTGGGGAAAGACAGTCTGGTCAGCCTTCGGTCAGGGTCCTAGTCAAGGATGCCACCTCTGGGTCACAGTGCAGCATCTCTGCTGAAGCTATTCAGTTTTGTGCTTGACCAGTAGTTCTTTGAAAGGGAAAAATAATCTTATGTATTAGTCTATATTGGGTTGGACCCAATGATCTGGAGGTCCCTTCACACCCCCATGATTCTGTGATTCTGCCCACTATGCTATGACGTGGAGGCACATTCTCCCTCCAGACTGGCATGGATAAACTGGGTTGTTTTTCAGCAGAGGTGATGACACAGAGTTCTGGTACATGGTGCCTGGATGCAGTGATGCCCCTAACAGCACCTGCTGGAACTCATCTTTTGAGTCAGGATTCTTCAGGCAGTTCAGCTCCATTCCGCTATAGGGCAGGAGGAAGAGAGGGAGAGGAGATGGCATTACAGGAGTAAGACATGGGATTTAGGGATGATATGGATTCCCAAGGAACACCAGGCTTTACAGGTAATTAAAAGACACTCTAGTGGGGCAAAGAGGGATAATGAGAAAAGGCAAAGTAAGCTGGACTAGATGACCTTCACATGTCCTTTCTGAAGTGAATTATTCCACAATTTTATGAAAGAGAACTAGCATATGGAAAGAAATAGGAACAAGGGACAATCTGGGAGAACAAATCAGTTAGGAAAAAAGGCAATAAAAGGCAGTAAAAGAAAAAATGGTGGTGATTTGAATATTTTATTTCATAGAATCCTGGAATGTCCTGAGTTGGAAGGGACCCATAAGGATCATTGAGTCTAACACCTGGCTCCACACAGGCCCAGCCAGGTCAGAGCATGGCACTGAGGCCATTGTCCAGATGCTTCTGGAACTCAGTCAAGCTCCGTGCTGTGACCACTTCCCTGGGGAGCCTGTTCCAGTGCCCAACCCCTCTCTCAGTACAGAACCTCTTCCTAACATCCAACCTAAACCTCTCCTGTCGCAGTTTCATGCCATTCCCTCGGATTCTATCCCTGGTCACCAAAGAGAGGAGATTGGGACCTGCCTTTCTCTCCCCCTCATCAGGAAGCCACAGACCACAATGAGATCTCCTCTCAGCCTCCTTTTCTGCAGGCTGAACAAACCAAGGGACTTCAGCCTCTCCTCATAAGACTTCCCCTCCAGACCCTTTACCATGCTCGTTGCCCTCCTTTGGACACTCTCAGCTACAAGCTGGTGTGGAATGGCAGAGCAGAATACTTAGAAATACTGTGTCTGGGGGATACTCACAAGGCTCTGGATGTTGTGGCAAATTCTCTATGCTGCAGCTCATCCCTGCTTCTTCAAGGAAACTCCAAGTCCCAGGGAGCGCTTTGTGGTCCTGGCAAATGAGAGCAAGGACTGATGCCACACAACCTCATCTCACGAGTGCAGTTGAAGAGGACATTATTTCTATCTCCTGATAGTGTCAGCACCTGGGAATGGCTTTAACATGTCAAGTGACTGAGCACTTTACCACTGCTGTGGACTCCCGCCTGTGCTTTGCCTACCACTGATTGAACACTTTAAAGAACAGAAAGATCTGAAAGAGGACGTGAGCTCTCAACAGGGACACACAGTTCAAAACCCAAAACTGCAGTCCTCAAAGCACAGAGGCATCTGCCATCCCTGAGACCTCCAGCTCTGCAGTGCTCAGCTCCTGGCAGTGGCAGTGCTCCAGGTGCCTCAGCCCTGCCTCCTGGCATGCTCACAGATACCTCCATGGTGACAAGACTGAGCAGCTTAGTACCCAATTAATTCCCAGCATTCCTCCACTGCACAGCTCCTCATTATGAATTTTTAAATAACAACTTCAAAGTGTTACTGCCACCCACTTTTCCATGTAATAGCCCACCAGTTAAAATGCGCAACCTTTTCTTCCTGGAGGGGTTCAAAGCCCCAAATCAAGCTGCCCTGAGGTGGAGCAAGCTAGCAGCTGGGTTGCCTGCCTAGAGTAAACCATTTTGTGACCAGGGTTTAGACTGAATTTGTTCAAAAAGATTATGTAACCTGGAAGGAAAAGCACTCACTTGGAAAGTGTGCAAAGACTTGAACTGCTTTCCCTGCTTGACACACTCTTTCATGCATTTTAGTCCATGTTCCTTTT
>VZTU01001847.1:6212-77629 GCA_013400835.1 Zapornia atra | reverse complement strand
TTTTTTTAACAGAAAGAGCAGAACTCATGTCTGCCATTCCTGTCTGGATGCAGCAACCAACACGGCACAAAGCCACATAGCTACAAGTTTCTTTTTCCTTAATGAATCCTGAACTGCTTGATGGAGGGTGAATAAGCTTCCATCACAGCTTTTACGAGCCTTACAGCTCAGCTCAGAACGCCCATGGCCTGGTGGTCTGGGGATTGTTGTGGAAGCACAGTTAAGGATCAAGACTAAGATTTAGAGGTGAAAGTTCTATAAAGTCTATAAAACATGCTCTGCAATTTTAGAACAGCTGTCTCTTCTCATTTTTATATATTGCTTCTGTGTGCTTATGCACCATAGGTAAACTTTGTGCATGTAAATTAAATAGATGCCTTTGCATTTCTGTAAAGCCAGGTTTGATTTAAGAGATACAGAAGCTATAAATATGTCTGCATGCACATCGGACTTCTGCTCTGATAACAATAAAGGCATTTGTAATATAATTTGCCATCTAAAAGAAATTGAGGAGGAACTTAAAAAAAATGCAAATTAAAAATGCAAACAGGGAGAAATTAATTGCAAAATGTCTTTTAGGTGTTAAGAAAGATATAAGAGATAATCTTACAATGGAGATTCATAAAAGGATGCTCTCATTAAGTAAACAATTTCAACTCAGAATAAATGCGTGTGTCAAACAGATGGGGCTGTCAGCAAGAACGTGGTGGAACACTGTATTGAGGTCATTAAAGAAAAACACAGAAAGTAGGAAATAACCTGATAAAATTACTTAAATTCAAATAGGAAAGAACTCCAATGTTGCAAATTCACAAGGGAAACGAGAAGCTCTTCTTGTGACATTTGAGTAAAGATGTATCAGCACTACCAAATTACTGTGGGCATATGATAATTTATAAGAGGGGAAATGAGGATTGCAAATAACACCAAAATTCATAGATATCTAGACCAGGTCTCAGATTTTTATATGCTTAATGTCCACAGAATAGATACGCTGAAGTATCTACAACAACGAATTCAAGTAAAAATAGACTGAATTATGGAACTATGGGAGCCCTGCAGTTCCTGCTGAGCTGTCAGTGGGTATGTTGCTGTTATACAAGGGAGATGCAGGAAATACACAGGCAACAACAATGCTTTTCAATATTCAAAGTTCATGAGCAAAACCATCCCCAAATAACAGCATGTTGGTTTGAGAGTCATAAGATTCTTTTGAAAACAAAAATAAAAGCCTCTTTTCTGATTTCTGAACACTGAGGGCATCTTACAGTTTTCCATCCAGCTTTTCTCATCAAAGAAGATCTGGAATAATCCTTTTTCTAAAAATGACAATAAAAGACACAATTCCCACAGACTCATGTGATTCCAGAAACTGGGAGCTTAACAAAGCTCAGTGGAAGGATTGCCACTAACTTGTGTTAATGAGCAGCTTTGAATGACTGTCCAAATTCAGCTGTCATTGCTGAAAACTTTGGCTGTAGTGCCCAATCCAATATATAGATGGCATTTATAGAAAGAATACTATACAAACATGCAATGTCTGTACAGCATTATCAACACATTGTACTTAGTACAACTTTTAGCAGATGTTAGAGACATATATATCTAACTGTAGATGTAGGGCAGCTAAATTTGCAAAGGGAAAGAAAGTTGACGCCAGAAAGCTGGCTTATGCATGGGCTTCTCTTCATGGGCTGCAGCTTCTGCCAGGAGCCAGCTCTAGCATGGGGTCTCCATGGTGTCACACCTTCCTTCAAGGCACAACCACTTGCTCCAGTGTGGGGTCCTCCACAGCTGCAGGTGGACATCTGCTCCACCATCATATTCCATGTGCTCCAGGCAGACAGCCTGCTTCACCACATTCTTCTCCGTGGGCTGCAGCGGAATGTCTGCTCTGGTGCCTGGAGCACCTCCTGCCCCTCCTTCTGCACTGATGCTGGGGTCTGCAAGGTTGTCTCATGTATTCTCACTCCTTTCTCTCTCACAGCTCCTATGCAGTGTGCTTTACCATTTCTTAAATAATTTATTGCAGAGGAGCCACCAGAGTTGTTGATGGGCTCAGCTTTGGTCAGTGGTGCGTCCATCTTGGAGCTGGGTGGAACTGCATCTATGTGACATGGGGGCAGTTTCTGTTTTCTTCTCACAGAAGGCATCACTGCATCCCCCCTTACTGCCATAACTTTGCCACATAAACACAATACAGTCCCAAATCAACTAACCCTCCTATTCACCTTTCCTCCCATCACAGTTTCCTCATTCCTCCTACTTTTCCTCTTCCTTCAGTGATGCCCTTATTAGAGCACATCACCCCACTTCCCAGTGCTTCTCTGTCCAGTTCAACAGCCATCCCCCATACTGTGGGCCTGGATCCCAACTCTGCACTTGCTGTTCTTTCACTGACTACAGAAGGCAGCCAAGCTTTACCCTTCCCTATCTTCTTTTTGTAGGACAGGTCTTGGGGCAGATTAAAAATCCCTAGCAAGAGCTTGTGCTTACTGAAGGCAACCAGACAGATCTCTAAAGGCAGAAAACTAGGACAGATCCAGAAAATGAAAAGTAAATATATAATGGATCAGTGGAAGGTGGTGGTTTACATTATACTATGCTGATTGAAGTACCTTCATAAAATGTGTGGAAGGGCAGTCCCTTGGGATTTATCAATCTTAGCATGCTACAGAAAGGGCGATACACAATTTCCTTCTTATTCCTTGGTGACAGTTGTACAAAAGCAACACCCCTAACAGGGTGAAGATCAAAGAAAACCATCCTCTCAGATTAAGCCACAAGTGTATCTTTCTTTTCTTGGTAAGGGAAATAGAAATATCAAGGGAAAAGATTCAATAGCTGAGCCACCAGACTGTACCCATCATGCAGCACACGGACCAGTTCCCCAAGAGATCTCCAGTAGGGTATTTAAATCTCCATCTCCCAAGGGGCATACTTCAGCCCAGCAGCTGAATCCCTTTCACCTTTTTTTGTGTCTGTTTTTGTTGTGCCATACAAGGCAGTGGTGAATAAGTGGTCTCACAGAAATCTTCACTAAAGCCAGAGGTGGTCTGGTGGCCACAGAAATCGTTGCAATCAGTCAAATCATTAGGCTGTCTAAGATTGCCATCATTATTAATAAGAAATCTTTTTATTTGCTTGTACTGATGACAACAAAAATAAGCTTTTCTCAGATCATTGTGCTAGCTTTTCTCAGATATTTTCCCTAGCACAGGAATAAGCTCAGGGCAGCAAGACTGTGTGAGGGCCAGGGAAGACAAATCAGTGGAAGTAGAATCCAGTGAGGTACCACATACAGTTTAACATGATCTCCAGCTAAGAATGTCTAGTAGCTGAGACAATATCAAGGACTTGCCCTCTTCTTACTCTCCCCTCAAAGCTTTTGATGATTCGTGGAATTAGGGCATTGGACCCTTGTTCTGTCTCAGGATGTTTCTTTATATGTCATGCCATAAGTGGAATGAAGGCAGCTGAAAACTTTTTGTGGACTACAAACCTTCATCCAGTAAGGAAGCCAGGGTAATTAGGCAACAATTTTTTGGCCTGTGTCCTGCAGGAATAAGACTGCATGTTAGGAAAATTGTTCTCCGGTAATCACTTGGACCCAAGCAATCTGACACCCTGAGTATTTATGTTTTAATTCTTGCCATCATGAAGTTTCCCTTTTCATTGTCCCTTCGTCTGTTGCAGTGGGTTGACCTTGTATGGCCACCTGTTGCTCACCAAACTACTCATCGCTCCCTCTCTTCAACAGAATGGGGGGAGAAAATACAGTGGAAAAATTCAAGGAACAAGCTAAGGACAGGGAGATCACCCAGCAGTTACTGTTACAGGCAAGACAGACTTAGCTTGGGGAAATGTTTTGGGTTTGCATGGCAAGTTTTTCTTAGTGGTAGTAGGGCTACCATAATGACTTCAGCAAGAAGCTTCCCCTAGTCCTGATGGAGTAAAATAGCAGCAGGCTCAAGGACGGACCCACCTCTGACCGAGGCCAAGCCAATCAGTGATGGTGGTAGCGCCTCTGTTGCCAGAACCCAAGCAACTGCTTTTTGCCTAGAAAGGAGGGAGTGAAAATATGTAAGAAACTTTGCAGACACAAAGGTTACTGATGAAGGGGGTGGGGGGAGGAAACACTCCAGATGCTGGAGGAGTGATACCCCTGCAGCCCATAGAAGAGACAATAGCGAAGCAAGTTGTCCCCTTGTAGCCAATGGAAGATGATGGGGAACAGAGATTCCACCTGCAACCCATGTAGAACCCCACACTGGAGCAAGTGGAGGCACCTGAAGGAGACTGTGACCTGGTGGGAAGCCTGCCCTGGAGCAAGGTCCTGGCTGGACCTGCAGCCCATAGAGAGCAGGTTTGCTGAGGGGACTTGTGACCCCATGGGGGACCTGCATTGGAGCAGCCTGGTCCTGAAGGTTTGTTGGCTCTCTCTTGGCTATATATTAACTTCCTATATTTTATCTTTTGTTAAAGTCAGTAATACATGACCTCCAGGTCATTTGGTAGAAGATGTACTACCACTTCTACATGACTATAAGCATATTAATCTTATCATAACTTATTTAGGATGTTTAGCTAGTCAATCTATACGAAGAATACATTCTATCAGCCCACAAAGTGATGTAAGTTTACATTTTTTGCATTTTATTTCCCCCCTTCTTTGTCTCAGTGGTTGTCCCCTTTGTGGTCTGTACAGTTTTGACAGTTTGTGGTTGACCCGATTACACTGATCTAATTGATGACCACTTGAATTATGATGACAAAGCAGCTGTGTTAATCATGTAACACATCTGACTTCTTTTACCATATTAGCCCTCTGGGAAATCCTTTAGCAAATTATATCCACATGTTAAGCTCCTTTGAACAATCAGTTCAGCTAAAGCCTTAGCCACCAAAATCCATTTCTTTTCTTTAGAAATCAGTCTCCTAATTTCTAGCGACTTAGCCTTTTTTCCACCAGGTTAAAAACAAATTATATGCATATTTCATGCCCAAAGAACATTCACAGGCAAATGGAATGAACACAGTAGCTGTCAAATAATGTGAGTTGCAAATTTCCCTATTCTGATTTATAAAGCAACGGTCTGCAAGCTTGAAGAGCTTCATCGACCTGGAATATTTATCAAGACAAATAAAATGTGCTCAGTTTTCACCTTATGCTGGAAAATCTTTTTGCCTCATCTCATTCTGTACAGTAGAAACCAGAAAGAAAAGTCTTCAGTGTGGATATGTGAATCAATTCAGACTTTTTTTTCTGGTTGGACCATTCTGTTGGTAGCACATCCTGGAAAGAACATTAACATTTCCCTGTCTCAACTTTGTGACAATTTATATGCAGTGATGCCAAAGTTTAGTGTAGTGACTGTTGCTTTGTGTAGGTGGGTTATCTTTCAGATGCATAGGTCTGCACTGCAGCTGCCTGATTTACACAGCTTTCCAAGGTAAGTTCATATGGAAATCCCAGCTGGGAGGCTCCCATTCCCACAGGAACAACACAAAATCTCATCACCACTTAATCTCATAATTAGTGTAGAAGTAATATGCTGCCTTTGCACTACATGAATAAATATCAGCTCAGGTGCACGAGTTACACTCTGAATAGACATGTGATGTTCCTAATGCTTCCTGCACCTGATAGAAATGTAGTCAAGTTAGCACAATACTGAACCTTACTGCATTCATCCTGCATTTCAACACCACTTCTTAGCCCAGATTTAGCATCTTCCTGCTTTGTGGCTTCTTCAATACTCAGACTTCTGCCTACCAAGAAGCCCTAGAAATAGTCCCATTAAGGGGAGATTTGGATAGAGCAGGGTTATTACTAGTGAAAACCACCCTTCCACCATCACACTCCTCCAGTCAGATGTTCAGTGAATTAGAAACTGCAAAAGTACTGACTTCTTTAGGGTAATATTAATACCTCTGCAACAGAGCTTCAAAGCTTACGTGTCTTTCAGACACAATTCTTGCTACTATACAAACACAACAGTATTACTCAGTAGGGGGACCAACAGCCTGCTGTGTTGGGGCAAAATCTCTCTTATGGTTTAGGGAGGTAGCCCTAAAAGGTGTTAATCAAAATTATGGGTCTTGTGTCAAAGGACTTGCAGCATAATTACTGACAACACATGAAATATGAGGCCACACAAATGTGGCAGCAGTAAACTTTTGCCTTGTAGCTGTGCCTTATCTCAGCTATAAGTGTCTTTAAGACAAACAATTCTTCTTGACTGGTGTATGGCAGGTCTTGTAGCAGAGCTACTTTTAGAGATGTATTTGAAAGAAGAGAAACATGTTATATAAAATAACTGTGTGAGCCATCTTAGTGGAAAAAACATGGTTTTGGAGGTATTGCGGATAATTCTCTGGAATAATTTGGTTTTACTATTCTACAAAATCTTAAGAATGTTATATTAATTCACTGAATTTTCTGCTAATAAAATATTTTCTATGTGTGCATGTTGTGCGCAGTATATCAGAAAAATTATGAAATGCAGTTGTAGAAGTAGTTCTGCACCGAAGGTAAGTGAACAATCTAACCCGCTGTTGTAAAATGCAGTGGTTTTCTCAGTAAGATAAAAGGCAGAAAAACATCTTCATACAAAACATGCACAAAGAAATGCTGGCACTCTAAATGACCTACCAAGCTGCATTAAAATGATGATTTTTAACTCCCCTGTGTTGTAGCAGCAAGAAACATTGTAGGACTTCTTTAAAAGGTATTCTCATTATATTCATTACATTGATTACCTCAGAAGGTTTTTCTTTCTGCCCTCATCAAACTGGAAATAGTGCTGTTGCCTCATTGTCTGCTGCTGGGGCTTGATCCACCCCCACACAGCTTGCTCTGTCCAGCTCCCACCAGGTCTTGAAGAGCAGGCGACTAAATTGAAAAAGAAATCTCTTGATATTAGAGTAACGTGCATGTCTATTTACAGCAAGGTCTTAAAAGAAAACTCTTTCCCTTTTCCCACCTTTCACTTCTGGGAAGGGATATTTTGGCATCCAAGAGCTATTTTCTAGGACATACAGTGACATTGAGCTCAGCTCACTCGTACATTCACCACAGGTTTTAACCAGAGAATCATTTCACAGTAAAATGAATATGTTTTTCTCCTGTACCACATTGCCTCTGAGTTACAAGGGGAAGGGATGGAAGAAGTACAATTGCATTGAGACCTACCTGGGTTCCAACACTGCTCCAAGAGACTTTCTGTGGGCATATGACATTTGAATTTTGGGGAAAAATAAACTTGCAAGGAAAAAACAAATGTTGGGAGACAAGCTTCTTGAGTAAAAGGACAGCTGCCTAGATCAGCAGATATTCCTAATGGTATGGTCATTACTACCAGAAGAGGCAACAGAGACTCGGCAAAAGACCTTATCCTTACTATGTTAAATCCCACCTCATTTTAACCAAGAAAAGCTGGATCTGCCAGTAGATTTTACCTCCTCCTGCCTCTAAATATATCATCCATGAATTGGCAGATCTTGCTACATTTCTAATAAAAAAAGGAAATACCAAGTCATCACAGAGACAAGCAAAGAACTTGCTCAGCATCTTACTAGCTGTCATCAAGAATACACGGTTTGCATCTGGTTTGGCAGAGAAACAGCTTCACAGTGAACAGCCTTAGGACCTTCTGGGTTGGACTGAAATCAAAGATGAGAAGTCAGACACAAAGGGCAGCACCGGGAACTATTCTCTCTCACCATTCATCACTTTTACTCTAGCACATTCTGTAGGTGATTGCTCCATTATGTTAAATGCCAACACAGAGCTTCACATATGGCCTTCTGAAAAGCCCAAGTTGCTATATAGATACTGTGAGTTGTGCTGGCTTGAAAGCATAATGATAACAGGAATGTTTTGGTTCATGTATAAATTCTTGCTTTCCTAAAAATGGGTAAAATCAAATGAGCTGGGCAGTTTCCCAGCTCTGAGCTTTTTCTTAGTGGCCCTTTTCTTGTGCTTCTGTAGCTGTGGTTAATATATGTGTGTGGTTCCCCTACACCTTCTCCCTCCCATTTACACAGAGATTCTTCTGTGAAGCAAGAAATAAGCCATGGCATCTCCTCCAAGATCATTAAAATTCCTCAGTGAACTTGTATTGATTTCTGTTTTGAGTAGAGATAGATGTCTGTATTTGGATTTCTCAATATTTCAGGGACTTTCCTCTACAAAAGAGATCAAAGATTTTTTTACAGCAGTTTTGAATGGTACCTACATACCTTTGTTTGAGCAATATTTAAAAGAACAGGCAGAATTTCCACTCTTCATCTGAAAATCACAAGTTCGGTTGAGTGAAAAAATGCAGAATACATCTTGCATGGTATTTCTACAACACACATGAATGTCCTCTCTTCCTCCTGTATGCCTGCGAAAGGAATGAAGAAACACAGCCAGCAAGAGTATTGCTACTGATTTTCTGAAGTAACAACTAGTAATACCACCTGGAAACTCCTTAAAGAACCCTTCTGCTCCCAAGGGATTTTTCCATGGTGACAAATTTCCTTGCATAACGGATACAAACTTCCAGAATATCTTTGTAGAGGGCATTCATTTCAGCTCCAGAAGACACTCTGGCTATTGTAGTAAGAGTACTATATTGTAAGCATTATTGTAAGTAAGAGTATTGTATTGCAGAGTACTGTATTGTAAGTAGTAAGGTAAATACTATATTGTACTGTTAACCGTGAATCCAGTGTGTTGCTGGAGGATAAAGCACAAAATCTTCAAAGGGCAGGAGATCAATCTCCATTATTCTACAAATGAGATTATTGGCTTCATTGACTGATAAAATATCCTTTTTGCTCCACAACTCTTACAACTATAAAATTCTGTGAGATTTATAAGAGGAACAATAATATAGATATGAGCTCTGCCAGATGCTGCTAGTTATGAAGGATCAGAAAATTACACTGAATGATAACAAACTTCTAAAGATCAAGCAACTTGCATACAAGAATCTAAAGATAGATTTACATCATGCTTCAGAAACCAGACTGGCTTGTGTCTTCCATTTGTTGCACTGTTCTCCATTTTTTTCTGTCATTTTAAAGATGTTTCTTTGTACGTATTTTCTATAGCTATCATTCATGCCAGCAAATCCTTGGAAAAAAAATAAACAGAGAGAAAAACGTAGAACCATTGAATCACAGAGTGGTTTGGTTTGGAAGGGACGTTAAAGATCATCCAGTTCCACCCCCTCTGACAAAGGGCACCCTCCACTAGACCACTTTGCCCAAAGCCCCATCCAACCTGTCCTCGAATGTTTCCAGGCAAGGGGCATCCACAACTTCTCTTCTTTTTTCCTTAATGTCCAATTTAAATCTATCCTCTTTCAGCTTAAAGCCATTGCCCCTTGCCCTCATACCATTGCTCCATGCCCTCATAAAAAATTCTTCTCCATATTTCCAGTGGACCCCTTCAGGCACTGGAAGGCTGCTCTAAGGTCTCCTTGGAGCCTTCATTTCTCCAGGCTGAATAAGCACAGCTCTCTCAGCCTGCCTTGATAGGAGAGGTGCTCCAGCCCGTTGAGCATCTTTGTGACACTCCTCTGGACCACCATGCCTTTCTTATACTGAGGACTCCAGACCTGGACACAGTACTGCAAATGAGGTCTCACCAGAGCACAGAAAAGGGGAAGAATCCCCTCCCTTGACCTGATGTTCACTCTGGTTTTGATGCAGGCTTGTGGTTACTCGGTTGGCTTACTGGGCTTTAAGTGCACAGTGCTGGTTCATGTTAAGCTTCTCATCCACCAACACCCCCAAGTCCTTCTTCTCAGGGCTGCTCTCAATCCATTCTCCACCCAGCCTGTAGCTGTGCTTGGGACTGCCCTAACCCATGTGCAGGACCTTGCACTTGGCCTTGTTGAAAGAGAAGTGACAATCTACCATAAAAATTACTATCAAGGATACTCCCAAGAAAATTGATTTTTCATGAGTTGTTGTCATCTACTAATAAATTCATATTTTATTATTATCCTAGCAATATTTTTTTAGAAGTCATATCAATACCACCAATAACAACACTTTCTTCACTGAATATATAGACATGGGGATGAGCCAGTTATACCACAGAAGAAAAAGCAATGTGTCTCTCCCCTCTCAACCCCATAAACAGGAAAGGAAACTGGTAAGGAAATCATGTACTAGGAGACTGAACTGGAAATTTTGGATCATTTGTTCCCGTTCTATCATACCTTATTTCACATATTATCATATTAGGTCATACTGTTCAAACGTCATGCATGAATGGATGCATGAGCGCATACAGAAGATAGGCTAATGTCTTTTAGCAGAATTTACTACAGTTTTGTACCAAGTCTAGCACAAAAGGTGGCTGTTCTGTGATTAGTGCCTCTTCAAGCTGCTGCAAAACACATTTTATAGACAAAACACAAAAATAGCTACAGTTCCATTTCATTTCATCTTTCCTGTTACTACTTCATGGCACCATTGTGGTTCCACAGTTACCCTCATTTCTAATCTGTGCTTAACACTGAAATAATGCATTCCCTCAACTTAAAAACGCAAACCTAGTTGTATGCTTTTTTCAAAATAAGCTAATCACCTCGTAATGTTTTTAGTTAAATGCATTTCTAGTTCATATGGTATAATGTAAACTGCACTTGATTAATTTTTTCTCACAAAAATGTCACAAGTTGAACCCCCCTTCTAACAACACAACCCCCCCACTGTAAACTTGAATGAAAAATATTGTAATTGACTTGAAGTCCAAAAAAAACCCAACTCAATTTTATAAAAATTCAAGAGGAGCTTCTAGAATCTTCCTTCATGTTGCCAAACCAATACAATCTGGCTCAGGATGGACCCACTGCTGGCCAAGGGCAAGGCCATCAGCCATGGTTGTAGTGCCTCTGTGATAACAGAATTAAGAAGCAGTGGTGGAGGAAAATGTCAGCAGCAATTGCAATCAGAGAGGAGTGAGAAGATTTGAGAGGAGCAACTCTGCGATCATCAATGAGGTCAGTGAAGAAGGAAGGGGAGGACGTGCCCCAGGAGCCGGAGCAGAGATTCCCCTGCAGACCTTGGAGAAGACCATGGTGAGGCAGGCTGTCCCCCTGCAGACCATGGAGGATGATGGTGGAGCAAATGTCCACCTGTAGCTGTGGAGGACCCCACACTGAAGCAGGTGGTTGTGCCTTGAAGGAAGGTGTGACCCCATGGGAAGCCCACACTGGAGCGAGCTCCTGGCAGGACCTGCAGCCCATGGAGAGAGGATACCATGTTGGAGCAGGGGAAGACTGTGAGGAGTACTCCCCTTGAGAAGGATGGAGCAGCAGAGACAAGGTGTGATCAAGTTACCCCAACCTCCATCCCCGTCCCCCTGTGCTGCTGGGGGGAGGAGGGAGACAAATGGGGAGTGGAGTTGAGCCTGGGAAGAAGGGAGGGGTTGGGGGAGGTGTTTGAATATTTGGTTTTATTTCTCATTATCCAACTCTGTTTTGATTAGGTAATAAGTCAGACTATTTTTTCCCCTTATTTGAGTTTGTTTTGCCCATGAGGGTATTGGGTGAGTTATCTCTCCCTGTCCTTATCTTGGTTCACAAGCCTTTTCTTATATCTTCTCTCCTCTGCCCATCTGAGTATGGCAGTGATAGAGCAGCTTTGGAGGGCACTTGGAGTCCAGCCTGGGTCAAACCACCACAGTATTACTGCCAAAGAAGAAGTCTTTCTTGATTAGATCTCTCCAAAAGAAAATGGGAGTCAATATGGCAGGAAAGGCTATCCAGCCTCACTCTTGCTCCTAACCATGATAATTTTCGTTCAAAATCAACCGATTTCTCCACTCCCTGTCTCAGAGGAAGATGCATGTCTAGTCTTCTTTCAGTGTGGCTCCATTTGCGTAATCATGCACTGCTTCATGGAAAAACAACCAGTAGTTCTGCACTGTTGTCCCTTAATGAGAACTCCTTCTGGAACAAACTGCAGCTTTTCATTGTGACTCCTCAGTATCCAGCACTGCATTTTCCTAACTTTCTTAAATTTAAGTTTTCCTAAATTATAAAGTCAATGTCACATATGAAAGACATAAAATGCCTTCTCCCCTTATAAATATTAAGTAAAGGACTCAATATACATGCCGGAAGACTCACACCTTATCTTCTGTTGTATGCTTGGTCTTGTCTCTTTGTGCATGTTTTCTCCTACCAGTTTAGTTAAGACAAGATTAGATGCTTTGCCCAGTGTTAGTAGAAGAAGGTGTGCTGCTCCCTTTCCTTCAGAACCTCTTGATTTCCTCAGCTTTGGTTAGGAAACTAAAGGAGTCTAGAGTGCAAGAAACCACTCCAACAAAGTGGTGTTACAAAGCTTTGGGCCATTAGTAATGCTGGAATTAAAAGATTAAAACACTTGTCTCAAGTGCTAAATAGTCACGCTATTATTTTCACACTCTACTAAGCATTATACATACTTTACAATGCATGGATTCATCCCACACATCCTGTGCAGAAAAGTGCTTTGGGCTAGTGTTTAGAAGGCTCTCCCAAATCTTGATTCCAGGCTCTCTGACATTAATTTCCTCCTTCATTCCCTCCAAGTCCAGTTCTCAGTGCCTTTAAAAGTGTTTACTTCGAAAGCCACTCTTAAAACTCAGGGATTGTTTGAAGACCCAGAGCAGATACTTAATCCGGATGGTCCTAGACATCATTAGCCAAAATGCTTTATTCAATCATGTCTACCAGGCTAGGGCTATGTTAATTTTTAAAGGTACTCTGTGCTCACATTCCCTGCTGAGGCCTTTCTGTGATCCTGCACAGGCATTTTTAACATCTGACTGAGTTTGCCTGTACTGCACAGCTGGATGTATGACAGTCTCAGAGTCAGGCATCACTCCTGCATTTCCTTACTGTGTTTTTGCTGTAATGTGGAAAAGAGTCTTACTCACCACAATTAAAGAATCCCACTCTTAATGAGAAAGTGCTTCTCCCATAAATTTTAAGCAATAGATACTGCAAACTCATTCCCAAGCATGTTAGATTCATACTCACCACTTTGTTGTCACAGACAGAAGTCCCCGCTGTAATGTGCAGAGATCCCCTTGCAGGGCCTGCGCCAAGCCTGAATATTGGGTGGTTGTATTCATTGAATATACTGAATAGAGGGTGTGCCAATTTACAAAGCAAAAAAAGCTTGGCAGATTTGTTTAAAAATCCCTAAATTTTGCCCATGGAGATGAATGTACGTGAAATAATTTAAGTATTTGAGATCTTGGGGAGAGAGGGAAATAGCATTGTCAGTATTGTTGACCTTAAGAGAAAAAAATCTTCATCATGGGAGAATGAATTTACCTCTGGAAAAAGCAAGATATAATACTAACAGGCACCACAGAAAATACAACATTGATTGCTGAAGCTCTGTGAATGTTGCAGTTTTGTGTGGCTGGGTTCTGGTGGAGAAGAGGAGGCTGCAGGGGTGGCTGCTGCAAGAAGCAGCTGGGGGGGACTTGTGCTTCTGTGGGGGACCAAGACGGAGGAGTCTGGGCCTGAACATTGGCACCCCATGGAAGGGAGCTGCACTGAGGCAGCTGGGGAAGAGCTGAAACCCTGTGGGAAAGGACTCATGTTGGAGAAGTTTGTGGAGGACTGTCTTGTGGGTGGGACCCCATGGTGCAGCAGGGGAAGGGTGTGAGGAATGCCCACCCCACCCCCCCTCATTACCTCCTCAAAGCAGATCTAATTTCAAAGTTAGAGGAGGATGCTCAGGACCTTGTCTAGCCAAATTTTTAAAAACTTCAAGGATTACAATTCTACCAACTCACCTTGAAATTTTCTTTGTTGGAAGTTGCGATTGTTTCTTCTTGTCTTTTGTTGTACACCTTGGAGAATATTCTGGCTGCATATTCACGAACTTCCTTAAGACTGTTTAGGATATATCCAGGAATCACCTCCTGAATTACTCTGCAGAGATGCTGGAACACCTTCAAGACTAATTCCAGTAGAAAATTTAACTCAACTTTACAGAAGAAAATTAGGAACAGAAATTTAGATGACATTGCAAGAAGACAGAATTTTAAAAACAATGATGTCTCTAGTCATGAAGAGAATATATATCTCATCTTTATTCAATCATACAATGAAACAGTTAAGGATGGTTGTTACCGTTGAAATGAATCCGGTGAAATGTTGTCCTGAATGTACTGAATATGCTGAATGTACTGAAGTTCCTTGAGCCTGAGCTCAGACTATTGCACCGTGTTCCAGTGAGCCACCCTCAACTCGGAGTTGGTAAAGATGTTCATCAATGCTATGGCAAAGAGGGCTAGCAGCAAAATGTAAACCCATGGGAACAAAGCATAAAGCGGTAAGGCCCACAAAACACGAAGGTCTTCTAAGACACCCAGACAACTCCATTTCCAGATCTCCCCTGCAGACATTTTAGCCATTGCTAATCACTTCAGGTTTAGTGAGTTCTAGGGACTTCAGGAAGACTACATTGGTGTTACTAACAGCTCAGACCAAACTACAACAAACACAAAAAGAGTATTATGTTGCAAAATTTTCATCCAGTTGTTCCCAGAGGTGGTTTTAAGCAGCTCTTTGTATTAGCAAGGACATCATCAATAGAAAGTATTTAGAACATAGGTACATTACACATATATATAGACAGATATATATATATAACTGCTTTATACTTCAGAATAATATTAAAAATAATCTGTTCTTTTACCCTGTCTCTGAATTAGCTTCATAATTCCTTCTTCCAACCTCTGTGTTTTTTCTAGTGCTTTTCCTCCGCTGATTTTCTGCAGGTCTCCATGACTGCAAAAGCCAAACTTGATTTTCACACTAAGCTGCTCCATGACTCTGGGGTTTATTGGACTCCCATTGAGACACATTAATGGTGCCCCGCTCTCTTTGTGTCAATCTCATCTCTATAGATTTCTATAAAATATGCTCATAAAACACAAGCAGCAATCTCAAAGATCTATATTTCCCTCTCTTATTAAAGGTTACCTAGAAACATCTGCAGCACAATAACAGTAAACTTTCACACATCCAAGAATACTTGCCATAAACTGCTCCATTGTGCCACTTCAATGCAGTATGAACTCTGCACAGGGGAGCACTTTACTGCTTCATTATTGGTTTTATATAATTTTAAATCCTGTTCACTGCAGAAACAAGCATCCAAATAAATATTTAAAAAGCTAAATGGAGAAGTGTAGCACAAGTTAACTTACTGCTGGAACCTTTCATGTGTGCAGCTCCACACATGGCATACCTGTGTTCAGGGTGCGATAAAATATTTTCAAAGGCACAAAGAAAACAGGATATTTGCCTTTTTAATAAATGCAGTTAAACAGAACAGGGAGTGATCTGATTGGTAAAGTGAGCTGTCCTAGATAGCAACATGTGCTGGTGATACACACATTGCAGTGATAGTTTAGGAAGAACAGAAACCTAGAAAGGACAAATTTATTCTTACAAAAGACATAGTTGGGGGGGAAATAGAGATTACCTGTTGAATAAAGAATTTTGCCAGATATGTCATTCTTCACCTCCCATCAGACCAAAAATTCTGGGTAGCAATTGGTATTTGAGAAAAATTAGCTATGTTTCAAAGTTTAAGTTTCCTTTACAAGTCTAAAGCTTTCTGAGCCCGGAGAACCAAAGCTGTTGAGCTGCTATTGAAAAGCCAGTGAGGGGGTGTCTTCCTTCCACGTTTAATGAAAAAAATGGAGGGGGTTTGGTACCTCCAAAATGGAAGGTACCTCAGAACTATAGTGATGGTGCCAGTTTAGTTTCATTAAAATGTTGCCTGTCTGCTATTTCTTTTATTTTACCCTAGGATTTGTTGCCAAATTATTTTAACTTTCAGTCTGGTGATCATGCCCCAAACCCAAACAGCAACCAAAAGTGACAGTTTTAATTTGAAGTCATAGACTACTGCAAAGACCTTTTTGTGTGTTTCTGGAGTAATTTATACCTGAAGGTCTGGATTTTTAAACTAATTTATTTTTTTGAAGATGACACTAGATTTTGTCTTGGGAAAGATATGTCATTTTTCTAGTATTTTCCACTCCAACTTTTCAAACCTCTTTTTGCCTGGCAGAGAGGGACTTGGGTGGTAGGGAGGGAGATCAACAGCTGGTTGAATATGAGCCAACAATGTGCCCAGATGGCATCCTGGCTTGTATCAGGAATAGTGAGGTGAGTAGGACCAGGTAAGTGACTGACCCCATGTACTCAGTGCTGGTGAGGCCCCACCTTGAGTAATGCGTTCAGGTTTAGGCCCCTCACTACAGAAAGGACATTGAGGTGCTGGAGCATGTCCACAGAAGGGCGACGAGGCTGGTGAAGGGTCTGGAGAATAAATGTTATGAGGAGAGGCTGATGGAACTAGAGGTGTTTTTTCTGGTGAAGAGGAAGTTGCAAGGAGACCTTATCTCTCTCTACAACTACCTGAAAAGATGTTGTGGAGAGGTGGGGGCTGGCCTTTTGTCCTTAGTGACAAGTGACAGGAGAAGAGGAAATGGTGTCAAGTTACACCAGGGGAGGTTTAGATTGGATATTAGGGAAAACTTCTTCCCAGAGAGCGTTGTTAGGCATTGGAAAGGGCTGCCCGGGGAAGTGGTGGAGTCTCCATCCCTGGAGGTATTTTAAAGCTGGTTAGATGTGGTGCTGAGGGACATGGTTCAGTGGTGGTTGGCAGGTTAGGGTGATGGTTGGACTTGGTGATCTAAAGTGTCCTTTCCATCCAAGACAATTTTATGATTCTATGATTCTGTGAAAATCTCAGTGGTTAAAAAATATCTTCCTTTGAGCCTCTGCAATGGTCCCAAGTTGAGGTTCTGTGATTTTTCATCTGAATCTGAGGGTAATGAGTCCAATCACTCTGCCGTCCAGTCTCTGAGCAGAGCGCTATTCTTGTCTTCATAGCAAATGACTGCAGAGCAGTTCCCCAAAGACCAGAGAACAATTATGACAAATGAACATTCCTGAACATGAAAATGTTTTCAGTCTTATGACACTTTCTGATATTTTAAACTGCCACACTGAATGACACTACTACATTTTTACTACATTTATAAAAGACTGTTACTCTGAATGCTTGCTGCAGCCCCTGTGTTCTCAGAGGAAGAAAAAAAGACAGAAGCAGTACTTTTATCTTCTACTCAAGGAAAATTTAATTAGCACTCTGTGTGTATGGCTGTGATGTGATTATAATAGAGATATATTAGATTCTCAGAAGCAAACCAGACAAATGTAATTGAAGTCAACAGAGTTATTTTGCATTTTCCTGTGTACAGAGATCAGGACCTCCCGCTGTTCCTTTGTTTTGTACTAGTTTACCAAGTATAAAGCCTGCAGTGCAAATATATCTCTTTTTTTAATTGTGGTTTTACCCTACTTAGATGGCCGGTTTGCCTACAGAATTCAAATGGAGGGTTCAGCCCTTCCCTATCCCCCTCCATTAATTTCATTTATTTGTGTATTAAAACTATCTTAATACTCTGATAGCAGTTTCACTCACACTAAACAAAGCACATATTCAAGTAATGATGCATATATAATGTTAGGTCTCCGTCTCCGTTTTACTTCATCCTGTGGCTAATTACCTCACTGCAGACTGCCAATTAGTTTGACTCCCAGCTGCATTCAGGAAGCCAACTGGGAATGCCTGCATAAGCCTTTGAAGTCCTTTACATTATCTGCTAATCTAAAAACCTTATCAACACAGCATTTGAGAGGAAGAAACGAATACTTATTAAAAACATTAATCTTCCCAAAGCTTTAGAAACTGCTTTGACACAATAGAAGATGCTGAAAAATGAAAGTTAAAGTGACTCTTTGTCCCGGGTCCCTTCAATTATTTCAGGATGCTCATGATAACAATGAAACTGATAAAAAGCCTTTGCTTTTTTTTTTTCCCCTCCAGTTGGTTTAACAATTCTCTAGATACTGATGAAACTCCATAGCAAGGAACAACAGGATGTTTTTGTTAACATGTGCTGGTCATCACCATCAATAAACTCCGAACCCACATGGCTGAACACACACCAAACTGAACTTGGCATTTTGTGCCTCAGAGACAGGCTCTGTCATCACACCATGCTGCAAGGCAGGAAAGAAAGTGCCAGGAGGGCTGTGAAAAGCTTTGAGCTGTTTAACTTGAAGTTGGAACATTTGTTTTCTCTCTTAGTAGCAACAGTAAATTAACAGAAACACAGCTATACTCACTGTGTAGTCCTAAAGTCTAAGCTTATGACTGCTAAATATTCTCCTACAGTCTGGTTCTCACATCTTATGTATTTTACAGGCTGATGGTGAGAATATAATTAGTTAATAATGATACTTGCTCTTCAATAATATTAGATTTGTATGGCTGAAGGCTATTGCAACATCCCCAGTAAACGCAAGCAGCTGGCAGGAGTTCAGATCCTCATCCTAACTTTGTTGAGACTTGCAAAAAAGTACCTCAGGTCCTATAACTGCTTTCTGTGGCTCACAGACTTAACACATTGTTTTATCCTTGCATAAGTCTTTGGACACAAGGAAGGATCTGAGGTTGTGGAAGAACTTCTCCCACTGGCACTGTTTTTCTGGACATGCTAGCTTGGTTTGCTTTCAAACAAGGTACAGTTCTGTAAGTGGCATTTGGATCACACTCTTATTCTTTTTCTTGTCCTGAGTCTATTGAATCAGAAGCAACTCTTCTAATTAGCTTCTGTGAAGAAGTAACAGTTGGTATTTTGGTTTCCTCTCTAGTAACCTTCTGTATTTCTAGGCGTTAGCCACTCATATATGAAGGGGGCTTTATAAAGGAACTTAAAAAATTAAATATGTAATTGTGATCTCTTGCAGATGTTTATCTTTCTTTGCTGTTATTTCATTTGAACAAAGTATCTGAAATTATTTACAGTGAAAATCCATTAATATGTCCTGTCACTGGAAAAGCAAATTGATTTTCGTCCTGGAATAATTGATTCGCTTTGCTAAAATAGGACTATGAATAGTAGGAAGAAATGCTACAAAATTTCAAAAGATGTTCTTCATTTATTATTCCTCACCAATCTCTTTCTTCTTTACTTTTTCTTTCTTTTTTTCTTTTTTCATTGTCAGGTCATGCTTTATGTGTTCATATCTACTTTTACATTTACTGTTGTTATTTCAAACATATTACAAAGCCCTCCATACAAAAAACCTATATGACTATATGGGTATGAATATTGGATAGAAAATGCCATTTATAACCTATATTTTGTAATACAATATGTAAAATCGTGAGCTGATCTGAACTCTGGTCTGTCAGAATCATATTCAAATGCAAGAATATTCTGCAAACATGGAAAAGACACAACTTTTCCTTTCCAAGTTATATATATTTACTTCCATCATCACAAGTGGATGGATGGATGGATGGAGTCAAAAATACATGGGCATATGTGGAAAAGAATACACATTAAGATATCATCTTAAAATAATTTTATTTTTGGCTATTAATACATATAACTTAAATGTTCTCTGTTACACACAGACTTGAAATTAAAACCAGAAAGGTGAAAAGTAGATACTGTGCTGCAGAATTATGCATTGGGCTGGAAATGAAAAAGAAAGTGAGTTTCAAGTTCCCTTAAGTATTCCACCAATGTAGAGAATCAAATTTTGCTGAGTAATGATGACTTAGCTCTGGATGTGAGGGAATGGTATGAAGCTATGCTCTTTGGAAGCGATAACCCATAACTCCCTGGGGTCAGCAAATGAAACATGCAGCTCTGCAACCACATGGCAATACTTCTGTGAATGATTAAAGAAACAGAGGATCCATGGTATTTAGAGCATCTGCTATTTGAAAGCTGAGGATAAGGTTTTAAGCAGCAGTTAAGATGTGATTTCTTTCATCACTAACTAATTTTCTGAAGGGACTGGCAATTTTTATGACAAGTGATCTCATTCACAATTAAAGCACCACTGTAATTTGTCTTTCCCTGTCTTTCTCTGGCATGTAATTTATGGTGTTCAAGCAGAGGAAGAAAGAAGAGTGAAGACTACAGAAATCACATTCCCTATACAAAAGGCAAAAACAGTAGCATGGGTGCAAATTAATCCTGGTATCTCACAGACTGGGTGGAGTAGCAACACTGCCATAGTAAGAAGCTTCAGCTAAAAAAAAAAAGAGATACAAAGGCTCCAAGACTTCAAAAATATTTCAGGCACATACTAAAATAATGCTGCTGTCTCTGCAACTTAGAAAGTTAGTGACTCCTATAAAGAGTTTTAAAGGTTGAAATAATGTGCAGAAGCATATTCACATAATAAGCACATTACTCACATTAAGTGCCTACCTACTGTAACGCTTATGGGACTCATTTAACAGGCGAGCATAGGAGCTCCTTCAACTAGAAAGGCATAACCCCTGGATGAAATAAAATGCATCAAACATAAAAACATTCATCAATGACATTGTACCAACTTAATAATTACTCATAGAGCTGTTATGACTCCATCTGTTTCAACAGTAGTGAATGATACAACAAAAGGTGGCTGTGAAGAAATTCTAATTATGCAGCCTGGGCAGTTCTTAAAACTTTCAGGATGAATGAGAACAGCAACCAGTTTTCATTCTGAAAAGACTAAAAAAAATAAATTAACCACAGCAGAGCCTTGCTAGGCTATGAAAAAAACAGCTGCTGTTTTTCCAGGGCTACTCTTTAACACATGCTGTCTAAGGAATAGGCTTGTCAGAAAAAAAGTTTATACACTTTGACAGAAATAGCCAAACATCTTCCAGCCCGTTACAACAGATGGCAGTTCAAAAGACAGAGGGCATCTGTTTATGACTCATCAGAGTTTGCAAAAGATTATGAGAATCTGAGATGGAGCTCTCAAAAGACTTGGTTCCTCAAAGGTGAAAATGGAGTCACCTCCATATGGCAAAAGGTCTAATGGAGATACAAATTTGCAAAGTAAAGTAATACTCATTGTTGATCAAGAAGTTATGTTAGAGGTAATATGCAAGTCTTCAGGGAAAAATTACAAGATGTGAGTATGTAATTTTTTCTGACAGAATGTTTTCCTATAAAGAATGTTCCTTTAAACAAAATTTGTTTTCAGTATTTTTCGTTTAATTTTCATTTAATTCCCTTTCATTTTGTAAATAGAAAATGAAGAGACAGGAAGCCATATAGGAACACATTCTTTCAGAAATGTTTCATTTTTAGTTAAAGAAACTATGAAGTAAACTTTGTTGTTGAAGTTGTAAAACTCTAATGATTCAATGATAATGATTGTCTCAACATTTTTTTCTCTATTTGAGATAAAATAATAGTTAAAAAATATAATTTTGAATTATACCAAAACAATAGTGGCTTTGTTATGACAGATACCAAGTAATTTTCCATAATCAATAATAGTTTTATCTTTTTTCCAGCTGTTCTCATGCATTTAAAACATGGTATACTTGATCTCATTTGCTAGAGTTAAATGCTCTTCAATGCATAGAAGACAATGATGGTAAATGACAACGATAGAAAGTTTATCCTCAACATCTTCCTGCCAATGTTCCAATGAACTTGAACAAACTTAAGACATGGCTTTATGTAGGCAGAACAGCTATAAATTGACCACACCAACTTCAACATCTTGCAGACTGAATATGACATTGTGTTTATAGAGTGTAGAACCAAAGGCAGTATACAAAGAGATATATAACATCAGGGATAAAAGGGGGTTGTGCTATCTCACTGCTTACATATGCTTATGGACATTATTGGTTTATTTACATTCTTTCACTGCCCAAAGGTCTAATGGACTTGTGCAAGTTGTCTACCTTGACTTGTGCAAAGCATTTGACACTGTCCTGCACAAAACCCTTGTCTCTAAATTAGAAAGATACGGATTTGACAGATGGGACACTTGGTGGGTAAGGAGTTAGCTGGATGGTCGCACTCAAAGAGCTGTGGTCAATGGCTCAGTGTGCAAGTGGACACCCATGACAAGTGCTGTTCTTAAGGGGTTGGTACTGGGACCGGTGCTAATACCTTTGTTAGAGACATGAACAATGGGATTGAGTGCCAATGTTTGCCAATGACACCAAATTATGTGGTGTGGTCAACATCCTGGAGGGAATGAATGCTGTCCAGAAGGACCTTGGCGGACTTAAGAAGGGGGCACATAACTTTACTGCTACTCTTTCCTTGGCACTAAAACTATTTAATATAATGGACTCTTATAAATAAATTTCAAGACAGGTGTTTTTATGAAAATTCAGGAGTGGAAAATTGCCACCGATTGCAGCTTCCCTTGGGAAGAAGAAATGATAGGAAACTCCTTTGAATCTTGGCAGCACAATAAACTACAACATTTCATATCTACAAATAATGGGGAGGAATTACTGTAAAAAGCCATCCAGCATTGGGTCTGTAGAAAATTGAGAGAATCAATCAGAAATGTTTCTGCCTTGATGTTCCAAAATAAATGCAAGCAATAAATACCCTATTTTCAAATTATTCCAGGGTAATGAATGCGTCTTGACTGTATTCACACAAGAAAACGAATGATTGAGTACAAACACAGACAATAGCACAGTGTTGCAGGGTAAAATGTTTATAGGAATCCATATTACCTGGCAGGTATTTTAAAGTAAGACTCAAAGCAGAAAGCAATCTGCATTAAATAATGCTAAGAACTGAACAACAGGCAAAATTCAGGCTGATGAAACCTGTTATCCCATTCCTTTTGAAATAATATACTTTTCTCCCATCTTAAGCCTCCTGCTACGTTCTCAGCTGATAAGAGTGTGGATCAGAGTCTCAGTTATTCTTCTAATACATCCTTGTGTCATATTTGTATGGTTACAATCCAAATCTTCTTTACAGGCAAAAAAAAAGCATCCCAATTTTATATACATATTGACACTTTCTCCATTGGTCAGCAGCACCAGGTTACACTCAAGTTTACTACATATGATGCCTTTTAAATGCAATATTTCTTTGTTCTCTCCATTACCCCTAAACCCAGATCTGTTTTGTCCAGCTACAGATCTGATTTTTTAAATTATTATTATTATTATTACTACGTTGTTTGTTGTGTGGACCCTATGATGTTAGGCCATGTGACCCATCCCATGCCTGAACTCCCCTGCCTGCACCCTCACGTCTTGCACGACCTCTTCTCAAGGACTTCGCTGTCATACCACAAATTAATTTCTCTGCACTGATTATGACTATTAGTCATAAAGATGCCATTCGACCTCGAACAACTGGCTGCTACTTTTATCTTGCTAAATATTTTGCATCATGTTGTTGTTTAGCCCTAGCCAGCAGCTAAGCACTGTGCAGCCACTTGTTCACACCCTGCTGGTGGGATGAGGGAAGGAATGAGTAGAGTGAAAGTGAGAAAACTCAAGGGTTGAGATAAATAAAAAGTAGTAAATAAAGTAAAAGCCATAGACCCAAGCAAAGCAAAACAAAGATACCGTTCCCCGCTCTAATCAGGTCTCCATCACATAATGATTACAAATGCCATCACTCCAAACTTCACTGCCTCACTCCATTCCTCTTCCCCAAGCCTCTTATAAGCTGAACATGATGTCATATTGTATGGAATATCCTTTTGATCAATTGGGGTCAGCTGTCCTGGCTGTGTTCCCTCCCAACTTCCTGTACATAAGCCTTGACTCAAGCCAAACACTGCTCAATATTAACAAAAACCATCTCTATATAACAAAACCCATCTCTATATTATCAACTCTATCCTCAGCGCAAATCCAAAACACAGCCCATACTAGCTCCTATGAAGAAAAATAACTCTATCCCAGATGAATCCAGGACACACCAGTACATATTAGAAGTTGACCTAATGGGAAGCAGTGCTGCAGAGAGGGACCTGGGAGTCCCGATGGACATAAAGCTCTCCATGAGCCAGCAGTGTGCTCTCCTGGTGAAGAAGGCCAATGGTGTCCTGGAGTGAATTATGAAAAATGTGGCCAGCAAGTCAAGGGAGGTCCTTTTCCCTCTCTGCTCTGCCCTGGTGAGGCCACAGCTGGCGAACTGTGTCCAGGTATGGGCTGCCCAGCTCCAGACAGACAGGGAACTACTGAAGAGAGTCCAGCCGATGGTTATGGGGATGATGCTATCGTAGATAAATCAAGTCACACAAAATTTCAGGCTGAGCAAGCCTGAGTCCTGAGACCTTAAAAACTCATATAATGTAATTAAACAATTCTAAAAGTATGTAAGTAAGCCATGTCAAGCCTTCTTCACATATAAGTTACAGGGCAGTTGAATCATGTTATTTATTGTCAGTAACTATATAGGCTTCATATCCTGTAACCACTGCTGTCGAAAATAGTCCTAAAACTGGATCCAAATCAGACTTTGTGGCTGGGCAAAATTGATGAAGTCTGGTCTCTGGAGGACATGGGACACAGACTGTCATCCATGTGCAGTGGGTAAGCATCTCTGCTCCTGAGGCCTTATCTCAAAATGTTCTTTTCTTAGTGGAACAGGTTAATCAAAAACTATGCAGAAGGCAGAGAGTGGCAGAAGCAGCCAAGAGAGATGTCCAAATTTGCAAAACAGAAATTTTCTTAAAATTACTAAATTCATGTTTGTTAGGAACCAAGAATGATCATAAGTGATGTGACAAGCATAATACCCTGCAACATATAAGCTTAGGAGAGAGCGAGCCTGCAAATACAGCAAAATATGATTTAATTGGAGCCTGATGAGGCCTATCATTCTGAGGCAGATGTAATTGAGTTTGCAAACCTGATTGAGTTTGCATACCTTATTGAGTTTGCCTCTTCCTTAATTATTCAGTAATATATATTGAGATCTGGTCACCTTTGGATTTGTTTGAGTGCCTAAAAATAGGCATCTATTGCTACTTAAGACAGCCTAAGATATCAGAGATATTCATACAAGACCGGCAGGTATGACACTGAACCTACAGAAGATTCATACACTTATGTAATGACAGTCAGAGACCAAGTGACTTCAATGGCACTTTATGCACCTGCATTAATGTGGCACACTTCAGGAACCAAGTTCATTTATAAAGTCACAATCATTATACTAAGGTTAGGAAGGAGATAGGATCGACCTGTCCTGGAGTACACTAATTGCAAAAAACCACCCTTGTGTAAGCATACATGTGCAAACACATATAGTGGAATACCAGGTAAAAGATCCTAAACAGGACTCTCAGATATTTGAAGCAAATGGAAGGAGAATATTTTGCAATGTGTCATTTCTTTTTTATTCTGTAGTCTTAAATCAAATGGATTTAGGATCCCAACAGTATCTTATGAGGAGAGAGAAAGCATCTTCACACAGCCGTAAGAAGGTAGTAAAACTCATCTGCCTCATTACGGTCTATTCACCATTCTAAGTTTGTAGAAAAATAACATTGGAGAAGACTTCTTCTATCCATGTGTCCTGGTTCCTTCTCAGATAAATTTCTTCCTAGTAGCTGGTCCAGTGTTGCATTTTGGATTTAGAATGAGAAAAATGTTGATAACACACCGATGTCTTTGTTGTTACCAGGCAATGTTTGCCGCAAGTCAAGGACTTTTCAGCTTCTCATCTTGCCCTGCCAACAAGAAGGCGAGGGGGTCCCCCAGAAGCTGGGAGGGGACACAGCCAGGACAGTTGACCCAAACTGGCCAAAGGGATATTCCAAACCATATGACATCACACTCACTGTATAATTTGAGGGAAGCTGACCAGGTATGCAACCACAGCTTGGGAACTAGATGGACATTAGCCATCAGGGAGCAAGCAATTGTGCTGTGAAGCAGTTGTTTTGTATATTATTTTATTGATATTGTACTTTTTATTCTTTTCCTTTTCTGTCCTATTAAACTGCCGTTATCTCAACCTGTGAGATTTTTCTTTCTTTTTTCCCCTCATCCAGGTCATTGATAAAGATATTTAATAGAATTGGCCCCAACACTGAGCCCTGGGGAACACCATTTGTGACCATTTCATTTCTCTGGGGTAAGAAACAGAATCAATAAGGACTGTCATCTTCTCAAAACAAAATATATTGCCATTTTTATGTGAATTAAAGACATTTTAGGACTAAAATGAAGATTGCAGGTGCCAACATTACTCTGACTGTGAAGAAATAGGCAATCCTATGAAAACAGTGTGAAAGGTGTATTGGTGTTGCCTGCTTCCTACAGAAGACCAATATAATGCCTAAAGAAAAGCTGGATGACTCATCATACAGCCTGGACTTATTTCTAAAGTAATTTCAAACAAAACCAAGAGCTTAGTCACTATAGCTTCCTGGAGAAGGTAGAGATGTGAAGATAGAGGGTAAAGAAGAAAACACACAGACATTACCAACAATACCCAACTTGTCAGGGAATTCAGCGATACCAATAGATTGTTTCTTTTTCTATAGAAATTCTTGGCTGAACTTGCTTTCTGACAAAAAAGAAATCATCTTTGACAGCTGCATTTCACTTGTAATGATAGTTTAAATTGCAAGAGAGATTTTGACAACAGTAATTTTCCTTTCTAAAAAGGAATGGGACTTTGAGAAATAAGTCCAACTGATGTTGAGTTTGTGACAAAATATGTTCAAATCCACATTCATCCATACCAGTAAATTATTACAAGCGCAGACATTGTCAAGCTTAAACCCCACACATTATTCAAGAAATCCTGGAGATTTGTGCCAGAAATGTTTGATTATTCATTTCATGTTCTTCAAACAATGTAGAACATGACATATGGTTTGTGATTATATAGCCTCCCAGCCTTTCTTGGTAAATCCCCATTGGGAATGAGGGATGCACTTCAATACATTATTTCCTTCCAAGTGGGGCATGAAAACAATAGAAAGATTATTTTAGTAGACAGAAATCAGGTGTCCAGTACAAATGCTTATGTTCACCAGTGGGCAGAAGTCTGATTGAGTAAACTATATAGTCCATAGGTTTTATATCAGAGTTGGAGATAACTCTTCTGAGTAATCAGGGAAAAGTTCTTTCAGTCTATACTGCATCACCTCAAGTATATCAAACACTAAGACAAAACAGCAACCATACCAAACCTCTGGCTTCTATTAAGTGCCTCTGAATTAGCAGTATCAAGACTACCCAGCAGTCTACAGAAGAGATTCATATAACTAAAAAACCCCATCCTTAAACCGTTACACAAATTCATGAAAATTACATATCATAATAAAACCATAGCTTCCTTTCACTCAAGAGAGAAGTAATGAGGAATCAGGCACTAAAAGAATCAGGTACTCAATATGATTTGACCCAAAGAACTGCTGAAAGAACAGGAATGGCCGTCAATTGCCTTTGTCTCCTGATGTATAACAGAGACACTGGAGTCACATGGGCTTTCTAAATAAGTTTATATTCTTCAAGGCTAAAACTTTTATTGCAGAGACACTGAATTCACTGTTATAATGCCACAAATATTGGTTGGAACTACTACCAGAGTACCAGTTTGGATACAATTATGTCTTTCACAACCATATGCTTTTAATCATCTACCCAACAGTGCATGTGGCAAGAAAGATATGAACAACAGTAGTTTCAGAAGAAAAAGATTTTAAGAAATGAGTTGGATGACACTATGAAGACAATGATTAGTGGTAAGAGAAGGAGGTTTACCAGGAGAAGGACAAATGGCTTGGGTATGTGTTTTGAGACCACTGTGGAGGTGAAAAAGAGGCAAACAGGTTTCATATGTCCTTATGAGATGCACATATGAAACATGTAAAAGACTGCAGTTCATAAAGAAACATGGAATACAGACTCTTCATTTTACTGAAAGAGAAGGGAAAATTGTATCAGATTTAAATTCTCTTCAGAAAACAAGAATGTAAGAGGGAATAGTTCTAGTGCTGGATCTAGACTAGGAAATGCCTAGTACCATCAATTCCAGAAAACAAGCTGAAAATGATAGACTGAAAAGCACAGATAACTTTCTGACAGTGCAGCAAGGATGCAGGACTAATGATTTCAACTGTTATGTGAGGATAACAGAAATTATACATACAAAGAATATGTGGGATGGATGGAGACCATGGAGGCCTTGGCTAAGATTAATATTAAGACCAAAAGTTAAGGTGGAAACCACCTGTACTGTTTTCAGTGGGCTAACAGATGAAGCAGCATGATAAACAATTCACTCATCAGTATTCAGCATTATTCAGCCTTTATTGCTAATACTTTCACAAATATGATAGAATAAAAAAGTGACAGAATCATCTTCTGATACTTGTATTTTATCTTCAGTGATCCACAAGTGCCAAGAAAGACACTGACAATATTATTTCTTTTCAGAAAGAGAACAGGATTGTAAAAAGAATTCCACATGCATATAGACTGTAACTCTTGTCCCACATAATCCAATTTTAACAGATAATTTTGGATCAGGGAGAAATAAAATCACATAAATCTGTGACTATCCAGATTTTTCAACTGAGCAAAAAAGATAAGAAAGAATTCTTTATTAATTTAATACCTCACTGAAAGCAATGCAGGAGACCCATGTGTAGTACAACAAAAGAAACCAGTCTTTTCTGCAAAGATTAGTATTTTAGTGAGAAGAGGTTCTCGTGCATAAAGAAAAGCAGCATCATAGTTCCTCATATTTTTGGAATGAAAAAAAAATGTATCTGCCTGAGAAAAATGAGATCAGCTCAGTTCTAGCTATAAACTAATGTCTCACAGAAAAGGAAGAAGAAAATTTAATTAATTTAATTTCCACAATTTCCAAACATAAAAAATATTTTTGTGCAACAATAACACTGAAGATGAGAAACACTTGGAAAAAAAAAGTCTACTTTCTATAGAGCGTGAATCCACTCAAAAAGCTAATGACTGCTTATTCAGAAATGAGAGGGAAAGGTGTTAGAGATGCTGCAAGTTCATATTTAACTGTATAGCATGCAGCAGATCTCAACCAGATTCAGACTGTAAATGTGAAGTGATTCTTCTTCATTTCCTGGCTATTTACAGAACAGCAGGAGACATCATCGCTTATTAAAACTAAACAATTTTTAACATTTCAAACCATTTTCCTTTAAAACCTGAGGTCTGGAACTACCTGGAAAATATTAATGAAACTATTTTAATATAATTTCTACCAAAGAATATTTGGGCAGGTTCCATGCTGAAAAACGTTCCCAGTAAATGGGAACTTTTCAAGGTATGCTTCCAGAAAGGAGCCATTCCCAACCTCTCTGAGCCATATCTTTGTCTTGGCTTTACCCCAGCTGGCAGGTAAGCACCTCACAGCTACTCACTGACTCCCTCCCAGTTGGATGGGGGAGAGAGTCAGAAAAGTGAAAGTGAGAAAAATCGTGAGTCAAGATAAAGTAAGGCAAAAGCTACGTGCACAAACAAAGCAAGACAAATAATTCATTCCTCACTTCCCATTCAGCCATCTCCAGGACAGCAGGGCTCCATCACACATAATTGTTACTTGGGGATACAAATGTCATCACTGTGATTGCCTCTGCTACCCCTGTCCTTCCTCTTCCCCAGCCATAAAATCGGCATGACATCATAGGGTATGGAACATACCGATTCATATCCAAACCAAATCTCCCCTCTTTCAGTTCAAATCCATTCCCCCTTGTTACTCCCTGCCCTTAAAAAACAGTCCCTCCCCAGCTTTCCTGTAGCCCCTTCAGGTACTGGAAGCTGCTCTGAGATCTTCCCAGAGCCTTCTCTTCTCCAGCCTAAACAAGCCCAACTCTCTCAGCCTGTCTTCATAGCAGAGGTGCTCCAGCCCTTCAGATCATCTCTGTGGTTTCCTCTGGACTCATTCCAGCAGCTCAATAGATTTCTTGTAGTAGGGACCCCTTAGCAGGGCACACAGTAGAGAGAGAATCATCTCAGTTGACTTGCTGGTCACATTGTTTTAGATGCAGCCGAGGATATGGTTGGTGATGTTATCAGAACCACAAGATCTCAGTTCAGGACTTCTATATCTTGATATACACTGCTAGAACTAAAAATATCTCTGAAAAGACTCAGCATGCCACACAGTCTATGTTGACTGCATGCAGGGATAACCACTGGAAGGAGAAATGTTTAACAGCATTGTCTTATCTTCAATTCTATTTTACACGTCAAGGAAGATTTACACAATGATGCTTCTAAGGAATACAGAATTTTGAAAATAATATTGCAAACTTATGTCAAATTGGTGACACATTATAAGTCCAAATGCACTCGTCCTGACAACAGACTTCTGAAAATTCAAGGAGATCTCAAACTATGGTTATTCAAGTTTTCCAAAAGAGGCTACAAATAAAGGAGAGGGACCACTTGTTGATTCAGTACTTCACTGGAAGACACAGAGACATTTAGGTAAAGGGCAACTTCAGCAAACAATTCTGGAATAAAATAACAGTTGCTTTTGAAAAACAGAGAAGGACTTAGATCTGTAGAGAAGTGTATATATGGGTCATGTGCTCTTATTGTGGGAAAAAAAAAAAATTTAGCAAAAAGAATAAAAGATATCAGCAACACATGCTCTAGCATATGGAAAACAGTGATATGAGCATAATTGGAAAGAAACACTCAGCAGCATGTCAAGACATTCAGTTTTATTGCTTCACTGTAAAGATCTCCATCATGCAAGCCTAAAAGCTTTGACTGACATTATTTTCACAGATGCTTTTGAACAAAATTCCACCTCCCCCCCCAAAAAAAAAATAAAATATTTCCTTCTAACATGTTTATTGGAACTGCAGTTATATGTGCCATGAAATTATTGATTGCATAAAAGTCTCCTTAGACTGCCTCAGAAAGGAATGCTCCTTTCTAGACAGGTTGTTTTAATTGTTGTGGAGAAGTTCTGAATTATATAGGCAAAAGAAAGGGTATTAGCTGTGAGGAAACATGGATGAGATTTCTCCCTTTGAAGGTATTGTATTATAGCATACAAGAAGCTGAGCCTGTGCAGTGAGCTAGTCAACGTGTCTTATCCTGGTGGCTAGTGGAGCTAAAAAGGCATCTTTTAAGGTGAGACAGAACTAATATTTCTTAGGCACCTTAAATCTTTATATTGTTGATGAAGCAAGTTGAAGTAAGAGTGCTTATAGAGAGGCACAAATATTTTCCAGTGAGCAAAATATGCAAGTGATCAACACTTGCCCGAAACAATCATATTTAACTTTCTGAAGATGCTGAAACCTCTGAAATATATAACAGCTAAGTCTAACAGGATATGAGGAAATAAAGGCAAAAAAAACCCTCAACGAAACAACAAATACATCTGAGTGGTATGGGTTTAGAGGTATGTATGTAATAGGAATCTTGCTGAATTTTTCTTCCATCTCTCCAAGTCTGTTGCACTGGACTTTTAAAAATTAATAATAACCTTTGATGTCTGTAGAATATGTACAGGGAAAACTACATGGTCTCTTCATGAGAGAAAAATTAACCTTTTAAAGACAAGTATGTTTTTGAGAATTTAATTCCAATGCATGATGACTTTGCGATAATTGGATAATAGAATCATCATTATTCTAAGGACAAAAATTTGACTATATTGGTTGCATTATGCACTGAAAAGCATTATTCAGCACAGTAAAAGCTCAAATTTTGGCCAAAAAATCAGAAAGCACTTGCAGTATTATTAATAAACAATTGTAAACCTTGAAAAGTGACAAACAAGTAAGTAGGATAGATCAAATTTTTATTACCTCATAAGATTAAGCTAGTATTTGATTTAATGACACGTCAATCAACAGAGATGAAAAATGGTCACAGACATTCTAGTCATTCTGAGCAAGATACCAATCAGGAAAACCATTTAGAGATCCAGATGAAGGAAATGGCAGAATCTAGTTTATTGCTTTTTTAAAGCATAACTTTCAGGATTTTGGACAAAGTTGCACATTTAGAAATATTAAGAACTCTCCTGGCATCAGCTGGGATGGACAGAGTTTATTTTCTTTCTGGTAGCTGGTAAAGTGCTGTATTTCAGATTTAGTATGAGAATAATGTTGATAACACGCTGATGGTTTAGTTGTTGCTAGGTAGTTGTATCTACACTAAGTCAAGGACTTTTCAGATTCTCATGGCCTGCCAGGTGCACAAAAAGGTGGGAGAGCAGAGCCAGGACAGCTGACCCAGGCTGGCCAGAGGGATATTCCATACCATGCTCTGGATATAACTGAAATGTCAAACCAAATTGAAAAAAAATTATTAAAGTTTTTGGGTTTCATGGGTTTTTTATAAAAATACACTTCTTTGGATGGCAGGATTTACAAATTTATTATGAAGCTACAAGCTTGACTATCAAATGAGAGTTGAAAACATGTTTGGTTCTGTTTTCAGAAAAACTGAGATATTCATTTTGACACCTGCTTCTTATCTGCAGAGATATTGCCTATGTCAAGAAAAACATACATAGCATAATTACAAAGTGCAAAACAATGGTCTTTGAGAAATGGCTGATAGATCTTACTGAGGTATTGACAGACTGCATCTTCTATCTATCTCCACTGACAGCCATTTCACAAGGATGATGTAAGTTCCCAATTAGTCAAATCCTTCAAAAATCAAGCAGAGCTACCTGTTGATTTCATCAGTCACAGGATTCGATGGAGAATGAAGAGGTAGGTCCATACCTGAAGCAACAGGAGAGATGGCCATAAATTTTCCCCATGGCTATTCTTAAAAGAAAACCAAAGAGGAAATCATGGTCTTAGTAATGCTGTGCTGCTGCAGGATGTCCAAAACAACCCTGCACACCCCCTGCTCAAAGCACAGAGTTATGAAAATCCTAATCATACATGGGGATGTGGCCAATGCTGAGTACGTGGTATACACCAACAAAGGAAAATTTGAGATACATTCTTTGCTTTGTAATGGCTAGCAACTGACCTGAAAAACATAACCAAAAAACTCATTGTCTTAGATTTTTCCCTGGTTTTAAGGTTTCCTTTGGGGTATTAAGAAGGCTATGAGAAATGAGCATCAATGTGCAGAAATCAAGCCAGTATCTTGGAACTCATCCAAGAGCAAACAGCTCCACCTGTTCAGGAATGACAGACATAGGACAGGCTGAAGGTAAAAGTATTTTTATGACATTCTGCACAGAAACAAATCAAAGAGACAACTTGGACGGACTTCCCAAGACATAAGGGAAAGGAAGCATTGCTCTGAACATATTGAAAACATAAAAAAGCACTAACCTGCATGTAAGGCATTTAACTTTATAGCATGAGTATAAAGTTCTGGAACAGTGCAGATCACTGACTAGCCATATTACTATAACACCATGTGCATCATTTTCTCCCTCCCTTAAAAAAAAAGAAAAAGAAAAAGGTTTCTTTAGAGAATTGCACTCCACTGACAACAATAGACCAGGTGTTACAAAAGGTGACAACATCAGAAAAGGCTTTTTGAAGAATCTGGCTTTGAGAAGTGAGGGTAAGTGTTTGGTAAAGATACGTAAAAATATAGACTCCTGATAATCACCATTCCAAAGACAGATAACATGAATTTGTGGCTTCCAGGTTGTGTATATGAAATCAAGAATGAAAGTGTTTCCAGATGTTTTAAATTTCGTGAAAATTTGTACAAGGTCAGAAAAATATTTTTTTTTCTCTGTTCGCAAGCACTTGTTATAAAAAACCCTGTGAAAGGGAAAAGAATTCTAAAACAGAAGACAGATGTATGAAACAGTTTCATTACTTGTAACATATCTTAGCTTTAGCTGAGAAAAAATATAGGTTCAGACATTTTGATAATCAAAGATACCTGAAATGTAATAAGGCTTAAAGTAACAATGATGCATGAGAAAAGTAATTTTTGCTTTGGTATGAACCTGTTCAGCTGTTCTGTCGTGATGGAGACCAAGGGGCAGAATTTTGTGATGAAAAATTCATCATCTAAATTTAAGCAGAAATCAGTCTTCTGAATGTTCTCAGGAAAGGAAGATTAGGATGCACACAATGGGAGAGTAAATACACATAGCCTGTCTTTGCCTTTGGCCTTAGTGGATACATACAGTTTTGTCTGGAACAAAAGAAATACTTATTTCAATATTTTAAAATTAAAATATTCCTGGGATGAACTTCCTACCAGGGATGGAATGAGTTAATAATAAATAAGAATACTGTAATAGCATACCTATCCAGAAAAATGCTGGTACTTACTTCATCTTGTACCAGTGCTTTATTTGTGCAGCCTTTCTCCAGGAAAGCCAATGACAATTCCTCCACTTTACATAACACTCCAGAATAAAACTGTTACCAGAACATTCCTTCACAGAGCAGGAACAATGCTGAAAATTCAGAAGGGCTTTGCAGCCCTTCAGCACTACATGAAACGTCAGCATAAGCCCACTAGTAAAATTTTGTACAAACCTTATTGTACAAATAGCTGATATACAATGGAAATTGTAATACTATTGTTATAAAAAAGTTATATGCTGAAACAGCCAAAGAAATGGAAATGCTTGGCTATGTAACTCATTCTTGGTCGAACTGGTCAGGGATCAGGTGTCTGCTGGGACTTCTGTAACTTTTTTTAGAGCTTTGATCTAAAATACATGATCGTATTTCCTCAGAGCATACGAAGTGCAAAGAGCAATGGCAATTTTTACAGCACTTCTGAAAAACGCCAAAGACACACATACACACACTCTTTTACTGGTGTATCACCCAATTTTTTTGTATGGTGCACAAGATTTCTCTAGCAGAACTTAGGGAGAAGATGACCTACATGGATTTTTTTAAACAAGTTCTCTTTAAGCAGACTTTCAAACAGAAAAGTGCAGAAATAAATCAATAAAGAATCATGTGTATCACCAGCCCATATAGCAAACATTAGAGAAGCTCCAAACAGGATTCCATGGGTTCAATGTGCACTGCTTTGACAACAGAGACAGGATTTTCCATGTCAGTCGGAAATGTCACATATCACATCAAATTTGAAATGAGACATTGGGAACTATTTCCTTCTTTATTCTCTAGGAAATATAAAAATCCCTCGACCAGACTGCTGGTCCCTTTATAAATCCAGCGGTCCAGAAGGGAACTTGGCAAAGCCAGCTATCTCTGACAGAAATTGCTTATTTCCTTAATAAAATACACTTTAAAAATATTTCTCTAGTGGCATTTTTTCTTCAGGCAAAGCAGAAAATTCTGCATTATACTAAGTTGTATATTTCAAAAGTAAACAAAAAGCAGTGAAAAAAAAAAAAGAGAGAAAGTATGCCTGTGAGCTTTTATTCACTTCAAAAACCTTGACCCTCTAAATGCATGTTCTAACCCTGTGGGTCATGGGTTCAGTTTTCCTGCAATGACAAAGACGGTAGTCATTATGTTTGCAAAGGATTAGTCATTACATTTGTTGGTTTTGCTTAATACATAACAATTAGAACCTCATGCTCAACAGTTTTTCTCTGTTTAACCACTTTTCATAGTATCCATTGAAAATAATATGTACTGTCGGAACAGAAAAGCAATATACAGAAGAATAGTTCTGGTTGATATTATTAAGCCTTCTCAGTGCAAGTGGGAAACCAAAGAAAGCTCAGTTTTCTTGCCCCAATATTTCCTGCTTTGTGATTTATTTTTTTGTTGTTGTTTTGTACAGTTGCCAGGATACAGGCATTTATATTCCCATCGTGAGCAGTTTCAATTAACAGAAACAAGAGGGGAATTAAGCCATTGGTAATGCAAATAGATACTAAGAGGCTGTGATAAAACACACTTAGAAATTTCAAAATTAAAAGTAAAAACCTTTTCACATCTGGGTCAAATCCAGGTCCATTCAATGGTGACTGAAAGTTATTAATGTCTCACAGCTGCTCCGTGGCCAGTGGGAAATGAACTGACTCTTATGGACATGGATCCCATCCACAAAAATGTCATTCTTTGGTCTACAAATGTTCTGAACATTCACTTAGTGCTAGCCCAGGTCATCAAATATTGCAAATAGTATCTGATCCTCCTTGAAACTTTAGCAGCTGGGGAAAAGCATTTTAAAATGTCGACAAATTGACTGTCGAGGCAGTGTTGTGTAAAGAAATCTCAGCACAGCAGAGCTTTGGTTCAGGGGTTGTATTGTCTTCACAAGAAGGCACCTTGCAGTGCACTCCAAACCAGTCTGCAACAACGCAGGCAGGCGAGCAGTCTTTTCTCAACTGATAGCTTTGCTGAGATTTTGAGAGCAGAGGCTTGAATTTAAAAGATTCGCATTTTTTTTTAATAGAAGGGTTTTTAGAAGGTCCAAATTTAGTTTCTTTCACCCCAGATACAAATTGCTGACAGAAATAATTCTTTTTTTTCTCAGGAAAAATTTCAGATAAGCTATTAAGCCCCCTTTGCCCACAGCAGATGTATTTAAATCACATTGCGCTCAAAGCCTTCTTGTTGTAGAAAGTGCTAAATGGCTGTCAACAGTCAAGGGGAGTCTGAGAATGAGTCACTGTGCTGCCTGGTCAGTGTCATTTACCACCAAGGCAATAGTAGAAACAACTGCAAAATGCAGCTGGTGGCGTCCTGAGTCTCTCTCATGAAAACAACACTGTGGCAGGGGGATTGGAGCTCTATGATCCTTGAGGTCCCTTCCAACCCAGACCAGTCTATGATTCTGTGATTCTATGATTCTATGATTAGACTCGGCTTTTCCTGTCTCTGGTTTGTAGGTAGTGACTTGCCTGTAAAAGCCAGCAATCCTGACTTTTCCAAATGATACAGTGATCATGGGCGATAGCTTTAATAATTCACACAGTGAGGAAAGAGCGAGACAGAGATAATTCAGCATCATAGAATCATAGAATCATAGAATGGTCTGGGTTGGAAGGGACCCCATGGATCATAGAGCTCCAACCCCCCTGCCACAGGCAGGGCCACCAACCTCCAGGTCTGGATCTACACAAGGTTGCCCAGGGCCCCATCCAACCTGGCCATCATCCCTTCCAAACAGGAATGTTGAAATTTAAACTAAAATTCCTACAAACGAGAACTTTGGAAGATTGCAGTCACGGGGAATGTTGAGTAAAATTAACTTCTAATTCTTGTCCCCAAAAAACGTTTTGTTTAATAAGACAATTTTTTTTTCTAATGTATTATTTTAATTTATTTGATTTAGGTTTTTTATGTATTGGGTGTGATACTATTAAATATTAGTCAAGTTTCAAATATTCAAAGGAAAGTAAAAAATAATTTATTAATAAAGTTCCCCTATAAAAAAATTTCTCTGAATCATCACATTCTTTTCAGATACTTTCTGCTATCATGACACCGATTTTCCCCATGAAAAATGTGGTTTAAAGTATTTGTTTTCTATTAACTAGCACTAGAAGCAGAACAGATAAATCCTTGAATAAAGGAGCAAACTTAAAATCAAAACTGTCACACTAAATAAACACTCCAGTGGTCATTAATTGAAAACTAACCTGCCTGATACAGATTCTGTCTCTGATCACATATGCCTGCTGTGTACATGCAGCATTTAAAGATATGGGTGCTATCCAGCTTTTACATCAAATAGGTCTTTGTAGAACAGCAATCAAGAAAATCACAATAATATAAATTGTGTCACTGTGCCAATTAAAGAACCGATAAAGGAAACAGATGAAAGAGGTAAGAGGAACTCATGTCAGAACCACAGGAGGGATGTACTAGATGAGATGATAATGCCCTGTGATGACTCTTGACTGCAGCATGAACACCACATGCAGATTCAATACATCACTACTGCAGGTTTTATGGATACAACAGAGAAATGCGCTATTGACGCTTAAAAGCAAGACTACACTATTACAGCCACAAGAGATTCAGAAAATGTACTATTACAACCCACAACAGAGCCACAAATCTCACTATTACCGCCCACAGTCAATCCTCAAAAGTCACTATCACCACAAGTGATTCTTGGAACACACTATCACAACTCACAAGCGCACTAAACACTACACATGTGTTGGTCAACCACCTGCGCTACAAACTTAAAACACATCAAATATTCATTCACTTACCCCTCTCCAGGGAAGGGGTCTCAATATGTTCCCTTAGACAGCATCCTGGTCAAGGGGGAAGGGTCTCCTCACCTGCCAGCTGCAGATTTGGAGAAGTGACTCACGATTCTCAGCCTGAGGGGTTTTATTCCTTGATCTAAATGTTTGTTTAGCCTGGGAAGAGAAGGCTCCAGGGAGATCTTAGAGCAGCTTCCAGTACCTGAAGGGGCTACAGGAAAGCTGTAGAGGGATTGTTTGTAAGGGCAGGGGTAATAGGATGAGGGGCAGTGGTTTTATACTAGAGCAGGACAGGTTTAGATTAGACATTAGGAAGAAGTTCTTCACTGTGAAGGTTGTAGATCCCTGGCATGGGTTGCCCAGAGAGGTGGTGGAGCCCTGTCCCTGGGGGCATTCAATGTAAGGCTTGATGAAGCTCTGAGCAAGCTGATCTAGTGAAGATGTCCCTGCTTACTGCAGGGGGTTGGACTAGATGACCTTATAAGGTCCCTTCGAACCTAATGCATTCTGTTATTCTCTGATGCCATGATAGCAGGCAGGACTGTGCCTGAGAGGATAACACCAGCTGGAGTATTTGTCATTGGCAGTGTTCCCCCTTATCTTAATTTATTTGTGGGTGAGGTTCATTTCTGTATGCTCTGTCTTTTGCATATCTTTGCATTGCCTGGATCCAGCTGAAACAAAACAGAAACACTCCAGCTTGCCTTTATCTTACTTTTAGGCAGTTGGATAATGGTTTGATTTGGACTCAGGGCATATTATTTGTTGAGGGAATTACAGTCTCAACCCAGGTTTTGGTACTTTGAATTATTCAGCACTGCCCTGTTTAGTCTTGGGTTTACAGGACAACTTAAACCAGAGTTGCCCTATGCATCTACAGGACAGCTATGGATGTTATCCTATAGAAGTTGTATACTATCTATACAACTCCCAATGGGTTGTCTATGTGGAGATGGGGCCTCAAAGCAATCCAAGGCTGAGTTGCTTTTATGACCCCTCGTGAATTGCCTGGTGCACCAGACATTACCGAAACATTTACAAACTCTGAGCTGGACCATCCACACATACTCATAATTTAGACACTATTTTAGGGATATTTTTGTAAATTTGTATTTACTGCCCACTCTGCATATTAAAAGGTTGTTTTTTCAAGGACACATACTTGAAAATTCCTATTAACTATTGCAGGACTGCAACCGTTCACCATGGAGCAAAAAATTAGTTACCTCTATGTTGTGGTTTGACCTGTCAGGCAGCTAAAACAAGCACACATACATTTGCTCACTCTCGCCCTACAGTGGGATGGGGGGAGAATTGGAAAGAAAAAGGTAAACATCATTGATTGAGATAGAGAGTTTAAAAGGACAGAAAAGGAAGATAATAGTAAAAATAACGAAATAAGAAATAATAATAACAGAAATAATAATAACAACAGAAATAATAATAGCAATAGTAATAATAATAATAATAATAACTGTGATGCACAGCACAATTGCTCACCACCCAAATTTCCTGAGCTACACTGCCTCCCAGCCAGTTATATACTGAACATGATTTCATATAGCATGGAACATCTCTTGGGTCAGTCTGGGTCAGCTGTCCTGGTTGTGCTCCCTCCCTGCTTCTTGGTCACTCCCCACCTTTCTGTCGGCAGACCGGCATAAGAAGCTGAAAAGCCCTGGACTGTCAACAACTAAAATATTAGTGTTTTATCAACATTATTCTCATGCTAAATCCAAAACACATCACTATGCCAGCTGCTAGGAAGAACCTGACAAAACCAGGGCACTATCCTACTACTAAGATGCTTAATTGAGGGACCAGAGTAGAAAACCCAAGGAATGCCAATAGAAGTGGCCAAACTAATCTTCAGCTGCTATGGTTTCGTTTTCCTTAAGAATTCAGAAGAATTCTAAATGTAGATTTTCAAACAAGGCTTTTATCTGCATTGTATGTTTCTCTTGTAGAGTTAATTTTCTTACTAGCAGCTTTTTATTATAGTTTATATTCCTTAACTGTGATATCTAAGTGATAAGCTGTAAACTCATACTTTAAATATTTACCACACAGGTTTGGTAAGTTCTACACTTTTTTCTATTAAAACCACTGCTGAGTTTCAAATATATGCCAAGATCAGTCAAAAAGAGAGCAATAGGACTATTTCTGTTCTATCTTCTAAATAAAAAAAGAAATTTAAATTGCTATTTTACTACCCTTAATAAGATTATTTTATTAGCATTTTGAAAGTGATTACCTGGATGCGAGAGGATTTAAGTTATGGACTGAAATTAAATCTCTCACTTGGCTATTTTTCTCCAAATGTGTTATCTGACGTCATGAAAATTCATCTCCTATAAACCTTCCCTTGCTAGTGGCATAATTTATAATTCTTGATTTACAAGGAAGACTGTGATTGCCTACAACTAAACAAACCAGGCGTTGTTGCAAACTTCTAATCAAAGATCATATAATTATAAATCTCATCCCTTTATATAATTCTGATTAGGATGCCTTTAGCAATACAACACAAGCAGTAGCTTGGCCATACAGAGCTGTGACTGCACAGTTACTGCAGATCCCTTTCAGGACATAGAATCACAGAATTATAGAATGGTCTAGGATCATAGAGTTCCAAGACCCCTGCCACAGGCAGGGCCACCAACCTCTAGGCCTGGATCTTAAAGCGATTCATATGATTTTAGTAAATAATTAGACAGCTTTACCTTATAAAATGGGTTGATTTCCTAACAATATTGGCAGAACATTTTTCTCAACTATCTTCAGTTTTCAGGTAAATTTGAGTCCATTTAATGTTCATGGAGTTGTTAAACTTTCTTGGGTTCCTCAGTAAACATTACAAATATTAAGTGGTGATTAGAAAACACTGGATAAAACATAACTGTGAAAATGAATATGCATGTGTGGAATCTAAAAGAAAACATGCAATTTCACTACCCTCCTTCAATTTAGCTTTACTAAGACCTTCAGTCTATCAAAACAAATTTGAATCTCTTGTATTTTAAGACCTGTAAAATCTGGCAGAAAACTTTTCAACATATTGCATGTCACCCTAGAGAGTGCAGTATACAGGAGGTGGAATATACTAGGCACGTTAAAAAACAGCATTTGTAAAAAGCTCAGTATTAAAATATTTATGGCCTTCCCTCATTTAGAATACAAAAAGCATTTCAAAGCAGCTTCCTTAGTGCTCTGCTTAGAAGAAAAGAATATTTTAAAAATTAAAAATTAAGGTGAAGTGTAAATTGTTGTTCATCCTACAGAGTGTGTGAAAAGCCTTAAATAGTTTATTTTTAAGGAACTTCACTGGAGATCTGAAAAGCCCCATGGAGGTTTTTTCTGGGGGTATGCACTGCTCTTCAAAGGAGAAATGAGCATGTTACCAGCATATAAGCAGCACTCTTCCCGAGGTTTCTGATTTAGATATTAGTGAGAAAAAAGTAACAGCTTTTGGTAAAAGAAAGAATGATTTGCTCAATTTAACCAAGCCACAATAAACTAGCCAGTGTCTATACAGAACCAGTGAAGAATTAGTTTGTTTTATGCACTGGGGGGAAGACATGAAATATTCCCCCCTTCAGCAAAATGGAATGTATTACTGTTTCACATAGATCTTTCTGAACAATAAGAAAGTTTCTCATCAAGCTATGTCTTCATTACAGAATTCTTAGACAAAATTAATTAGCTTGAGAGACCCAGCCTCCGACAGTCTGAAGGGAGAACTTGTGACTCAAACAAGAGTAAAGCAGAATGCAGTAAAAACATGTGCATTTGACACGATCACATTTTTTTCTCCCAAAAGAAGAAAAAAGTACCTTCTGTGTCTTGGTTTCAGCTGGGATAGAGTGAATTTTCTTCCAATCAGCTGGCATAGTGCTGTATTTTAGATTTAGCACGAGAATAATGCTGATAACATACTAATGTTTTAGTTGTTCTGAGGAGTCCATGACTTCAGCTTCTCATCCTGCCCTGCCAACGAAAAGGCAGGGGGTGCCCAAGAAGCTGGAAGGGAGAACAGCCAGGACAGCTGATCCAGACTAGCCAAAGGGATATTCCATACCATATGACATCACACTCAGTACATAACATAGGATTTGACTGGGAGCCAGCATGGCTCTGGAACTAGTCGATCATCAGCTTTGAGTGGTGAGCAATTTTGCTGTGCATTATTCTTATTATAATCATCTTCTTTTCTGTCTCATTAAACTGTCCTTATCTTAACCCACAAGTTTTGCCTTTGTTTTCCTTTTCGATTCTCTCCTCCATCCCATTGAAGCAGGGGGTGAGGGAGGTCAGTCAATGAACATGTGTGAGGTTTTATCTGCCTGCTGGGTTGAACCATGACATCCAGTTTTAAAAATATAGGAATGGAAAAACTGAAATATTCTAAGAAAATTTCAGGATGTTCAATCTCTATGGAGTCCTGAAAAGGTCAGATATTTATCTGGTTTTTTTAACGATTCATTAATTCTACACAGGAAGTGCAACCTGCAGAGTATTTAATCTATTTGTATGTACTCTACAGAGAAAGGTGGAAGGAGACACAAACTTTGTGAAAAGGCATCTAGTATTGACTAAGGAACCCAAGTCTACTATATATGAGAAGAACATTCTGTACAGTCTCTGCAGTTCAATACGAATTGTCTACTGCTATCAGTATTTTTCCCAGTAATTTCTATTAGTGTTAACACTAGCCAGCCAAAACTCATAAGCAGTTTACTTAAAAATGTTGTTAGAGTGCCCTTTATGAACCTGTAGGAAGTGACCTATGAAGTGAGATGCAAACTGACTCCTCCAGAGTTTTAGGGGAATCTTTCTTGACTCTTTCCTCAGACTCCTAACTGCAATGGAGATCTTTAAAGTTGTCCATGTCTTGTTCTTCAGAAAAGATTCAGATCATGTTTCTGTCCACAGTATTAATGAAAGAGCAATTTTGAGAAGTTACTTTTTCCAGCCTTCATGCCATAGCTTTTAGACACCTATATTCAGAGCCTTCACGTAGTCTTACTTGCCATCCTCATAAAGCAAACTGTTTTATTATATAAATACCCATTCTGAAACACATATCCTAGTTGTGTGTATTTCCACACACAGTTATTAGTAAAAGTCCTGTATTTCCTGCTGTAATCTGGGCTCAAATTTTAGAAGTCCTAAAATGTGTCTAAACATCTTGAGGTGCCATTTCTAAAGAAACCATACTAGGTCTGGTTAGGATGGAGTTAACTTTCTTCATAATAGTCCATATGGTGCTGCATTAGATTTTGTGGCCAAACCAGTGCTGATAATTCACCATTGTTTTAGCTATTGCTGGAGTCATCCTCCTCTGTTTCTCGCTCTGCCCCAACCAATAAATAGCCATGGTGGGGCGAGGGGCAAAGCTGGGAGGGGACACAGGCAGCACAGTTGACCCCAACTGACCAAAAGGATGTTGCATGCTGCACATGTTTTGGTGTCATCAACCCCCTTTTTCTTCCTTCACTTATTAAACTGTATCTGTCTTGACCCATGGATTTTACTCAGTTTTGCCCTTCTGATTCCACCACAGAAATAAAATAAACCCAGTCCTTCCAACATGGTGACTATATATATCATGTCTGATTAAAATAATCTGGTTGGGTTTTTTTTTGTTCGTTTAAACAACTGCTTTGGAAACAATAAAAACGTAGGTGGGGGCTAAAATGGCAATTTTTTTCATCAATTAAAAAAAATCATGATCATGGGGTTTCTACAGGCAGATCCTCTAACTGTAAATATGAATTGTAAATAAGAATTTAAATATGAATGCTGAAAATGATACCAGTAGCACCAAAAGAAATGCAACATATATTAATAATAGAATAGGTAATTCCATGGTGGATGAGGAAAAATGTGCAGCAAGTCTTTTTCACAAAAAGGTGTAGATAGTAGTTTGTCTGCTGCTCTCTTATATAAAGTGCTTCACTCTGTCAGGAGTATATTTAATATTAAGCCTGAACTCACAACGAATAAAGTAGTTTAATGGATTGAGCAGCATGTATTATAGTAACGTTCTGTCTCTTGAATATCCTCACAGCCTGTACCTGATCTATCTGCATAATTTTAATTTATTTTTTTAAATTATTATCTCGCCAACACTGAATTGATTATAAAAGTGGTTGATGGCTTTATTGAGGGTTTTGAGGGGGGTGGTGGTGGTGGTTTTAGTATCTGTTTATTCAACTTTAACTGTTATAAAAGAATATTTAATTGGATACAAACCAAAAATTACCATCTGCTACTAGTGAAAGTGAGTATATATAATAAGCAAGAGTAGGGCCACTCTTTCCTGATAATAATTATGTTTCAGAAATATCACTGCCTTTACATTCAATCAGAAACAGTGATGTATTCTCTCTCTTGCTCTGTATATAATTCCTGTTCAATAAATTCTGCACAGCTATGTGATTATTAATTCTTCTTCAACTTCTTTTTGGTCTTTTTTAGTCTTTGCTGACATTCAGTCTTAAAAACACTCAAGCTTTCACACTGTATTTGCGGCTAATATGAACATGCAAATACATCATCGGTGCCTTCATTTAAGTATGAATATAAAGCACAGACTTAATATCGGCAAAGAATAATAATTGAAATGTATTGAGTAAGAAGAGATTTACTGATCTACCTTTCCAAAGAGGTATGCAACTTTTACCTTGCTTGAATAACTGTTAGGACTGAAAAATACACATGAAAAGCATGTATAAAGGCAGTGTGCATTTTTGTTTCAATATGCAAAATCTGTAGCACATTTAGAGGCAAATCCAATGAATTACATGTCAGACAGGAATCTTCTTCCCTAATGTCAGAGATCTACAGTGCAGAGGATACATCTGACCAGCCACTGAGGGTTGCTTTTACTGACATGGGCAGAGAGACAGGGATCAGCAAAGTTGCCTATTTGAAACTGAGATGAAATTTGGCTTAATGCTGTGCTTGTCTCTACAGCACACTTAGACATGTAGCTTGCATATGGATGACTAACACAATGATTGTAGCCTTCTATATTACTATCCCACATTTTTCCTCTGGAAGAGAAATCGGGTATTTTTCAAGAAACCTGAGTGACAAAAACTAATTGTGTGATAAACCAAACTCTCCATCCATACATGGGGTTGACACAGCTACTGTCATGTGAATATTTGACAGCCTCATAATACATTTGGGTTTTTTACAGAAACTAAAGACAAGACTGCTGTGTCATCATTAAAATAATTCTGGTGAGTTATCAAATCTGCCATTTATTTTGTCTGGATCTCTAAGCAGTTTTGCTGACTGTTACCCTGTTCAGAATAGCAGAGCAGCCTGTAGTGCATACAGCTGCTTGGAGTGAGTTTTTGTCTAGTGTTTCCTGTGTGGAGAGACTACTCAGACATTTTCAATATTAACAAGAATACTCAAATCTTTACAACAGGCAAGAAAATGTTTCTGTGTGCATTTTCGTAACAAGCATAAAAAGAAAGAGTGTGGAGAGAGGAAATCCCGCAAGTTTCCTGTTAAAGCTCTTATATGTGTTAACATGCTTTTAAAAATGATTGCATGAGGTTTACTTTTCTATCAGGAAGTTGCCAGAATAAAATATTTTGTTGGGATCATACTTTATATGACATTGTAATCTACTTACACAAATATGATGCTTGATTTAAAAGCAAATGTTTTTCATTTAACATGAAGACAGAAACTTGGAAAAAAAACCCCACAAATAAATCCCATATACTTATTACTTATTTTCCCTCAATATGAAAGAAAATTAAAAAACAAAGCCAAGGAAAAAAAGTAAAATTAAAGCCCTTTCATATCCTCTGGCCACATTGTTGCATTTTTTTACTGCGAGGAAAATAGTGCTCCTTTATATTAGCTGGCACTGCAAGATTTTAAGTGACCCAGCAGTCAACATTTCCCACTGTGGCACAAACAATTTTGTAATTGTCCTGTGAATTAGGGAAGTGAACTCTCAGAGGATTCTCGCATCGGGTATTTTCTTGGCCAATGATGTGGAAATAATAGATTTAATGAGAACAGTGTAACGATGTGGAATACAATTTCATTCTTGAGTAAATTTCACATCTTTTCCAACCAGAAAGTGGATTAACGTAAAGCGTCAAGCAGGGAACTAACCTGGAGATCCTGCTGCTAAACACAAATAACAGAATGGCCAGATTTGCATTACAGCAGACTTTGATACAACGCAGGAGAAATAAACAGGAAAGCGTGCAGCGGTTCGAAGCAGAAATGGCAGCATTTTTAACACACTGTGGGATTCATTCATGTGACTCCCCCTCTACTGATGATGGAAATTGCTTGATAGGATCTGAGCCCCCCACTGAAAACCTGTACCTCAACATGTGCGCTAATAAATTAGGAATTATGCTTTTATAAATCCTCTACCCCAGCAGCAGCTCTGCTTCAATTGCACAGCAGTGTCTGAGTGACCGGAGTGGGCTGAGAGGTGAAAGATTAAGCATCAGTGAGTGCCCTCTGCTGTTACCTCGGTCACAGTGGGACAGTCCTTCCACTCCTGATGTATATGCGCTTTAGTCATTGCAGACAAGTGCCAAAGGTTCAGCAGTAAGTCTCCATAAGAAAATCCAGGAATGGGGCATTCCATGTTAGGCACAGCTTTGCTTTGTGTTTGCTCTTCCCTGGAGATGATCCTATCTCCTTGAAAGCTGTAAAGGGTGGAGCAGATGCCCCCACTGCAGCAGATCCCAGAGTTCTTCCCTTTTCCCCCTCGACCTGCCAAGTCCTCTGCCTTCCCCACAACTCCTCTGGCAATATCCATACCAGGAATTAGGAGGAAAGCCAGTTTCCCAAGAAGGTTATGCAATTCATCTTAACCCTTGTCAGGCCACATGAACAGGAGGAAGAGGGAAAGGAAAGGAAAGGCTAAGGCTGGTTGTACTGCATTGTCCCTTGGCTGCACACCCTGGACGGGGAAGGGACCCTCTGTGTCAGGCATTTGTACAGAGAAACACTAGTTTCTCAATTGTAGGCTTTTTCTCTGTGCAACTTTGTGATCGTAACAGCACATGCCTATCCAGGAAGGTGAACAGAAAAGGGACTAGAAACATAAGGAGGAAGTTTGTCAACTTCTTAATCCTCCAATGTGGGCCCATTTCATACACAATAGCCAGTCCTCTACCTTCCCCCCCCCAGACTTTGGGATGAGGATGGAGATATGTACCTACACATTTATGTAAATTAGCACTTGTTGAGTCAACATTTTGAGTGTGTTGATTTGAATAAGGTACAAGGCCTGAAGATATAACTGTAATTTCATCCTCTGTCCATGTGAGCACAAATATACTGATTGTACAAATAATGCGCTGCTTTGTCCATCCTACTATTCCTGAGAGCAATGAATTGGCTTGGGAAATATACAATAAGCCACACTAGTTTCCAAGATTTCAGCAGAAATATTGACTACCACTCAAAATTGTCATGTGTTAGCTTTGTCTTGATTGTTGTGCTCAATAGGAAAGCATCCATGCCAGTCTGACTATATTTCTTTGTTAGAGTACTAATAAAAGGGCTCAGCTCCTTTGATTCAATGTACTTTCTTTAGACTATTGCTTTTTAGACTTTCTCTTTTACATCAAGGAAAGTGGTACTTAGGATGTAGACCTTGTCATACTGGGTACAATAGGAAAGTTTCAGAAACCAACCCCAAACAGTCTTCCTGAGAATACTTAAGTCTCTCAGGACCGTAAATCTTGAGCAAAGTCAAACAGTGACATGAAGAATTGTCCCTTCCCTGGAGACCTTAGAGTTTAATGTTTTGAAACAGGTTTTCAGACTTCCTCTCCTGCATGACAGGAATACTCCCCAGCTAGTTGGAAACAGAGTAATTCAGTCTTTGCATGCTCTTAATAAATATATTTGCCTTTGAAAAGTGAAAGATTTATTTATGGGTAGGTACAAAGAATTTTTAAAGGATGAATACTTGTTGAGTCCTTACTGTCACCTGCTTCAGCATATTCTACAGTTGATGCCAACAAACTAAAAAAGGTAGAAAATGGAGAGTAACTGAGAGGTGGCCAGACAGCTTGCCACCAAACAACAAGGACATTACTCTTGATTTAAGAGAGTTGGTAATGCACAGATGCTACCTTGAACCACCGTCATGGCAAATGCTGTGACACGCAGCACTACGTGAAAGCTTTAACTTCATCTATGATCAAAGTCTGATAGAACACCTGTTATTTCATCCAGACATTTCTTTCTGTTGATTACTGTCAGTCAGAGCATGTAAGGATGTGACTGCTTAGGAAACAGACCCCACCATCCATGTACCTCTTCAAGTCTCCTGTGACAAGTCAGTGGTATATGCAGGAGGATCAAAAGTATTTAACTATAAGGTAACTCCTTTTGAAAACTCCTCAGATTTGTATCAGGAAACAAAAATAGAAGCTCAAGCACTTCTGGTAAACAGGGAAATACCAAAAGACTGTCAGCAGCAAGAACGTCTCCATTCTCTTTCTCAGTCTTCTGGCTGCTGGTGGCGTTACTCATCAGTCATGCCTCACTGACAATTTTCATTCAAATAACCAACAAAACAGGAAACACTGATATACACAAAAGCAAGCTAATGATTGCCAACCAGCTGGATTTGCCTCAGAAGCGAATTTCTCTTTGTTTCTCGTATGGCAAGGACAGCATAATTTGAAATTAGAACTGAAGTGTCTTTAAAGTAGGTAGATACATCAAAACATCTTTTGGTATGATGTCCATCTCATGAACCTGTAACCACCAATGATTTAGACATATTTTTCCCCTTTATTGGAAAAACATTAAAACAAATTGATAGAAAACAAACTGATAAATAATGTCAATTGGGTTTTACAGTATCTTAAGGGGCACTTATTAGTTCTTGTAGAATAAAATAAATTAGTGCACCAACTGTATGGCTTTTATGAATCATTTCCGTCAAGGCTACTTCTAGTAATTAATGTGCAGACTTAACACATCACACAGTCAGAGCCCTAGATTGCTATGCAATCACTGCTTGATTTTATGGTTCTTGTGTATAATAAGCCTCTGCCTGATTCAATTTACATTACTGCAAAATCAAGAATCATTCAAGAGCTTCTAAACATCCTCAGGACTACTGCATTATCCTTCTTCCAGTCTTCCTCCTGTAGTCAGATGCTTGCAAGAGGTTTTGACACTGGCTGAACACAGACCTGGACTCCCTTTGGGCACAATGTAGAGAAAAGTGTTTCAAGAGCATGAGCTGCTTAATTTTTAAATCAACTTTTAAAGCAGGTAAATTTAGTTGCCTGCCAAGAGGTAGCTCTTTCTCCCACTGATCTAAAAATGGAGTCAAGGTTATTAGGTGACCAGGTTCTGTGTGAACGTCATATGTAGATGTTCACACAGCAAATCCCCAAACTCAGATGTAGTTATTTTGATAAGCTACATCTAGAATGTAAACCAAGGCTGCCTTTGTTTCAAATTCACCTGCTTCTCTCTGATGTCTCCCCTTTTATGGCTATTCAACTATTCAAACGTAAGTTCTCTGGGTCAGATTATACCCTTTGGCTCGAGAGTGTCTGACAATGGAATCCTGTTACAGCATTAAAACATGGAACAGTGACACAAATAATAGTAGTAAGTCATTTGAGTGACTGATGTTAAACCAGAATGACATTAAAAACATATCCTGTTGGATCATACTGGGAAACACTATAAGAGATAGTTTCAATAATTCTGAATTACATTAATTCCTCTACTTTTAGCACTAAAACATAAAATTTTCCTCCCAGTTCATGTTTTTTCTCCCAAAAATTAAGTTTCTTAATCTACAATAATCCAATAATAATCCTGCTAACACTTGCATAGCACTTTTCATCTTCAAATAATTTTGCAGAATTTTTTTTTCCTCAGATCCCCTGAGAATGGGGTGCAGGAGGTAAGATTGCCAGCACTAACATGCTCAGGGAATAAATTTGAGATTAGATTTTTTTTTCTGCTTTCAGATCAAAGCAGTTCCTAAATAAATAAATAAATGGAATTCCAGTTTATGTCACAGATTTCAGACAGTTTGAAATCTGACTGAGAAATTGTCAAAATGGAGACTTCTAAATTATGATATTATCATATTACATGCGTAATTCTGCTGTTCCATAGTCATGTCCTTTATTTTCCCTAGATTTCTTGGTACAAACCCCACATAGCCTTTAATGACAAATATACCTAGTAAATTATAGAATCATAGAATGGTCTGTGTTGGAAGGGACCCCAAAGATCATACAGTTCCAACCCCCCTGCCACAGTCAGGGCCACCAAACTCCAGGCCTGGATCTACACAAGGTTGCCCAGGGCCCCATCCAACCTGGCCTTGAACACCTCCAGGGATGGGGCATCCACCACCTCTCTGGGCAGACTGTTCCAGCACCTCACTGCTCTCTCTGTAAAAAACTTCCCCCTAATATCTAATCTAAACCTTCCTTCCTTTAGCTTCAATTCATTCCCCCTTGCCCTGCCATTGTCTACCCTTTTCAAAAGTTGAATCCCCTCCTGTTTCTCTGCTCCCTTCAGGGATGGGAAGGCTGCAATGAGGTCCCCCCGCAGCCTTCTCTTCTCTAAGCTGAACAAGCCCAGCTTCCCCAGCCTCTGTTTGTAGGGGAGGTGCTCCAGCCCTCTAATCATCTTAGTGGCCCTCCTCTGAAGCCTCTCCAACAGTTCCACATCTTTCCTGTATTATAGGCCCCAGATCTGGACACAGCATTCCCGATGGGGCCTCATGAGGACAGAGTAGAGAGGGACAATCCCCTCCCTGTCCCTGCTGGCCACCCCTCTTCTGATGAAGCCCAGGATACCATTGGCCTTCCAAGCTGCAAGAGCAATTTTAACAGGACTTTTCCAACACATGAAATAAAGGGAAGGTCAGGACAAAATCCCAAAAAACCCTCTCAGCTTGGTACCTGACTTGAGTGAAAGATTTCTCTTGCACAAAGTTCTAATTGGGAACCTTGTTCTGTTTTGGGTGATTTTTATCTATTGTCTGCCACTGTAAAATAATGCAGATGAACTCATGATTCCCTACAGTGAACTTTGAAGAACTGGAATCATGTTCATGTGTTTCGAGTAATGAATATTTAAGTTAAATTTTCTCTCAATATAAGTGAAAAACTTATATTGTGAAAAACTTATCCAGGAAGCAAGTATGTAGATGGTGGCAATGCCTTGCTATAAGTAGAGATTTAACACCTAATGAAAAACACAGCATCAACGAAGTGTAGCAGATTTCTGACAACAGCAAATGTTCTGCATATACATTTCTATGAGAATGAAGCACATATTTTCTCAAAACATGACCTTTGTCTTTTTCCCTTTCATGGCTGAAATATGCTAAAATGTCATCTCAAATTGTTCTTTATTTGCTTTATGGTTTTACTAAATCCTTTTAAAGAAATTAAACAGCCTACACACTGACTCATGACCAGCTTTTTCCATTTATTTTTTAACAGATGCCCAACGGTGTTAAATAAAGAGCACTGTTCCTTCTCTCAGCATAATTTTCCATGTGTAAAAATTCTGTATTTTATAGGATGTGCTTCTTATGGAAGAATATCTCGCCCACCCTGATTTAAAAAAAAAAATCCTGAGGCCTAAAATCTACACAATAATAAGATTTCAATCGAGGTTATACATTTTGCATGCACATAACAGGAAAATTTGCTGAATTGTGATTTGAATAAATTCTGTCATACTTTTTAATAAAAACTAAATTTTTATTTACTCTTTCGTTAAGTAATTTCATAGTATCTATAGAATAACCTACACTTGTCCGAACTGGCTTCTGTTTGTTGAAAGATAACAAAGTCAGAAGTAAGAATGCAACTCATAAAACCTGTCACTAACATAAACTCCTGTTGTTATGGGTTTGGTAGAAAGGCCACAGATTAAAGGTGGCATATCCATGAGGAAGGATCTTCTTACTGTTCTTCTAAAGAGTCTGTTAAATTATTTAGAGTGATGAGGAAGAGAGAGAAAATCAGGAAGGTTAAATTATCTGATAATTTTCCATATCAAGAAGCTTACAAAAACACTACCAGAGTAAATCTGTATTTCATCCAGTCCATAATCTCCAGTGCCAGTCAAAATGTAAAATATCAACTTCATTCAGGGGTTTAAAGGACAGATTATTCCTAGATTTCTTTTTTGTTTCTTTTTTTATTTTTCAATGTATATAAGAATTTACAAATATTTCTGTAAACATTTTGGAAACGGTCTTCAACATTTTCTGCTTTCCAATTGTAATTTCTGATAAATTATACCGATATGTTTAATTTTTAGCAATTTCATTTATTTCTCAGAGGCTTTAAGGAATGTGGACATCTTTAAAAGCTTCAGACTGAAAGAGGGTAGATTTAAATTAGATATAAGAATTAAATTCTTTACTATGAGGGTAGTTAGGTTGCCCAGAGAAGCTGTGGCTGCACCCTTCTTGGCAGTGTTCTAGGGCAGGTTGGATGGGGCTTTGGACAACCTGGGCTAGTGGAAGGTGTCCCTGCCCATGGCAGGGAGGTTGGAACCTGCCTCAAAGATGATCTTTGAGTTCCCTTCCAACCCAAGCCATTCAGCAATTCTATGATTTTGATCTTGTATAATTTGGAAAACTCTTCACGCACACACCAAAAAAAGTTATCTTGGAACAAAAGGTCTGTTTCTAAGAGAGAAACAAACTTTACTATCTTGAATGCAGTTGAATAGTTTTCTGTATAAAAGAAATTAGTTTTGTCAGTCACAGCATTGGCCTCAAAAGTATTAAAAACCACCTTGGTCCTACACAGTTAACCACTATTTGCAGTTCACCAGTTTTGTGCAAATAACTCTGTCCTACTTTTACAAAGACGCTTCATAAAGTATTTCCTGTATTAAAACAACAACTAGAAAAGAAACCACTCACTTGGCATCCAAAAACCTAAAATGATCTGGATAGGAAATTTTTCTTCATTTTACACCGCTCAACAAATTTCTCAGGAAATCCATGAATGTGTTTATGTGTCTCTTACTGGCACTGAAATATTTTTTGGACACAAGGAGTCAAAGCCCTTCCCACATCCCACTCACTTACTACATTCTAGCTATATAGTTTGTTCCAGTTCTGTAGACCATGACAGCATCTTCTGGATATTTGTGGGGATATATCCAGCCACACTTATTTTCAGCCATATGCTGAGGAGCTGGGCCAATTCAATCTTGCTTACATGGTGCTAAACCAAACCTAAGAAATCACCTTCACCTAATGTGATTTGGATCTCCCTTTATCTTATGTCACACACACAAACACACACACACACACCAACATGGTCTTTTGGTCTGCTGATCAGGCATCTCTCCTGACAGACAAATAAATAATGGACATGTTGGTTTGAGTCTCTGCCCTTACCAGACAGGGATTCACATGAAGGAAATAAAAAAGAAAGCATGCATGTCTCACTTTCAGACACTTTCTTATTTCACATGCTGTGAGCACAGAAGAGAAGGAATGTTAGGTGTAAACCACCAGGCATTAACCTCATTGCTGCACTGCTTCCCCAGGCAAGGATGCTGCATTGATGGGCACAAAGAACTGCAAGACAGAAAGGATTTAGGAAAAATCCCAAGCTTGTGTGGAGCAGAACTCCACCAGCCTTCTGCAGTGCATAATATATATATAATATAAAATATCCATGAACTGTTTCCCAAATTGCACTTTCATGTGTAGAATCAGTTTTCAGGAATCAGTTGATACCCCCCACTGCAGTGCTCCCGTGTCTGTCTAAAAGTAAATACATCTTAATATTGAAGTGCAGCATGAGCTATGGCATTTAAGCTCTAAATGAGTCATGAGGAGAAAAATAAAGTTAACTCTTTAGTTACAGTTTTGATGTGGTAGTTGGGTATCAGGGCTGTAGGGCATGCACACCCATACACTTAGGTTATATATTTCCTGGGTGATCCAGGATCTTGTCATCCTTTAGATTGGCTGGGCCAATGGACTGGTTGGAGACAAAGGACCAATTTGAAGCTTGGTGATTGACTGGACCATCAGAAGTAAGTGCTTGACTGATTGCTACAGGTGGGAATTTCAGGTAGTTCTGGAGATTCCCTCAGGGAGGTGCTGCTTTGTCCAGCCCACGCTGTATGCTTGAAGGCAGTTTTCTTCTGGATGGACACAACCTTGTGTGGTTTCTATTTCAGGAAAAATAAAGCTGGATTTATACTGTAAACAGTCAGTGTAAACTGTTTCTGCAGAAATGGTGTACTGGCTCTGGCTGGGATCAAGTTGACTTTCATGCAGAACTGTCTTTTTTATGTATTTAAGATAATACATGCAAAATTAAGATATTAAATTCATGCATTTCCCAATTCAGCTAAAGATGCCACTGTGAGGACCCGTGCAACAGACTCCCTTTGACATCCGATCAGCTGCAAACTGTCCTGAATTTTCAAGAGATTTCATTGCCCATGCAATTGTTACCCTGTGCCAAGTTCTGAATAAATGAAATTTTCCCTCTAACAAACACTCAGACATGATTTTCTCGGAAACAAAAGGCAATTTGCATCAAAATTCTCATCACTCCCAGAAGAACCCTCCCTCTGTGTTGTATACTAGGTCTCACAGTCCTGCCTTTTTAAATTTATAATTAATGGTGTGTCTTATTCTGGAGTGTTTACAGCCAGATTATCCAGAACTCTTCAAACATAAGGGCACAAAAGTTTCAGAAGGTGGGACTGCAATAATTCACCTTACCCAGTGAAAGAAAAGTAAATTGAGAAAGGCGATTTTGGTGAGGAGATCGAGCCAGGATAACAAGTCAACAGGTACCATCAGAGTCAGAATCAAGGAGCAATATGCAAAATACTTCAAAAAGAGACTGGCAGGGAAGATTGAGTTTAAAAGCACTCTCAGAAGAGGTGGAACAGATCTCCAATGAGGTTCCTCACTGTTCATCAATGTGAGGGCTACCAAAGCTGGCCCTAAGCCCACACAACCAAACCCCAAAGAGAGTGCATGTCCTCAGGCCCCTGACAGCAACAATAAACCCCAAAAGGCAAATTAAAAGTTGTGGGTGAGCTAACCATTCTAGCAAAGTTGCTTGGAAACTTCTGCTTATATCATGAATATTTCCTTATTAAGATAATTAATAAGCATTTTATCTTATTTTCTTCCTCATCATCTTTCAAGCAATTACCAAAGGCAAAATAAATAATGATATTAATTATTCTTTGTCAAGCACATTCATTTACCAAGAATAATTTTTGCCACCTTTTATATCCGATAATGTATTATCAAATCTCCTAGCAACCACAATTTTTTGTGTTATTCAGATGTTTGGAGGTTTGCTGTGAAGATAGCAAATAATAGGTGACCTTCTATTTGCGACAAGTCGCTTCAGAGAGACAAGTCTTTATTACCACTCCCCGTTGCAGTAGTAACAAAAAATCCTTTTATGGTTTTAATATTGCTAATTCTATCAATTATGTTTCCTTTGTCCTGCTTGCACAACTGAAAAAAAGCTAATGGGAGTTTTAATAACATCTGCAGCAGGGTCTTCTCCCCAAATCCTGCAATTTAAACTATTTTATTCTCCAACCAACCACCGGTGGCAAAAGATCTTGCACTGTAACAATGGTTACTATTTTATTTTGGCTGAATGTCCAGGCAGGTTTTACAGTTTCTTTTCACACACACACAAAAATAAAAACACCAAAACCCCACAAAAACCCAAACAAATAACCCACCAAAAAAAAAAAGCCTAACTAAATAAACTGCTGGAAAAAAAAGATACAAATGTTAGGACATAAGTCATGTTAAAACACTGTAAATACTTAAAGTATTTTCTCCAGTAAAATATGATAACATATTGCTCTCATGATAGTGTCTAAGAATAGGAGTTGTTTCACACGGTTCTATATTTGTGACTGTTTAACTTGTACTTGAGCTACTTGCTTTTTTAAAAATATGGGGTTTAGTGTGAATATTCTTTCTGTGCTGAATGTAGGAGCATTACACTAGATATATGTGTGCGAAAAATGTTATTTCAGTTTCATGAACTATAATACCTTATAATATCTAACCCCACAGGCTACTTTCTTGTGTGTTTCTGAGATGTAAAGAGAAAATGATTAGAGATAATGTGCAGTGCTGGGCTTTTGTCTCTGCTTGCAAATAGCAGTGTTTAACCAGCCTGCCAGGAGCCGGGCTGGTTGGTGCTTTGCATTAACTAGCCCTGCTCAGCCATCCTTTGGGCTCTGGCCACCATGTTCCCTGTGCAAATGCCCAGTGCTGCTGCTGTCCGCATGGGACATGGGGAGCTACTTCCACCCACCCTCTGGAGGGTCATCTGCTGCTGCATTGCAGGAAGGCAGGACAGTTATTTAGTTCTTTTATATTTAGTTATTTTTAAAATTTATTTAGGTTTTTTTTTTTTTGGTTATGGAAGTGGGTTAAAATGGTGGGTGATTACCAGGTCCAGTCTGTTTTCTACAGAAAATGTTTTTCCCCTCCAGTTCCAATTCTTCCTCTCTTCTCCACCCAAACAAAGCAAAATCTGCTACACAAAAAATAATGCAGTCATGTCAATCAGATATTTTGTGTAACTACAAATGTCTCTATGCAAATTTTGCACATTGTTCAGGACATATAGATGACTGGTGGAGTTTTTACTCCACCCCCATCTCCCAAGAAGCCATATTTTCAGAAGGTCTCTGAACACCTGAAAACTTCAACCCAGCTGTGATTATGGATGAGTGAAGATGGCACCCCTTTTTCTCTGCATTTCTTCTTCTTTATCTGGAAAACTGTGATAAATCCTTCTTCCTCACATTTTCTTTATAATAAAAGCCCTTCTAGGTTGGAAAATGGATGAGATGACAATGCTCAAGGGACCCTGTTATGCCTGTGGCCTCCAACATGAACAATAATTTATATCTCAGTATTTTCCAGATTGATTAATACATAGATATTTCCCTTCTTTAAATATTGTCAAAAAGTATAGTCTGTTTCTACTTCAGATAGAAATCAGCAATGATCCCCAAATGCCCCTTTCAAGTGAACTGTTGATCAAATAGACCTAAGAACTGAAAAATATGAAAAACAAAACATCTATCCTTCGCCAATTCACATATCTGTGCCTCACTCTTACTTAGGACACCAGTAAGTGAACAATTTCAGGAATTATTTCCAAAAGGCAGAACTGCCTGAGAAGGTGATACCAGAAAAGCAGCAGTAAAAGGGTGAAAGCATTCCCTGTGAATCTCAGTCTTTGAAGTTGCTGCTCAAGGCCCCATCCAAGTATTCAAAGCCAGGTTGGATGGGGCCTTGAGCAGCCTGGTCTAGTGAGAGGTGTTCCTGCCCATTGAAGGTGGTTGGAACTTGATGATCTTTAGGATCCCTTCCAACTGTAACCATTCTATGACTCTATGATTCTATGATAAGTTACTCAATAAATATCATCCTGTGGCACAACATAAAACCTGAAGGAGAAGTGCTGGGATTAAAATCCATGTGACTACATCAGGTCAATTATGACCCATTCTTCAACCAGGCTTCTGCTTGCAGGTGTGAAATGAACATTAGAAATAGTAATCTAAGTGTCTTTAGCTTCTCACCAAAATTGATGTCTAGTGAAGACTTAGAAATCGCCCTGTATGATGGCAGCTGAAGAGTATCATACAGTTTCAGAAGTGAGGACAGCCTGTATTTGGGCAGCAACACCATCTTTACACACCCAAAAAAAAAAGAAATTCACTGTTCAGCTGGCCTTGCTTGCTACAGTGTCTGTGGACAATCACCATCTTGTCTGCAAACACAGCACAGACTTTTTAAACTCTTTTAATTGCTTATTCAGAGCAATGTTCAGAAGTCAATAGATTCCCCCACTACATTTCAGCTCTGTCAAACCAGCACAGAGGATTGCATTCAAAATTGCTGAGAGCAAGGAACGACAGTCAGAGCATTGAATTAAAATGGTGAGTGGGAAGTAGAATAAGGAGAATCAAAGGTAAAACAGAGAAACAAAATCAAAGAAGAAACAGAGAAAGAAATAAGTAAAAGGAGAAAGAGAAGTAAAAAAAAAAAGAGAGAAAACATTGTCAAGAGCTGTTGTTTCTATTATCTGTGGGTTTAGACCCTATTTAAAATTAATGGAATTCTAATTCAGCGTGGAGGAACAGAGAGGAAGGCTGTGTAGCTCTACTTCTTGTGGTCTCATTTATAATCTAATTTATTTTCTTGAAAAGAGAGGCCCCCTTTCTTTTGGTTATACCGGCAAATGGTGGACACTGATCAGGAAGCACATAGTGAGATTGCAGAATATCTCATCGCTGTCCATAAAAAATATGCTGCCAATACATTTCAGAAATCATAAACCAGGCTACAAAACTGTGAGGTCATCTAAGAGTTCATGCAGTACAGACGTGAGAGATTTTGTATTTGCCTGTGGAGTGGAGTGGAAATGTCCAGGTTTGCATTCCTTCATGGAGGAGGTGATCCTTTCTTTCTACTCAGCACTGGCCAGATGCACCTGGAGCTCTGTGTCCAATTCTGGGCTTCCCAGTACAAGAGACACTTAGATATACTAGAGTGGCAAAGGAATTCAGGGATTGAAGCCATATAAAGAAAGAATGAAAGAGCTGAGACTATTCAACCAGAAGAAGATATGGGCAGGGGGATCTTATTAACCTGCAGAGGTACCTGATGGGGGAAGCAGAGGATGTGGGGTCAAATTCTTCTTGGTGGTGCCCTGTGTCTGGACAAGGAACTAAGCACAGATTAAAATACAGCAAATTCTATTTAAGCTTTAAAAAAGTATTTTCTGTGACTATGGTCATGCAATAGAAGAGATTGCCCAGATGCACTGTAGAGTTTCCATCCCTGAATATATTCATAACCTGACTAGACACAGCCCTGAGCTACCTGCTCCACAGGACCCTGTCATTGAGCACAGGGGTTAAACTACATGATCTCAGCAGGTGTATTCCAACCACAATCCTATTATGTGATTCTGTTACAAAACAAATGAAAACAGAAAGTCAAAATTCTCAAGAAATAACAGGGTTACAACCACAAAAAGCTCACAATAAAACTGTGAAATAGGCAATGCTGGTTTTGTTGAGTCAGCCTTGCTGGAGCTGTCCTAGATCTAAGACTCACACAAGTATTTTTTGAACATAAATTGTTTGCCTTCAAATGTAGAAGTTGTCATGTAAAGAAATATTTCTTACAAAATCTGGGGATGATATTCACACAGGGAGCTTACCACAGCATTGCAAAGAATCTGGATGAAACCCATAGTATATTCAACAGGAAATTTGGCTGACAACAGACATACTTAAAACTTAACAGATGACTCGTCACTTTGAAGACTTGTCTAGTAGGAATCACTCAGAACTGAAGAACTGACAAAGATTCCTTCTTGGTGGAGACTTTCATGTATAGACTTGGAAGCTATGTTTAATCTGAATCATGCTGTTTTATTATTAATTTAATTATTCCTTGTTTTCTTTCTAGGTTGTCTTCAGGCCAAATTCTTTTTTTTTTATTTATTTTTCTGAAGGTCACTAAAGGAAATTATAATTTCTGAAGAGCTAGATTAATATCATTTGGCTTTTTTCTCTTCACTTGTTTTAGTTCTGAATGTTCTTTAAAGTGAAGGAAACAGTATTAAAATTTCACTTAAATGTAGGAGTAGTAGGGCTGCAGCATCGTATAATTCACATAGCAGCTCATACTTTGTAAGACATCCTATGGGAGATCCTTCTGCTATCTCCAATGTAAAACAAATCTTGCAGTATCATGGTGAGTACCGCAGTTTTGTAATAGCTAATCACTGAGATATCTGTTACATACTATAGCTGAGAATACTGAGGTTAACCCACCATAAGTGCATGGTGAGTACAACCGTCTGATTCTCCCACAACTTACACCAGTTTTAAGCAAGTATGATCATAGAATCATAGAATGTGTAAGGTTGGAAGGGACCTTTAGAGGATATCTAGTCCAACCCCTCTGCAGTAAGCAGGGACATCTTCACTAGATCAGGATGCTCAGAGCCCCATCAAGTCTGACCTTGAATATCTCCAGGGATGGGGGGCCTCCACCACCTCTCTGGACAACCTGTGCCAGTAATCTAATGCCCTCATAGTGAAGAATTTTTTCCTAATATCCAACCTAAATCTCCCCATTTCTAGTTTAAAACCATTACCCTCGTCTTATTGCTCCATGTCCTCATGACCATTTCTTCCCCAGCTTTCTTACAGTCACCTTGCAGGTACTGGAAGGACACTCTAAGGCTCCCACCAGAGCGGGGTGCCTTTGGTCGAGCTATTCCTTAGTCAGCATGGTAACGGGCCTTCTATCTTCACCATCCCACTGAACAGCACTGGAAGGTAAAGGATGGGAAAGCGAGTGACCACTCTCAGATCAGCTATTTCTGATTTTGTTCGAGGGTGTCATATAAAGGGATGTGTGTCTGATGTGTGGTTGAGGGGGTACCTCCTGTTGAGTCATGAGGTCCAGAAAGGACCCCCTTGCTTTCTAAACTCCTTCTCAGAGAGAAGCCTAGGTGTGACTAGGTCTAGTCTTTGTCCCATACTTCGTCATCCATTTATGTCTAAAGACATATGGTTATGTCTAACACCACATATCAGAGAGAATATTTGCTTGCCAGACCCCACAAAGGAATTTCGCTGAGGTAGTTTTGCAAAGTTGAAACTAATACAAAGTTTATTAAAGTGACAGGATACTGTTTGTCCTTCTGGCTGCCCGGGCAGTCTGCTGACTCGTGTTTACCTTACAGTTGACCAAAACCACCAAATCCCTCTGAGTTTATCAACACTGTGCCTTGAGTTTTTCCTAAATGCATTATTAGCAGGCACATATCCAGCATGACAAATCAACCTCAAAAAAAAGATACTGCCCACAGGAAGGTAGATGTTAAAATAGACTACCTATCTCTTTAAACACAGTATCACATTGAGCAAATTATTCTGAGAAAGCCAGGGTAATTTTGTTTAAATGAGTGAAAAGTACAGGTCAGCAGACACTCCTCTTTCATAAGTCCCTTTAATTACTTTTTAGGACATATTTTTCAAGCAACTTTGTCAAAATGAGATCTTTCTAGCTGCTTTTTTCCTTACAATTTACATTTTCCAAATTAATTCAGAATATTTCTTTCTGTTGATAGATAGTATGATCCTAATTTTACTGGGACAATTGGAATTTTAGCACAATTTTAAATTGTTAAAAGATATTAGAGCCTGTGATATTCCCTAGGCTTCAGTATTTTCTGGAATCAATCAACAAAATCTACAGTTCCCTCATGAATGGCACTTGTTATCCACCTGTCCTGGGTTTGGCTAGGATAGAGTTAATTTTCTTTCTAGCAGCAGGTGGAATGCTGTTTGGGATTTAGGATGAGAGCTGATAACACATGGACAGCTTAGTTCTTGCCAAGCAGTCAAAGACTTTTCAGCTCTCATGCTGCCCTGCCAATAAGAAGGCGAGGGCCACCAAGGAAGCTGGGAGGGGTCACAGACAGGACAGGTGACACAAACTGACCAAAGAGATTTTCTATACTATACCACCCTTAAGTAAGGGTGACAGAGCACTGGAACAGGCTGCCCAGGGGGGTGTGGAGTCTCCTCTGGAGATATTCAAGACCCGTCTGGATGCCTCCCTGTGTGACCTGTCCTAGGGAACCTGCTTGGCAGGGGGTTGGACTCTATGATCTCTGGAGGTCCCTTCCAACCCCTTACATTCTGTGAATATGTGAACACGACATCATGTTTCATTTATAATTGAGGGGTGGGCTGAGAGGCTGGGTATCAGCTCGGGGCCTGGGAGTCTTGTGTAGCAGCAGCTTGGGTCCTCGAGCTTTGGGCTGCAAAATTATATATGACACCTAACAAGAAGTGTGACAGTCAGAGCAGAAAATAGTTCAGAAAGGTCATTTGTAAGGTAGAACATATCCAGGCATGGTAAGAACATACCAGATGCACAGCTAGGCACGTTATTCTTAGTGTGCATATGTATGAGTCTGTCTGAAAGTTTGCACAGACAGACATAGAAATGCTTATGCAATGATTTGCAAAGCCAACACAGTGCATTAGCATCCCACACATGGTTTTAAGATGATGCAAAGGTAGATAGCCCTAACTATTGGAAAAATAGAAAAATATTGTTCTATATTGTTGCTTGCCAGCCTTCCCCCCAAAAAAAGGCAAGGATTCCTGGCCAGGTTTGTGATTTGGGGGAGAGTCAGATTTGGTGGTGGGGTAACAATTTATAAAGACTTTTGCAGCCATGTCTACCTAACGTCTGTTACAGATCATCTATATCAGATGCAGATTTTAAAGCCAAGTTGACCAGCCTTTCTGCTTCTGAGTTGGAAAGGACCCGTAAGGACCATCAAGTCCAACTCCTGGCTACACACAGGGCCAGCCAAGTCAGGGCATGGGACTGAGGGCATCATCCAGACACTTCTTGAACTCAGTCCAGCTTGGTGATGTGACTACTTCCCTGGGGAGCCTGTTCCAGTGTCCGACCCCCCCTCTCGGTAAAGAACCTGTTCCTAACATCCAACCTAAACCTCCCCTGTTGCAGCTTCATGCTGTTCCCTTGGTACAGTTGATCTATTCCAAATAATGGACTTAAGGCCATTATTTCTTCTGGTGTGCAGTAACAATGATTTTTTTGACTGATTTACTCTTCCCTCAGAGGCAGGAGTTTTCTTGCTTGTGCACATATCATTGCACACCCCAGGATTTTCTCACATTCTCCCATCCTTCCATAGCTATTGGTTTATCTCTGATCATCTACCTCTAAGGTTCCCTGCAACTCCTTTTAATTCTTACTAACCTGTCTGGACATCTGTAGGGTACCTTTCCCTGTTGCAAGACACAGGTTTGCCATACTACCCATTTCTTTCTCAGTAAGTGACAGACATACCCGCTGAATTTCCAGGCCCCCATTCCTCTGTGACCACCCATTTGCCCTTCCTCCCACCATGCTTGTTTCCTTATTTTTTCCCAGAAAACAAGTCCCTTACAGTGAAAATTTCTCATTTCTCTTCACGAAGGCTTGAGTCAGCAACCACTCTGTTCCTCAAAGTGGGGGAGTAAGATCTGGCTGTAATTGGTGGCAGCATAATTACAGGAATAAGCACTCATTCTCCAGCCCAAAGAAATTTCTCTGTTGCTGACTGTAGCTGTAAGAAGCTTAAAAACATTTCCACAGCCTCTATATCTACAGGTTGAAGAACATTTGCTTAGATTACCAAACTAAAATCACAGCACACAGCAGGAAATTTGAAAAGGGTTCTTGTTATGTCAAAAAGTCAAAGACTTTCATAAATATCCTATGATGGCCCCAAGTTACCCTTTCACCCAGGGTATGGTCTCATATCCAGCACCATTTCATTAACTAAGACAGTAATCATTTTTTCACATTGAAATCTGAGCACCAATGAAAACAATGACTTTTAGAAGGTGGAGTTCAAGCCCGGGCTTTCACTTCAACACTAAACACATCTCTCAGATAATTGACAAGATGGGGACAGTAAGTTCCTACTTTCTCTGAGGTCTTTGATAATTAAACACCTTTTATGTCACTGGTCAATCATACACAAGCCTATAGTACCATAAAGAAACACTGTCCATAAGAAATTAATACTTAAGATCTTAATTTTTGTAGATTTAAGAATCTCAGTCAGAGAGGGATGATCAGCTGGATCTTTTATGCAAATCTGATTAAATGGACAGTGGGTGGTTGTTGATGATTTTGTTCTCTTGGAAAAAAAAAAGCAATCACTGCTCAGTTGCTTGCTTTATAATACCCCATAGTCTCCACACCCCTCTTACCCCAACTGTATATCCTTATACTGTTATCCACCACTTTCCGCTTTCATATTTTCCCTTCTTGAATTTTGTTGCTATGGATATCTTCCCCCATAGTGTCTGCATTGACTTAGAAGTGCTGAAAGCCTTTGAACATACAGAACATACAGAACTTTGAACATAAAGAATGTGTCTTTAGGATAGTTTTGAATAATGCTAAGCACATGCAAGTGAAAATTATATTTATGAAGAAATCATCTTTCTGTGTCTGAGAAAGATAGCTTCCTTCAGTATTTGCATGTTTATTTTAGAAAAAAAAGAAAACAAACAAGCATTGTGTATATAACCCTTCTCATGCCAAAGTTTTCCAATGAGTTTAAAAAATGATACACAATCTGCAAAGATTACATGTCAAGTGCTCAAGTGCAGGTGTCTCAGGAGAGCAATTGACAACTTCTCAGTGATACCAGATTGTTACTGTTTGGCTCTTTAAGAAATGAAAAATAAAATTTCAAAAGTCAGCATCCAACTACTGTAGCTGTGTTCAAATAGGACTTGACAAACGCCCTGAATGTCCTGCAAAGGACTGTGCAACTCCTGAAGGGCACAAAGAGAGACACAGGGGCTTCCCATCCCATGGGAGAGTCAGTGCCTCCCTCAGTCCCTACTGTACCATCCTGAAACAACAGGAAGCTTAATAGTACTGATTCTGTCGAAGTGACATAAACTAAGGAATCGCAGAATTGGAAGGGGCCTTTAAAGGCCATCTGGTCCAATCCCCTGCAGTAAGCAGGGATACCTTTGACTAGATCAGATTGCTCAGAGCTTCATTAAGCCTGACATCGAATGTCATCACCGCTCTGCACAGTCTGTTCCAGTGTCTCTCCAACCTCATATTGAAGAATTTCTCCCCATAATGTCTAATCTAAACCTCCCCTGCTCTACTTTAAAACCTTTCCCCTTGTCCTGTTGCTACATGCCCTTACAAACAGACCTTTCCCAGCTTTCCTGTAGGGCCCATACAGGTATTGGAAGGAGATCAATGTAGTTGTATCCCTAAAAGTAGTATAACTTCAAGTACAAACATATAAAAATAAACAATAAAAAAACCAATCTATATTTATTTCTTTGAAGAGGCAGTCAGGGAAAAATTAGTAAGAATTATGCGAGAACCTACTTCAAATAAAATGTATTTTTCCTCCTGAATTACATTTCCTGAATGCAGGCATCAGTTCATTAATCACCACTAATGAGAGTTTTTCCAAGAGTTTTTCTCTCACTTCTTATATCACATTCTCCTTCTTTCCTCTTTCAGTCACAACATCTTTTACCAATATGCCTTTAAGTATAGAAGTACTAAATTTATAAATGTCCTGAAGATTTGATTTTTGTGCAATCTACCAAGCTGTTATTTTAGTCTCTATTGTATCACTTCCTTGTGTCTTTCACCTGCTTCGTATCTTTTTCAGAATGAGGGTTTGACATTATTACTTAGCTTGGCACTCACCTTCATCAAAAAAAAAAGGGAAGGAATGATAAATAAATAAATCATAACATAACTTCTCATTAACGTATAAATAACCTAACATACCTAAAAATGTTCCTTGTGAAAATGCCAGGAAAGATGCTTCAAAAATAATCAAGTGACTTAAATATGTACTACAAGTACTACTGTTTTCAGTTCATCCAAAGGAAATCCTTCTGTAGCGTGAGTGATTTGTGCTGCTGAATGCCAACTTTGACTTGTGTTGAAGCTTTTACCTATGCTATCTTTGGATCTCTCCCCTTAGTGTGATGCACATAGTTATTACGGCAACCGAGAAATGGAGAAAAATCCTTGACAGAGTGACCAAACCAATGTGGAGGAAGGATCCAATCCAACACTTTTCCTAAATTCTTTAATTATTTCTGTAATAATGAGAGGAAAGAGTAGTTCAGTGCAAGCAGAACAAACACTGCTCTGTGTCTATTACACTCAGTTTATTATCTCCTTGATTATTTTGAACTAACCTATGGATAATTCAAATCCTTTTACTACAGAGCAAGGCAGTTAATATCCCTCTCCATGTATTTTACCACAATCATGCCTGGGATATGGTATTCAATTCTGGGCATCCGTGGAGTGCTCTGAGGCCCAGTGATGAGATATTGAGGGTAACAGGCAATATTCATCTTTATAGGGGAAAATAGATGGCTTTAGCTATGTTCCAAATGATCTTTTACCCAATGCTATTTCTCTTCCTTTAGAGTATTCCATGTAAGAGCAGATTCAGTTATTATAGAGGTGTAAAGATGGGTGTCAATTACAAACCATGTTTCCCACCCAAACCATTCTATGATTCTATGATTTACAGTAATGTGTTAAAAACAAAGTTGCAATCAGTAGAAGACATGAAACCTCCTTAGTTTATTAGAATACCTGTATTCTAGATACTCAGAATACAGTACTGACATATGAAATAACTGTCTTGCTAATTAAAGAAAGTTCTATTTCTTCTGTTCTTTTCATATGTTTCAAGAATTATGAACATTATCAGCCTTTACAGAAAGATGGTCATTACTTCCATATATCTGAGCATGAAATATGGAAAAGTTTCATTGATCTTAAGAAGAAGGTTTCAAAGAAAGATGACTGAATTCCCTTTTCTCTAAGCCCTTATCTTACTTTTCTGAAGTAGAGAGTGTTTTGCTGAAACCCTAATGGGATCAGGATCTGTCCTTTAAACAACTTTGTTAAATTCAGTCTAGGTTAGAAAACATCAAAGTTTATTATTGCAAAGTGCAGACATTTTCTTTATATGAAACAACACCTTTTTCTTTCCTCTTTCATAGAATTTCTTTGCAAGCAGAACACTCAATTTCACTTTTCAATCCATGAGCAACTAAGTACTGTACTGCCAATTCTCAATGGGACAGTTCAGAATTGGTGATTGACTACATAGCTATAATTTAAAAAAAGATTAATTCACTGGTGACCTAAATACCTACATGGTGGCAAATTGAAATATGTTCCTAGGCAACAAGAACTTATTGACACAATGAAAATTCCTCCTTTAGAAATTGTTACCTGAAGCAAAGCAGCAAAGAATATATATCAGATTTGGAGGAGAGTAAGAAACACCCTTAACTTTTCAAAAATCATTATGCATGTTCGCATGATTCAGAGGTGGGTTTTTTCCAGAGATGGAATACCTTCAGGAAAATAATTTTAAAAAAAAAAAGTGCTGCCACATATGATTTGGAGTAAAAAAATCATCAGGGGAGCGGAACTGCTTCACAAGAGAAAGGTGAAGTGCTACCATATCAGAAATGTGGTCCTTCTCACAGAAAACTCCTGATCCTCGAGTCATTTAGCATGACACAGCAGTTTCTCAAGGGCAGATATGTACAGCCTTCACAGTCCTTGTAGAATAACAGCTCTTGATTATTGCATTAGTGTTGCACTCCCTAGCATAGACATGTCAGTATCTGACTGAACTCTTACTGTCCAAAGCCATTGAAGAACCACTTGAGTACAGAAGTAGCCTGTTACCAATGGGAAAACAGTTTTCTTTCTATAATATCCTAGTCCTGAAGATAACCCACGGAATGACTCTCTCATCTCCTCCAAAAATCCTTGGGAATTGAAATATGTAAAATGTCTGGCTGCAAAAATTTACAGATACAAAGATACGGGTTTTCTGTCAAATGAAAAGAGAGTTCTGCTCACTCTGACCCCTCTCTGTATCTCATAATAAGCAACAACCTCATCACACCTCCATTTACTAACACCGTGTTCTCTTTCAAAAGTATCAGACTACACCATGTTGTGCAAGCGTCTTGATCTGCTTGAGGTAAAAAGGCTCTGCAGAGGGATCTGGACAGGCTGGACCAGTGGGACAAGACCATCTGTATGAAGTTCATCAAGGCCAAGGGCTGCGTCCTGCACTTGGGTCACAACAACCCCAGACAACACCTACAGGCTTCGGGAACTGTGGCTGGAAAGCTACTCAGTGGAAAAGGCCTTGCGGAAGGCAGTTGACAGCTGGATGAACATGAGCCAGCAGTGTGCCCAGGTAGCCAAAAAGGCCAACAGCATCCTGGCTTGTATCAGAAATAGTGTGGGTAACAGGACCAGGGCAGGGATTATCCCCTTGTATTCAACACTGCCGCAGCTGCACCTCGAGCACTGTGTTCAGTTTTGGGCCTCTCACCAGAAGACATCGGGGTGCTGGGGTGTGTCCAAAGAAGTGCAAGGAAGCTGCTGAAGGGTCTCAAGAACATTTCTGATGAGGAGCAGCTGAGAGAAGTGGGCTTGTTGATCCTGGAGAAACACAACCTTATCAGTCTCTATAACTATGTGAAAGGAGGTTGTAACTAGGTGAGGTTTTATCTTTTCACAAGTAACAAGCAATAGGACAAGTGTAAATGGCCTCAAGTTGTGCCAGGGGAAGTTTAGGTTAGATAAGAGGAAAAATTTCTTCACCAACAGGGTTGTCAATGACTGGAACCGACTTGCCAGGGAAGTGGTGGAGTCACCATCCCTGGACGTATTTCAAAGATGTGTAGACATGGTGCTTAGGAACAAGGTTCAGTGGTTTTGGCAGTGTAGGTTAACATTTCAACTCAATGATCTTAAAACTCTTTTCCAGCCAAAATAATTCTATGATACTAAGACTCTATTTGACACCTTGTTTCATCATTATTTGTTAACATCACCTGTTTGCAGCTAAGTGATTAGAGGCTCTTACTAAACATTTATTCATTGTACTTTCAACAGATGAATAAGGAAATGAAATATTAGTTCTTTTTTTCTTCTATGTAATTGGACCTTGCATTAATTAATGCTTAAAATTTACATAAAATTTTTCACTTGGTTATTGTCTTCCCTAATATGAAAACCAGGACCAACAGCTTCAGTGATGTTCTCTAGTTTTGGATAGACATAAATTTCTTGACAGGCAAAAATTATAACTTGGTTTATTTAATGTAGCACTTACTGGACCATAAACAGAGAAATCTCATTGTACTGGACAAGAAGTTAATAATACAAAAATACACTGATAAGTGGATAACAATTTCACTTCTAACCACATTTTGCAAGCTACAGGCAAAGAATCAGAAGCCTTATGATCTTCTTTGAAGCTCTCCTACAGACAGATACCTCTGACACCAGACATCTTGGGGAGCTGCAGAAAAAAGGTTCAGGTTCCACTTCGTGTACCAGCTATTATATAGTAATTTAAATACAATTTATCAGTTCAACAAAGGCAATTGTAGATGTCACTTCAAAATGACTGAATGACCATGTCATAAACCTCAAGCGTGAAGATAGCATCGAAGATGCATGAACTAGAGGTGATACCCATCTTCAAGTCCAGTCACCTCTCTACTTTGTGGTAATCCTAGAGAACCATTTCACACCTAGTTGTAGATTCATCTTGTGTGGATTTTTGTTGCCTCAGCTTCCATTATCTCTGCAAAACTTGCTGTTGAGAATTTCAACTCATGTCTGAGTCTTCCTTCAAACATGAATGAATATAGCGTAATAAAATGTTATTCAACTGATAACATGAACTTACAGACAATAGTTGCTGCTTGTATATACAAATGAGAACTTTTATAAGAACCTATATAAAATATAAATTAGAAATTTATATTCTATAGTTTACTCTGCTATATTGGCTGGGAAACTCAAGAATATGTGAATAAATATAAATACTTCCAGAGTCTAGGGACTGAAAGAAGGAGTGATATGGTAGGCATACCTATTACTTCACGACACTTGGGACATCCAATTTCTTTTTCCCAAAGCACCACCAAAAAAAAAAAAAAAGTTTAAACCAGCAGACCTACTCTCTATTACTGAAGTGAAAAGACTGAGTTCACAGCATCTGAGGACACTGGCTGATTCTGTAGTCCCATGGCATAGCAATACATTGTTTACATCATTCTATGGAAAATATTCATATTTTACCCCTCTTTGAGAGAGGAGAACAAACTTCCTTTTTTTTTCCTCAGATTTTTTAATATGTTCTATTTTTTATCTTCTCACAAGTCCATGGAGCTGCACGCACATCTTTTGAATGAATGAATGACTGTTGTAATCCTATCCTGAACAAGGCCACACTTTTGCACATATAAGAGCAGGGTTAACTCTAGGAAGTTATTGTCCCAAATGCTATACCAATGCAAGAGGTTTATGGGAATTACTATTCATGGGGGAAAATGGAAATATAAAGCAGTAGCAGAACATTCTAGGAAGAAAAAATTCAGCCCTGTTTTCATGAGAACAGAGGAAGAAACTGAGTTGGTAGCATGATTTCTGACACAGCCAGAGCAGAGCAATCCAAGGAAAACCTCATATTCACTTTTGAAAGTGAGAGCAAAAATGTTGTCATGACATTTTTTTCCTTCTCAAGAGACAAGCAGATAAATGTTTCCAGCAGAATAGGACACACAGATGTAATATAAATGAGATCCTCGACGAAAAAGGGATCAAGTGATGAGCAGGACTATGAGGAATGGTGCAGATAACTTTTATAAAGTTGCATACAAATTCTGAAGGCCCCATCCAGCCTGGCCTTGAACACCCCCAGGGAGGGAGCATCCACTACTTCCTTGGGTGAAGTGGTTTGGCCCTGTCTAGAGGCCAAATGCCTAACAAAGCCACTCTATCACTCCCCTTTTCTGCCTAAAAGGGTAGAAAATATATACTGAGAGGCTTAGGATTTGAGGTAAGGACAGAAGGATCACTCTGCAATTAGTGTCATGAACACAACAGACTCAACACAGAATAAAGAAAACTAATTTATTACAACTACACAATATATCCGGTGAAACCAGAGTCGGGTAATGAGAAGAGCGGCCAGATCTTAAAGCACCTTCCCCCCACCTTTCCCTTCTTAGCACATTTTAACTTCATTCATGATTTTACTCCCTTCTTCCCCCCTCCAACATGGCACAGGGAGGGGCAGGGAATGGGGATCTGGTCAGTTCCTCACAAGTTGCTTTCCTCCTCCAGATCCTAAACCACCTCTACTTCCTCAACCCCTCCTGTCTTAGCAGACTTGAGTCATAACTTTGCTCCCTTCTTTCCCTGCACCCCACCCCCCACCCCCCACATTGCAGCATTGCAAGGAATGGGGAGTGGGGTTTTCAGTCAGTTCATCCCAAGTTGTCTTCCTTCTTAGCTGGGGGGGAGGGGGCATTCCACACACACACCCGTCCCCTGCTGCACCCTGGGGTCCCTCTGCAAACTTCTCCAACGTGAGTCCTTTCTATCAGGGAGTCATCTCCTCACCAATTGCCTCAGGGCAGCTCCCTTCCATGGGGTGCTGACCTTTGGGCCCAGACTGCTCCAGCCTGGGCCCCCCCCAGAGTCATAAGTTCCCCCAGCAAACCTGCTGCGCCATGGGTTGATGTCTTCGTAGTCTTTGCTCCCCGTCCATGGGCTGTAGGGGGACAGCCTGCTTCACAGTGTTCTCCACTGGCTTCAGGGGAATCTCTCCAGCACCTGGAGTGCCTCATTTCCCCCCCCACCCCGCCTCCTTCTTCCCTGGCCTTGGTGTCTGCATGGCTTCTTACATCTTCTCTCTCCCTTCTCTGG